>VZQC01008012.1:342524-620755 GCA_009823505.1 Rhizomys pruinosus
TCCCAAGTGCTGAGTTTACAGGTGTATATCAGCACACTCAGCATTTACATGTGTATGTGTGTGTGTGTGTGTGTGTGTGTGTGTGTGTGTGCATGTGCACATGGCAGCCAGAGGATGACATGAGGTGTCTTCTTGCTCTCCATCTTTTTTTTTTTTTTTTTGGACACAGTCTCACAGAACCTGGAGCTGACCTGTGGCTGGACTAGCTGGCCAGCAAGCCCCAGTGATTCTCCTGTCTCTGCCTCACACACCCCCCACCCCCCACCCCACTTTTAAGTGCAGAAGCACTTAAAAGCAGTTAGCAAGCAGTCAAACCTTGACTCCTGCTGTTTTTCTCACAGACCTGTGAAACCTGAGCTGTCTTTGATCCCTTAGGAAAGAACTTTGATCTGGAATATAGCCTGAGGTTCCCTTGTGCCAATTGCCTGCCCCAGCCCCCAATTGTGTGTACATGTTCCAGCCCATGTGTGGGTTGGTATAAAAGCCTTGAGTTCCAACCTTAAACTTGAGTCTTACTCCCTGACTTTCTCTATGAGTCCGTCTCTTTCTTTTATCAGGTAACTTGCCAGAAGCTCAGCTTAGGAACTGTTAGCCTGCAATCTTGTAGAACTGCCAGCCTGGTTCTAGGAGGGAAGAATAGCATGTGGACTATGGCCACATGTGAATAAAGGAACAACAGATGATAGAAACAACCAACACACCACACCTAGCTTTTTACATGAGTGCTGGGGATCCAAACTCAATGCTTTATGCTTGTATGACAATCACTTTACTGACTGCTGTTCCTCCAGTCCATTTTTAAGCTTTTTACTTTAAGATTGGGTCATACTAACTTGCTCAGGCTGGCCTTGAACTTGTTTTTATAAAAACTTTTTTGTGTCTATGAATGTTTGCCTGCATATATGTAAGTATATTCATATATGCAATACCCTTGGAAGACATAAGAAGGCGTCAGATCCCCTGGACCTGGAGTTACAGGCTGTTGTTAGCCACCAAGTGCGTGTTGGGAACTGAACCCAGGTCCTCTGGAAGAGCAGCTAGTGCTCTTAACCAGTGAGTCATTTCAATAGCCCCTGACCTTGAACTTTTGCGCCTCCTGTCTTAGCTTTATAAATAGCTGGCCTTACAGGCCTATACCACCAGGCCTAGCTAGATCAGATGGCAAGTGGAATTTGTAGAGGGGATTTTCTTTTCCTAGTGATGTTCAAACAACTGTACTCATAGTTATTAGGTAGTAATAATTTCTTTTTCAGGTCCAGGCATGGTGATGCACGCCTTTAATCCTAGTAGTTAAGAGAGGCACATGGATTCTGTGAGTCTGAGGTCAGCCTGGTCTACATACAGTTCCAGGCCAGCCAAATTGAGACTCTGTCTCAACCAACCAATCAATCAATCAATTTATTTTATTTGTTTATTTATTTATTTATTTATTTACTTTTTGGCCTTTTCAAGACAGGGTCTCCCTATAGCCCCAGCTGTCTCTGTAGACCAGGCTGATCTTGAACAATCAATTTAATAACTATTAAAAATAATAAAGGGGGGCTAGAGAGATGGCTCAGCGGTTAAGAGCGCTGACTGCTCTTGCAGAGGACCCGGATTCAATTCCCAGCACCCACATGGTAGCTAAGAACCATCTTTGACTCCAGTTCCAGGGGAGTACGATGCCCTCTTCTGAGCTCCACAGCATTGCACTACACAGGTGCACAAACCTACATGCAGACAGTACACTCATACACAAAATAATAGTAATAATAATGGGGCTGGAGAGATAGCTCAACAATTAAGAGCCCTGGCTGTTCTTACAGAGGACCCAAGTTCGATCCCCAGTTCTCACATGGCAGCTTGTGACCTTCCAGGGGAATCTGACACACTTTCTCACTTCCATGGGCCTTGTACGACACAAGTGCACTTACATGTAGGCAATATACTCATGCATAAAATAGTAAAACCTTTAGAAAATAAGTAGTCGGGTGTACCCACACCTTTAATCCCAGCACTCGGAGGCAGAGGCAGGTGGATCTCTGTGAGTTCAAGGCCAGCCTGGTCTACATAGCAAATTCCAAACCAGCTGGGACTAAAGGGAGACCCTGTCTCAAAAAAAAAGACAAATAAAAAAAAGAAAAAAGTAATAAAAAATAAAGTAAGTTTCCTTTTAGAATTTACCCTGAACAGGGCTGATGTAGTCCCAGTAGAACACTTGCCAAGCAAGCATGCTCAAAGCCCTGACTTCATCCATCCTGATTTTGCAAGAGGACCTGAGTTCCCAGCATACCAAAAAAAGTGTTCTTTTGCTTGAAAAGCCAAGTCATCAAGTGTTCCACACAGAAAATTTTTAATGTGTTTGAGTGTTTTTCCTACATATATGTAAGTGCACCTGCATCATGCAATGCCGGTAGAAGCCACAAGTGTCAGATCCCTGGAACCTGAATTATGGACAGTAGTTAGCTACCATGTGGGTACTGGGAACCAAACCCAGGTCCTCTGCAAGAGTATCCAGTGCTCTTAGCTGCTGAGCCATCTCTCTAGCCCTGAAAATTTGTATTTTTAGACTAAGGGACAATCTTTTGATATGGCACTTCTAGGCCCTTGAAGAGTGTTTCCTAGTCTCCAGGCAGCCATTCTCCTGTACTCTGCACACTGTTGTTGGGAAACTCCAAGCATGGCTTTTAAACAGCCAAGTTGCAGAGCATGCACCCTAACAAGTTCTTTTCCTCTGTAATTGAAGCTGAAGAGTGGATTTCATAGCCAGAAGGACCATCAGAAACTATTTGTGAATAAATTGAGGTTCAAAAGGTCAGTGGCGTGGCTGTGGATGACCAGTTTATTGGTTGTGTGGTCTTGAAGTAGCAAAAAGCTGTAGGGAGAGGAAGGAACAAGTGAGCCAGAGACGACTGTTAATTGGTCATGTGACCTAGAGCAAGGCTACTTCACATCTGTTATTTTGGCTGATCTAAAATTTACCTTCAAGAGCTCGAGAGATGGGACAGGAGTTAAAAGAACTGGGTGCTCTTGCAGAGGACCTGGGTTTGGTTCCCAGCACCTGTTACATGGAGGCTAGCAACGTCGATAGATCCAGATCCAGGGGATTGAATGCCCTCTTCTAGCCTACATGAGCACGGTACAGTATGGGTACACTTACATACATGCGGGCAAGACACTCATATACATAAAATAAAAGTAAGTTTAAAAAAATTTTTAATGTGAACTCATATAGCCACTATGGAAAGCAGTGTGGAGAACCCTTGGAAGACTTGGAATGAACTTGCCACCCGACCCAGCCATACCACTCCTGGGCATGTACCCTCAAGACTTACGCCACCACAGAGATACATGCACGGCCATGTTTATTGCAGCTCTCCTCACAATAGCAAGGAGCTGGAACCAACCTAAATGCCCCTCAACTGATGACTGAATAGAGAAAATGTACATCTACACAATGGAGTTCTATGCAGCAGTAAAGAAAGATGACATCATGAGCTTTGCAGGAAAATGGCTGGAGCTAGAAGACATCATGCTGAGTGAAGTAACACAGTCCCAGAAAAACAAAGGACAAATGGTATCCCTCATCTGTGGATGCTAGTGCCAATTACCAAAAAAAAAAGAAAAAAAAAACCAAGAAATAAAAATCTTTTTTCCTTTGGGTCTTTTTGACAGACCAGGGTCGCCCTGTATGCCCCAGGTAGCCTGGAATATCGTAAGTAAAGACCAGGACTGGCTTTTGAACTCAGCAGATCCATCTTGCCTCGTGCCTCTGCCTACCAAGCTAGGACTGGGATTAAAGTGTATTCACCACCATGCCCAGCTAAAAAAAAAATTATTAATTTGTTTGTTTTTTTGAGACAGGGTACTCCCTTTAGGTCACCGGCATGGCCTGAGCTTGCTAATGTAGACCAGGCTGGCCTGAACTACAAGAAATGATACAACTTCCTCTGCCTCTGCGTAGTGATATAGAGGCCCACCCATGCCTGGCTAAAAAAAATTTGTTATTTTAAAGTATTTCTGTTTTCATCTCCAATATTATTTATTTATGTTAACAAATCTAGGAAACCTGTGGTATTCGCCGGTCCGCATAATCCCCATCCTCCAGCAAAGGAAGCTCATAGCATTGGCTGGCCCAACATGCAGATGTTCCGTCATCATCTTAGTCATTCTCAGTAGTTTTCCACGGGGAAGTTGACGTGTTTTAGAAGACCAAGTTCACACTGTTTCACTCAGTTCTTATGATGCAGTCTTTATCTGTAGTGTTGTTGTGTTTCCAATATGCATTAACCCAACTGCTTTGTACAAAGCTCAGGGGGCCCCACACAAGAAATACTTACAACGGGGGTAATTGGCACTAGACACCACAGATGAGGGAGACACAGTGTCCTTTGTTTTTCTGGCCGACTGATGTTACTTCACTGCAGCATGATGTCTTCTACCTCCCAGCCATTTACCTGCAAGCTCAATGAGTCATATTTCTTTACTGCTCAATAGAAATCACATTGTGTAGATGTACATTTTCTCTAGTCAGTCATCAGTTTGAGAGGGACATTAGTTTGGTTTCCAGCTCTTTGCGATGGTGAGGAGAGCTGTCAAGTAAACATGGCCGTGCATGTATCTCTGAATGGTGGGCGTAGTCTGTTGAGGAGTACATGCCCAAATGGGAGTGGTATGTGTCTGGGTCGGTGGCAAGTCATTCCAAGGTCTTCCCGAACGGGTTCTCCACACTACTTTGCCATAGTGGCTATATGAGTTCACATTAAAAATTTTTTTAAACTTACTTTTATTTATTATTGTATAATGAGGTCTGCCCGGCCATGTATGTAAGTGTAACCCGATTACGGTTTGACAGGTGCTCATGGTAGGCTGAAGAGGGACATGCAATCCCCTGGATCTGGATCTATCGACGTTGCTAGCCTCCATGTAACAGGTGCTGGGAACCAAACCCAAAGAGGTCAACTCTGGCGAGAGCACCCAGTTCTTTTAACTCCTGTCCCATCTCTCGAGCTCTTGAAGGTAAATTTTAGATCAGCCAAAATAACAGATGTGAAGTAGCCTTGCTCTAGGTCACATGACCAAAATTAACAGTCGTCCTGGCTCACTGGTTCCATTCCTTTCTCGTAACAGCTTTTGCTACTCAAGACCACGACAACCCCATACTAGAACGGATCATCCTACCGAGCCACGCCACTGACCTTTTTGTTTAAACCTCAAATTAGGCACAAATAGTTATCTGATGGTCCTCTGGCATGAAATACCAATGCTCTTCAGCTTCAATTACAGAGGAAAAGAACTTGTTAGGGTGCATGCTCTGCAACTTGGCTGTTTAAAAGCCATGCTTGGAGTTTCCCAACAACAGTGTGCAGAGTACAGGAGAATGGCTGCCTGGAGACTAGGAAACACTCTTCAAGGGCCTAGAAGTGCCATATCAAAAGATTGTCCCTTAGTCTAAAAATACANCCCCTGGAAGACTTGGAAAGACCTTGCCACCTGACCCAGACAATACCACTCCTGGGCATGTACTCCTCAAAAGACTTACGCCCACCCACAGAGATACATGCACGGGCCATGTTTATTGCAGTCTCCTCACCATCGCAAGGAGCTGGAACCAAACCTACATGCCCCTCAACTGATGACTGACTAGAGAAAATGTACATCTACACAATGGATTTCTATGCCGCAGTAAAGAAATATGACGCTCATGAGCTTGCAGGTAAATGGCTGGGGGTAGAAGACATCATGCTGAGTGAAGTAACACAGTCCCAGAAAAAAACAAAGGACAACTGTGTTCTCCCTCATCTGTGGATGCTAGTCCAATTACCCCCGTTGTAAGTATTTCTTGTGTGGGCCCCCTGATGCTTTGTACAAAGCAGTTGGGTTTAATGCATATTGGAAACACTAACAACACCTACCCGAATATAAAGACTGACATCATAAGAACCTGAGTGAAACAGGTGTAACTTGGTCTCAAAACACGTCTAACTTCCCCGTGGAAAACTCCTGAGCAATGACTAAGATGATGACACATCCTCGCATGTTGGCCAGCCCCAATGTCTATGAGCCTTCCTTTTGTCCCTGGGGTGGCGGATTTATGCGGCGGGAATACCACAGGTTTCCTAGATTTGTCTAACATAAATAAATAAATATGTGGAGAGCAAAACAGAAATACTTTAAAATAACAAATTTTTTTTTAGCCAGCTGGTTGGCCTGGCTAATCACTAGCAGAGGCAGAGGAAAGTTGTATCATTTACTTGAGTTCAGGCCAGGCCTGGTCTTACATTAGCAAGACCAGGCCATGCCGGGACCAAAGGGAGTACCCTGTCTCAAAAAAACAAACAAATTAAATAATTTTTTTTTTTTAGCTGGGGCATGGTGGTGGTAATACCTTTAATCCCAGCACTAAGCCGGAGGCAGAGGCAGTGGCATCATAAGTCCAAGGGCTACCTGGGCTACAGAACGAGTTAAAGGCTAGCCTGGGATACACAATGAGACCCTATCTCAAAAAAAAAAAAAAAAAAAAAAAAAAAAAAAAAAATTTTTTTTCTCTTTTCTTCTTTTTTTTTGGTCTTTTCGAGACAGGGTCTCCCTGTAGCCCCAGCTGTCCTGGAACTCGCTCTGTAGACCAGGCTGGCCTTGAACTCACAAAGATCCGCCTGCCTCTGCCTCCCGAGTGCTAGGATTAAAGGCGTGCGCCACCACACCCGGCAGACCAAAAAAATTTTTTTAATTTATCTTCCTGCATACAAATTCAATGAAGTTATAGTAACTGTGTTAATAAATGGTCTCAATCGTTTAGTCTAGTTTTTTTCTTTTTTGTGCTACTGAGTCTTGAATCCCTGGTTTTATTTTATTTTTTATTTATTTTTTTTTTGTCTTTTCGAGACAGGGTCTCCCTGTAGCCCCAGCTGTCCTGGAACTCACTGTGTAGACCAGGCTGGCCTTGAACTCACAAAGATCCGCCTGCCTTTGCCTACTGAGTGCTAGGATTAAAGGCGTGCGCCACCACGCCCGGCATGAATCCCTGGTTTTATGTGCGCTGGACCAGCCTGTCTAGTTTGAGGATATTGTCTACATGTATGTAAGCACACTAGTGTCATACAATGCCCACAGAGGTCAGAAGTAAGTGTCGGATTCCCTGAAACTGTAGTTAAAGTAGTTGTTAGCTGCCATATGGGTCCAGGAATCCAAATCCGGGTCCTCTGCAAGAACAGGCAGTACTCTTAACCGCTGAGCCATCCCCCCCCCTCCCCCCCGGCTTGTTTTCCCTCCTTTTTCCGAAGCCTGCAGAATAGCAGGGTCTCTGTAGCCTAGGCAGACTTCAAGCTTACTACTGTGTACTCCTGCCTCTGAGTGCAGGAGCTTCAGGCTACTACATCTGGCTTGTTGTTATTTTAGTATCCTCTGCTCCCTTATCTGGGTTTTGCTTGAATTTTATGTTGAGGAATCATTTTTTAAATGATCCTAATATTTTATATATTTTCTGTTTGCTTTATAGAAAGAAGGACTTTCTAAATTCAACAAGATTTATGAATTTGACTATCATCTGTATGGCCAGGTAGGTACTGAAATGTTTCCATCATAAAGCTGATGTGTAAGACAGGCCATGTGGCCCACGCCTATAATTCTAACATTTAAGAGCTAAGACAGGAGAATCACTGTAAGTTACAACCCACCCAGGACTAAGTTTCAAAAACAAAAGTAAGTGCTACAGAGAGATGGCTCAGCACTAAGAGCACTCACTGGCTGCTCTGCCTCTGCCTCCCAACAGCTGGGATTAAAGGTGTGTGCCACCAGGCCCAGCAAGTTATTATGTTTTTAACAAGAGAGGCTGAGGGCTAGAGAGATGGCCTAGTGGTTAAGAGCGCCGACTGCTCTTGCAGAGGACCCAGGTTCGATCCCCAGCACCCACATGGCGGCTGAGAACCGTCTGAAACTCCAATTCCAGGAGAACTCCAGTTCCAGGGGAATCCGACACCCTCTTCTGACCTCCGCCGCATTGCACAACACGGGTGCACAGACCTGCATGCAGACAGTACATTCATACACATACAGAAATAAAAAAAGTAAAAAAAAATTAAAAAAAAACAAGAGAGACTGACAAGATGACTCAGCATCTGAGTTCCATTCCTGGACCCCCATACTAGAAGGAGAGAACCATCTCCTGAAAGTTACCCTCCAGCCTGAGCACATTATAAACATTAAAAACTCTTAATTTTAAAAATTTTATCTATGAGTGTTCTGCATGCATGTACGTAAGTGCAGTACCCTAGGAGGTCAGAAAAGGGAATTGGATCCCCTGGAACTGTAGTTACAGGTAGTTGTTAGCCACCAGTAGGTGCTGGGAAGTGAACCTTGATCCTCTGCAAGAACATCCCTTCTCTTAACCTCTAAGCTGGCTAAGGCCACTATTCAGCCCCAAAAGCCTCTTTTTTTTTTGGTCTTTTCGAGACAGGGTCTCCATGTAGCCCCAGCTGTCCTGTCCTGGAACTCGCTCTGTAGACCAGGCTGGCCTTGAACTCACAAAGATCCGCCTGCCTCTGCCTCCCAAGTGCTAGGATTAAAGGCGTGCCCGGCCCAAAAACCTCTTTTTAAGGAAAAAAAGTTGGTATGTGCTTTAAGATCAGGTCCTCCCTAAATTGCTTTTGTTTTAGTTAATTAGTCAAGAACCAGTCAACCTGACTATATGCTAGATGTCACTGTCTTTGTTTATTTGTTTGTTAAGACAGGGTATCCCAGTAGTCCCAGCTGGCCTGGAACTGGCTATGTAGACCAGTCTGGCCTCGATCTCACAGAGATCCTCCTGCCTCCCTAGTCCTGAGATTTAAGGTGTATAGCAGCATGCTGAGCCCAAATGTCACTGTCTTAAGAATATTTTTGTATAAAGGTATCTGGTTATAGGTGTTCTTGTTTTTTTAGACAGGATCTAATGTCCAAGATAGTCTTAAACTTGCTATGTAACTGAGAATCACCTTGAATCACTGATCCTTCTGCCTCTACCTCTCAAATTCTGGGATTACAGACATGCACCATCATGCCTGATTCATGCAGTGCTAGAGACTGAACTCTGGGCTTTGTGCCTGCTAGGCTAGCATTCTACCAACTATGCTATATCTCCCCATTCTTGATGACTTTATAACATGAAGAATATAGACCCTTCTCAATTGTGGACCCCTGTCCACAAGGACATTTGATCCAAAAAGTTTCATGGTACTGGCATTATTATGATGATTTTATCAGTGATAATGCATTTTGAAGAGTTATATTTATGTTTATTTCTTCTCAATTAGTTTTTGTTTTTAGTTTGAGTTTTGTTCTTTAAATGTTTCTTCCTTTCCTTTGAATCATATAGCAAAGTGTAACTATAAGAAGACTAACTTTAGTTTTGTTTTTATTCAGAATGTTACTATGATAATGACTTCAGTTTCTGGACATTTGCTGGCTCATGATTTCCAGATGCAATTTCGGAAATGGTCAGTACAATTAGTAGGGGAAAGACTTTCTGATTATTATAGTAAGTTATGAAAAATGTTACCATGTAATTTATAAAGCTAAATTTACCTAGGATTATCTGATCTAGTACACTGTGTGTGTGTGTGTGTGTGTGTGTGTGTGTGTGTGTTTGAGACACGGTCTCATTCGTATATATTTTTATCACACCTTTTTAATAAATACTTATTTTTAGGTGTTCCCCCCAAATAGACTTTTTTCGGGCATTCCTTGGATTGCATTTATCCTATTGCAGATTTTTGTGGCAGGGCTCCAGGCTTTCTTCTTGGCCACTCTTGCTAGTCTTCTCAGTAGAGTGGACAATGGGCTAGTTGTAAAGTCATAGCTCCATTTTTAATCCTCTTGCCTATTTTCCTTTTTTCTCCCTTTTGAGAAAGGGTCTTTTTCTGATCTCTGAGACTCAGCTTCCCAAAATATTCAGTGTCTAGCCATGTGCTACCTTATCTGACTCTCTCCCCCCACTCCTTTTCTTGTTGAGTATAAAAGTCCCTGGTTTGATCCCGGGTTTCAGCACCAAGGTAAAAGGCTTTTTCCCCACACAAAATAGGCCACATCAAACCAGATTAACTAAGTATAAAGCAGGTTTATTAAGAGAAGCTCTTGGGCTAGGGCTGAGGGTTTTTATAGGTTTTAGGCAGAGAAAGATGCGGTAATGGTGATGAGACAAATCATGTCCTTACAAGGACAAGAACTGGTGCAGTGGGAGGGGACAAGGTGGGTCTTTGGTGTTGGTCATGTAACCATATATGGCCTTAGGCTGTGTTCCTGCTGTGGCTGGTGACATCAGCTGCCTGACATGAGGTGGGTGTGTGCGCCCCCCCCCCAGGTGGTAGAGGTAGACGCCATAGACGCCATCTTTAGATCTCCAAGCCCAGGCCCTGCCTAACACATCTATTTCTTTTCTAGGCAGAGCTGCAATCCCCTTGTCCTCTTTGAAGCAGAAATTGAAAAATACTGCCCAGAAAATTTTCTAGACATCAAGGTAGATGCTTCGGAAGATGTGTGAGAAGGGAGTGGAAGCAGCCAGAAGTCACTGAATTCTGTCTTATAATGCATTGAGTGTTCCACATAGTTTTCCACCAAACTCAGTCTGTTTTAAAAAGTTATTTCCGGCCGGGCGAGGTGGCACACGCCTTTAATCCTAGTACTTGGGAGGCAGAGGCAAGCGGATCTTTGTGAGTTCAAGGCCAGCCTGGTCTACAGAGTGAGTTCCAGGACAGCTGAACTACAGGGAGACCCTGTCTCGAAAAGACCAAAAAAAAAAATAATAATAAAAATAAGTTATTTCCAAGCTGGGTGTGGTGGCACATGCCTTTAATCCTAGCACTTGGGAGGCAGAGGCAGGCAGATCTTTGTGAGTTCAAGGCCAGCCTGGTCTACAGAGTGAATTCCAGGACAGCTGGGGCTGCAGGGAGACCCTGTCTCGAAAAGCCCCCCCCCAAAAAAAGTTATTTCCACCTATGTATAAGTGAAAAAATTTTTAATATTTTATTATTTTTAATTATATGTGTATGAATGTATTGCTTGCATGTATGTAAGTATACCGGTGTCTTGCAGTGCCCTTAGAGGTCAGAAGTGGGTGTCACATTCTCCTGGAACTGGAGTTACAGATGGTTGTCAGCCACCATGCTGATGCTGGAAATTGAACCCAGGTCCTCTGCAAAAACAATCAGTGCTCTTAACTGCTGAGCCATCACTCCAGCCCCATTAACTTTTTTTTGTTAATTTTATTTATTTTTATATTTATGAGTGTACTGTCTGCATGTAGGTTTGGTATCTGTGTTGTGCAATGCTGTGGAGGTCAGAAGAGGGTGTCAGATTCCCCTGGAACTGGAGTTAAAGAGGTTCTCAGCTGCCATGTCGGTGCTGGGGATCGAACCTGGGTCCTCTGCAAGAGCAGTTGGCGCTCTTAACCGTTAGGCTATCTCTCCAGCCCCTAAGTCAGATTTCTTTAGTGTAAAGGTTCCAAGTAAGTGTCCTGGATTGTGTTCTCATTGTGCTCTCCCCTTTTCAGAAAACCCTGGAGCGAGAGACACGGCAGTGTCAGGCGTTGGTGATCTGGACTGACTGTGACAGAGAAGGTGAAAACATCGGGTTTGAGATCATCCATGTGTGCAAGGCTGGTGCGTCTCCCCTGCTGAACTCTGCTTTGGAACCTTTAAGTGGGCCGTGGCCAAGTTTTTCTACACATGCACTCCTTCCTGAATCAATTTTTGAATAGCACGTCTATGTTTCCTGGAGTAGATCACTGAACCTTCCAGAACCTCAGTCTCATCTGTCATGTCAACTCAATCTGACATGCTTTCTAAGGCTGCCATGAGAATTAAACAAGTCAGCATTAAATAAATGTGTGTATGTGTGTGTGTGTGTGTGTGTGTGTGTGTCTGTGTTATTATCAATCAAGAATATATAAATGTCTGAACACTCATTCATGCATTCATTTATTTTGAGACAGGGTCTTCCTGTAGCCCCAGCTGGCCTGGAACTTGCTATATAGATCAGGCTGGCCTCAATCTTACAGAGATCTGTCTGCCTCTGCCTTCCAGGTGCTGAGATTAAGGTCAGATTATGTGTATGAACTTTTTTTTTTAATTTTATTTATTTTTGTATGTGTATGAATGTACTGTCTGCATGCAGGTTTGTGCACCCGTGTCATGCAATGCTGCGGAGGTCAGAAGAGGGTGTCTGATTCCCCTGGAACTGGAGTCAAAGACGGTTCTCAGCTGCCATGTGGGCACTGGGGATTGAACCCGGGTCCTCTGCAAGAGCAGTCGGTGCCCTTAACCGCTAGGCCATCTCTCCAGCCCTATGTGTATGAACTTTCAAGGACAGTGTATATGTCCCATATTCTTTCCTAAGAAAATATGAAATTCATCTCTAAGACCTTTTAATTGGCCCAGTAAGATTGCTCAGCAAGTAAAAATGCTATCCATGTAAGCTTGGCAGCCTGAGTTCAGTCCCCAGAATCCATATAAAGATGGAAGGAGAGGGCCAACTCCACAAACTTTCCTCTGACCTCCAGACCTGTGCAAGCCCCCATACATACATCGTACACACATACATATGGTTATTCTTTTTAAAAATTTTATTTGAGGCTGGAGAGATGGCCTAGTGGTTAAGAGGGCCGACTGCTCTTGCAGAGTACCCAGGTTCGATCTCCAGCACCCACATGGTGGCTGAGAACAGTCTTTAACTCCAGTTCCAGGGGAATCCAACTCCCTCTTCTGACCTCCGCAGCATTGCACAACACAGGTGCACAAACTTGCATGCAGACAGTACATTCATACACATAAAAATAAATAAAATTAAAAAATATAAAAATTTTATTTATTTTTTATGTGTATGAGTGTATAGCTTGCATGTATGTAAGTGCGCCTGTGTCATGCAGTGCAGTCAGAGGTCAGAAGAGGGTGTTTGATCCCCTGGAGCTGGAGTTAAGGATGATTGTTAGCTGCTTAGAGGATGCTGGGAATCAAATCCAGGTCTTGCTTAAGAAGAGCCAGTGCTCTTAACCACTGAGCCATCTCTCCAGCACCCACAGTTATTTAAAATACCTTTTAACTGACGGAGTTCTTCTTTTTCCTAAAAACCAAAAAGCCGAGTAAGATTAGTCTCAGAAGGTTCACAAAGGATTTTAGTTTGTTAAAATTAATTCCATTGTCATTTCTGACAGAACCTGAGGTTAAAGGTTAAAATGATGCAACTCTTTGATATTGTATTCCAGTCATTTAAATTAGAAGTGAGGGGCTGGAGAGATGGCCTAGCGGTTAAGAGCGCAGACCGCTCTTGCAGAGGACCCGGGTTCGATCCCCAGCACCCACATGGCGGCCGAGAACCGTCTGTAACTCCAATTCCAGGAGAGCTCCAGTTCCAGGGGAATCCGAGACCCTCTTCTGACCTCCGCGGCATTGCACGTCACGGGTGCACAAACTTGCATGCAGACAATGCATTCATACACATACGTAAAAAAAAATAAAATAAAAAATAAATTAGAAGTGAAAGCCATAGCAGCATCTCACCTGGTAGTTTAAGAGCAGCTCTTTCTGTGCTGAGATACATGATTAACTTTGACATCCACATTCCCTTCTGTTATGCAGTGAAGCCCAGTCTGCAAGTATTAAGAGCCCGTTTCTCTGAAATCACACCAAATGCTGTCAGAGCGGCCTGTGAAAACCTGACTGAGCCCGATCAGAGAATAAGTGATGCTGTGGATGTAAGGCAAGAGCTGGATCTCAGGATTGGTGAGGAGCCAGGTGGCCCTGCCCATGACAAGTGGCACCTTAGTGGGGGCTGTAGAACAAAAAAACTTCATCCTCAAAAAATAAATAAAGCCGGGCGTAATGGTGCACGCCTTTAATCCTAGCACTTGGGAGGCAGAGGCAGGCAGGTCTTTGTGAGTTCAAGGCCAGCCTGGTGTACAGAGTGAGTTAAAGGACAGCTGGGGCTAGAGGGAGACCCTGTCTCAAAAAGACCAAAAAAAAAAAACCAAAATAACAACTTCATCCTCCATGCTTTCTCATTCCTTTCATCCTTCTACCCTCCCCTTACAGGAGCTGCCTTCACTAGGTTCCAGACCCTACGGCTTCAGAAGATTTTTCCTGAGGTTCTGGCAGAGCAGCTTATCAGCTATGGCAGCTGCCAGTTCCCAACATTGGGGTTTGTGGTGGAGAGGTTCAAAGCTATTCAGGCTTTTGTGCCAGAGATCTTCCACAAAATTAAAGGTAAAGATGTGAGGTGCTTTGGTGTGATACCTCTATGCCCAGAGTTAACAAAGAGGCGCTGGGGCTGGAGAGATGGCCTAGTGGTTAAGGTGCTGGTTAAGAGCGCCGACTGCTCTTGCAGAGGACCCTAACTGGAATCCAACACCCTCTTCTGACCTCCGAGGCATTGCACGGCACAGGTGCACCAACCTACATGCAGATAGTACATTCATACACATAGAAAAATAAATAAAACAAAAACACAAAGGGGGCCTGTGCTAATTAAAAGTGGGATTATTTTCTGTCTTGCCACTCTTCACCCTGCCCTATTACAATATTCGCAATCTACTTAAAGATTCCTCATTTATCCAGAACTCTTCCCTAGACCATTAGCCTTTGATTTGTTACTGTAATGCACCATTTTCTATCTCTCTTATGGTGGCTTCTCTGAGATGGCCTTTCTGTTTGTCTTTCTCCAATACAGTAACTCATGATCATAAGGATGGGACGGTAGAATTCAACTGGAAGAGACATCGTCTCTTTAACCACACAGCTTGTCTTGTCCTCTATCAGCTGTGTATGGAGGTAAGGAGTCCTTGAGAGCTTAGTGATCCAGGAAGCACTCTGCACATCCCCAGCAATGCCTTCCCTGTTAGCAGAAGTGAGCCTGTTCTAGTCCCCATTGAACTATGCTTGTTTGCTTAAAAATTGTACCCTAGGGACTCCAGGATGGCTCACTGGGTGAAGGTGGCTGCCACTGAGTCTAATACCCTGATTTCAATCCCCAGGACCCACATGCTGGAAGGAGTGAACTGACTCCTGAAAGTTCCCCTATCTTCCACTTGTGCCTACATTCAGACGTACACATACGCACGCATGGAATGTAATTTTAAAAAATTTGCATCTGTGGGCTTCATTTTTGGGGAGCTGACAAGACTAGAACACCATGGAAACAGCACTAAAAGTGGGCAAAGGAGACAATTTTGATGGTACATACTTGTTTTTGTTTGTTTATTTTTTGTTTGTTTGTTTTTGAGACAGGGTCTCCCTATAGTCCCAACTGTCCTGGAACTCACTATGTAGACCAGGTTGTCCTTGAACTCCCAAAGATCTATCTGCCTGCCTCTGCCTCCTGAGTGCTGGGATTAAAGGCATGCACCACCACACCCAGCTTATGTGGGTGCTGGGAATTGAACCCAGGTCCTCTATCAGCGGCACTCTTAATTGCTGAGCTATCTCTCCAGCCCCATGGTACATACTTGTAATCCCAGTTCTCAGGAGGCTGAGGCAGGAGAATTACCCCAAGTTTGAGGCCAGCATTGTCTACATAGTGAAACTCTCTCAACCCCTCCCACAAAGTGCAAGGGTTAGAAATTAATGGGGGTTTGTAGAAAGTTGCTAACATGAATTATCCTTCAGAGTGAGTGTTATTTTTAAGCTTTAGCTGGGCATGTGGCACATGCCTTTAATTCCAACACTCAGGAGACAGAGGTAGATCTCTGAGTTCAAGGCCATTCAGGGCTACATAGTGAGACTGTTTCAAAAATAAAAACAAACACCACCAACAATAAACCAGAGTGAGCTCTAATAAAGGAGAATTGGAGGCTCATAGCCACATCCAGCCATGATGAGGCTCTTAATAATAGGAGAGTATTGGGAGAGGAGCCCCATACCATAGGCAGCATGGCGGCGCCTTGAAAGGAGAGCTTCCAGTTCCGGAGCAGGGAAGTATCTGATTCAGTATCTGATTCGATTCTTGCTTTTTTTTTTTTTTTGAGGGTTGAGGACAGGGGTTAAATTCCATACCATGTGATCTAACCTGGGCTATCCTACATGCCAGGAGTCACGAGGCAAAAAGACACTGACAAGTGGGGCTGTAATTCCAAGTTAGTCCTGGGCAGCAGGGAGGAATCTAGGCTTGCCCCGTGGGTGCAGACTCATATATACTTGAGGCCTAGTTGCCCCAACAGACACAATAGGAGCTTGGCAGTTTTCTGTCGTAAGGAAGAGTGCAGGGAACTATGGCCTGGTTCATGAGGCGGCAGATCCTGGTCTAACAACAGCAAAGAAAGCTGGGTATGATGATGTATGCCTGAAATCCTGGTATTTGGATGGTAGAGACAGATCAGTTGTATTCCAGCCTGGGTGAGTTTGAGGCCATCCTGGGTTACATGAGACCCTGTCTGTAAATAAAGTCAGAAATTTTAGAAGTAAATCCCTCTTTGAAACATACACTATCACCAGAGATTAGGATGAGTCAGCTAGGGCTTTCTAGAGAAGGGCTCCCTAGAGCTGGCAAGGGATTTAAATAGCACCTGGTCTAGCCTCCCTCCACTGGTCATGTGCAGAAGTGAAAGTCACAAATGGAGGAGGTAATTTTAGGAAATGATAAATACCAGGAAAAAATACAGCAGGGAAAATAAGTAGGGGGCCTGGGGGCAGGGTGGGGCTATTCCAGGTGATCAGGTGATGTGTTTGATTTGGGGGTTTTTTTTGGGGGGGGGGGTGTTCTATTTTTGGACACAGGGTCTCCCTGTAGCCCCAGCTGCCCTGGAACTCACTTCACAGACCAGGCTGGCCTGGTCTCACAGAGATCTGCCTGCCTCTGCCTCCCCAGTGCTGGGATTAAAGGCATGTGCCACCATGCCCAGCATGATGTGTTCTTAAAGGCCCCTCTGAGGGTCACATTTGAACAGGCAGAGCATGTACCAGGGCACAGGCTAGTCTGTGACGTAGTTGGAAACCTCACCTTCACACTCCTGCTCTCTGGCAGGTTGTCCACTGTGTGATGCCTCTGCTATAGTCAGCACTGACCTGGTTTAACCAGGATGTATACACAGTGATGCCTAAGTGAAATCAGAGTTCTGAATAGTTTATGGTGTGCCTGTGGCAGGTTTATTATTACTTTGGGGAACAGAACTATTAGCACCTGCTATACAGCAACCAAATTTCATGTTATTTTGTTTAATTATTAAAATTATTAAGTCCTGTGAAAATCGTGTCCATCCTCGTTATAGAGAAGGAAGTTAGAAAAGATGATATAACACATTCAGACATACTAGAGCTAATGTGTGGCAGATTGCTGGTCCTTAGGTTAGATTTTATCTGTGCAGACCCCATCATCACCCTGTATCCACCATGCCACCCTGCAACCTTATATCACCCTGTATCCACCATGCCACCCTGAAACCTTATATCACCCTGTATCCACCATGCCACCCTGCACCCTTATATCACCCTGTATCCACCATGCCACCCTGCAACCTTATACCACCTGGGGTTTCTGGGACTTTTTATTTCTCTGTTAAGTATAAGGCCTGCTTGTTAAGCCTGTGAGAGGACTCAGCAGGTAAAGGTGACTGCCACCAAGCCTGACCACCTGAGTTCAATCCCTGGGACCTACATAGCAGAAAAAGGGTCCTTTGGACCACATGTGCATGCCGTACACAAGCGCGTGTGCGCGCGCTCTCTCTCAATCAATCAGTAAATGTAATTAATAGAGAGATGAATAAACACCTGAATGGCAAATGGTATATTTTGAGCTTCTTGAATAGAATAGCTGGGGCTGGAGAGATGGCTCAGTGATTAAGAGCACCGGCTGCTCTTGCAGAGGACCTGGGTTGGGTTCTCAGCAGCCATATGGCAGCAATCAACTGTCAGTAACTCCAGTTCCAGGGGATCCAGTGCCCTCTTCTGACCTCCACAAGGCACTCCACAACACAGGTGGACTTGCATGCATTCAAGCAAAACACTTATACACATAAAATAAATAAAATATTTTTTTAATTAAAAATTAAAAAAAGAAAACACCTGGTCTCCTCTACTGGGAACAAGAAACTTGGAGTGTGATGTACAGATTTTCTGATAAGCAAACCACTTAAGTTTCTTTGTTATTCACAGTCTCTTGAAAGTCTTCCCGCTTGTCTGGTGATTTTTTTCTGTTTATAACTTGGGTGTATGGGTGTGTAGTGCTGTGGGTGGAGCCCTGGGCACATACATGCTAGGCAAGTGCTCTGCCACAGACCTAACCTCCAGCCCTATCATCCTGAATTTAAATGTGTAGGTAGGAGACTACTCAAGATGCACAGACTCCATAACAGGCAGCTAAGCTTAGCTTATGACAATGCCTTTCAGAGCCACCTCAAGTGAGAAGGAAACGGTGTTATCCACATAGTGCAGCTATGTGAGATTAATGAGGTGCTCCCTGGGGTGACCTAGAATATTGGGTAGGGGCTGTACCAGGCAGGCATTGTGATGCATTCCAAGCTAATGTGGGCTTTGTTTTCTTATCTTTCTAGGATCCCATGGCTACAGTGGTAGAGGTCAGATCCAAGCCGAAGAGCAAGTGGAGGCCTCAAGCATTGGACACTGTGGTATGTTCCAGACACATTGTTCCAGGCACTAAGGATCAATTATTTCCTGTTGTTGGTGCTACAGTTCTGCGTGGACTGTGGCCCTGGGGGTAAGCAAGGGCTCATTTATCTCAAAGCCACAAAGAAAAGTACTTCAGAGAAGACCTGAGTCAGCTTGGCCTCAAATAACATTTTTTATTTTGAAAGTCAACAAAAGCATTATGGGGGGGACTGTAATCCTAGCATTTGGTTGGTAGAGGCAGGAGGATCAGTGGTTCAAGGCCAGCCTCACCTGATTAGTGAGTTTGAAGCCAGCCTGAGCTACATGAGACCCTGTCTCAGAAAAACAAACATTTAAAAAATGTATATATTCCCAGCATTCAGGAGCCAGAGGCAGGTGGATCTCTAAGTTCAAGGCCAGCCTGGTCTACATAGTGAGTTTCAGGCCAGCTTGGGCTACAGGGAGACCCTGTCTCAAAAAGACCAAAAAAAAAAAAAAAACAGAACTATATAAGGTTTTGAAAATAAAGGAGGAACACAATGTAATTGAAGTAGTTTGTTTTTTGCATTTGTTAGGCAAGAATATATTTTCTTCCTCTGAGATTAGAAGCCCTTTTCTTCATCCAGGGGACTTTCTGGAATTTAAGTCATCTTCTCAGACTGCCTGATTAACATCATTGTGTTGTTAAGCTGCTTGTTAAAAATGCACATTTCAGGGGGCTGGAGAGATGGCCTAGCCATCTGGACTGCTCTTGCAGAGGACCCGGTTCAATCCTCAGCACCCACATGGTGGCTAAGAACCATCTTTAACTCCAGTTCCGGGGGAATCTGAGACCCTCTTCTGACCTCCGAGGCATTGCACGACACGGGTGCACAAACCTACATTCAGACAGTACATTCATACACATAAAAACAAAATGCACATTTTGGGGGGCTGAAAGGTAGCTCAGAGGTTAAGAGCACCTACTGCTCTTGCAGAGGCCAATTCCCAGCACCCACCTGGCAGCTAAGAACCGTCTTTAACTCCAGTTCCAAGGGAATCCGACACCCTCTTCTGACCTCCGCAGCATTGCACTACATGGGTGCACTTACCTACATGCAGACAGAACACTCATACATATGAGATAATAATAATTTAAAAAATGCCTGTAAGTCATCTTTGTAATGTATGAAACTTTCCATATATAATGCTATTTGTAAGATATTATTTAATATTCATAGGAAAAAAGTCATACTTTAATTTTGAAGTAGAAATTTGATGAATAGAAATAATTGAATATAAAAAAATAATTGAATAAAAAAATGCACATTTCAGATTGCATGACAGGGGTGTACCTGCATGCAGACAGTACACTCATACATATGAAATAATAATAATAATAAAATGCACATATTGGAGACGTGACTCAGCAGTTAAGAGCACAGACTGTTCTTGCAGAGGACCCAGGTTCAATTCCCGGCACCCACATGGGGTCTAAGAACCACCTTTAAGCTGAGTGTGTGCGGTTCTAGGACAGCCAGAGCTACAAGGAAACACTATCTCAAAGGTGGTGGGGGGGGTGCGGGGGATGCACACATTTCAGAGCTGAATCTGGTGGCACAGGCCTTTAATCCCAGCACTTGGGAGACAGAGGCAGATGGATCTCTGTGAATTGAAGGGCAACCTGGTCTACATAGTGAGTTCCAGGCCAGTTGGGACTAAAGGGATACTCTGTCTCAAAAAGACACACACACACAAAAAGTACATTAAAGCATACATCAAATTGCTATATAATTTTTAAAAAATTATTTATGTGTAGGTATGTATGCACGTGTGTGTATGTGTAGATATGTATGTGCGTGTGTCTGTGTAGGTATGTATGCGCATGTGTATGTGTAGGTATGTATACGTGTGTGTATGTGTAGGTATATGTGCGTGTGTATGTGTAGGTATGTATGAGTGTGTGTATGTGTAGGTATGTATGCGCATGTATGTGTAGGTATGTATGTGTAGGTATGTATAGGTATGTATGTGGGTGTGTATGTGTAGGTAGGTATGCAAGTGTGTATGTGTAGGTACATATGCGTTTGTGTATGTGTAGATATGTATTGTGTGTGTATGTGTAGGTATGTATGCACATGTGTATGTGTAGGTATGTGTGTAGGTGCACCTTCATGCAGTGTCCACAGAGGCCAGAAGACATCAGAACTCCTGGAGCTGGAGTTATCAGTGGTGCTGAGCTACCTAATGTGGGTGCTGGGAACTAAACTCCAGNCTGAGGGGAAGTATCTGATTCGAGTATTGATATCAGATTCTTCTTTCCTTTTTTTTTTTTGAGGTCAGCGGTTAGAGTGACAGGGGTTCCATTAATCCATACCACATGTGATCTAACCTGGGCAACTCACTATCACTACCATGCCAGGAGTCCATCGAGGCAAAAAGACACTGACAGAGATGGAGGCTGTAATTCCAAGTTTTGAGTCGCTGGGCGCAGGGAGGACATCTAGGCTTGCCCCTGGTTGCAGAACTCATGATATACTGAGGCTAGTTGCCCTCCAACAGGGACACAATAGGAGCTTTGGCAGTTTCTGTCGTATAGGAAGGTGCAGAGGAACTATGGCACCTGTATCGAGTTTTGAGGCAGATCCTTGGTACTAACACCAGCAAAGAAAGCTGGGTATGATGATGTATGCCTGAAATCCTGGTATTTGGATGGTAGAGACAGATCAGTTGTATTCCAGCCTGGGTGAGTTTGAGGCCATCCTGTGACGATGAGACCTGTCTGTAAATAAAGTCAGACAGAAAATGTTTAGAAAAGTAAATAATCCCTCTTTGATGAAACACTACACTATCACAGAGATTATTAATTGAGTCAGCTAGGGCTTTCTAGAGAAGGGCTCCCTAGAGCTGGCAAGGGATTTAAATAGCACCTGGTCTAGCCTCCCTCCACTGGTCATGTGCAGAAGTGAAAGACCAAATGGAGGAGGTATATTTAGGAATGATAAATACCAGGAAAAAAAATCAAGCAGGGAAAAATAAAGTAGGGGGCCATGGGGGCAGGGTGGGGCTATTCCAGGTGTGATCAGGTGATGTGTTTGATTTGGGGTTTTTTTGGGGGGGGGGGTGTTCTATTTTTGGACACAAGGTCTCTCCTCGTAGCCCCAAGCTTGCCTGCGAACTCACTTCACAGACCAGCTGGGCCTGGTCTCACAGAGATTTGCCTTGCTCTGCCTCCCCAGTGCTGGGATTAAGCAGTGCCCAATGCCCGCATGATGGTGTTCTAATAAAGGCCCTCTGAGGGGTTCAGCATTTGAAACAGGCAAAGAGCACTGTACCAGGGCACAGGCTAGTCTGTGACGTAGTTGGACACTCACTTCACACCTCTGCTCTCTGGCAGGTTGTCCACTGTGTGATGCCTCTGCTATAGTCAGCACTGACCTGGTTTAACCAGGATGTATACACAGTGATGCCTAAGTGAAATCAGAGTTCTGAATAGTTTATGGTGTGCCTGTGGCAGGTTTATTATTACTTTGGGGAACAGAACTATTAGCACCTGCTATACAGCAACCAAATTTCATGTCATTGATCTTTATATTTTATTAAAATTATTAAGTCCTGTGAAATCGTGTCCATCCTCGTTATAGAGAAGGAAGTTAGAAAAGATGATATAACACATTCAGATCACTAGAGCTAATGTGTGGCAGATTGCTGGTCCTTAGGTTAGATTTTATCTGTGCAGACCCATCATCACCTGTATCCACCATGCCCCCTGCAACCTTATATCACCCTGTATCCACCATGCCACCCTGAAACCTTATATCACCCTGTATCCACCATGCCACCCTGAAACCTTATATCACCCTGTATCCACCATGCCACCCTGCAACCTTATATCACCCTGTATCCACCATGCCACCCTGCAACCTTATACCACCTGGGGTTTCTGGGACTTTTTATTCTCTTGTTAAGTATAAGGCCTGCTTGTTAAGCTCTCTGAGAGGACACTGCAGTAAAGGTGACTCCCCCAAGCCTGACCACTGAGTTCAATCCCTGGGACCTAACATAGGCAGAAAAAGGGTCCTTGGACACATGTGCATGCCGTACACAACGCTCGTGTCGCGGCGCGCTCTCTCTCATCAATCAGTAAATGTAATTAATAGGGAGATGAATAAAACACCTGAATGGCAAATGGTTGTTTAATTTTGAGCTTCTTGAATAGAATAGCTGGGGCTGGAGAATGGCCTCGTGATCAAGAGCACGGCTGCTCTTGCAGAGGACTCGGTTGGGTTCTCAGCAGCCATTATCAAGGCAGCAAACCAACTGTCAGTAACTCCACAGTTCATCAGGGGATCCAGGCCTCTTCTGACCTCCACAAGGCTCACTCCACAACCACAGGTGCCTGCATGCATTCAAGCAAAACACTCTATACACAATAAAATAAATAAAATATTTTTTTAATAATAATTAAAAAAAGAAAACACTGGTCTTCCTCTACTGGGAACAAGAAACTTGGAGTGTGATGTACAGATTTTCTGATAAGCAAACCACTTAAGTTTCTTTGTTATTCACAGTCTCTTGAAAGTCTTCCCGCTTGTCTGGTGATTTTTTATCTGTTTATAACTTGGGTGTATGGGTGTGTAGTGCTGTGGGTGGAGCCCTGGGCACATACATGCTAGGCAAGTGCTCTGCCACAGACCTAACCTCCAGCCCTATCATCCTGAATTTAAATGTGTAGGTAGGAGACTACTCAAGATGCACAGACTCCATAACAGGCAGCTAAGCTTAGCTTATGACAATGCCTTTCAGAGCCACCTCAAGTGAGAAGGAAACGGTGTTATCCACATAGTGCAGCTATGTGAGATTAATGAGGTGCTCCCTGGGGTGACCTAGAATATTGGGTAGGGGCTGTACCAGGCAGGCATTGTGATGCATTCCAAGCTAATGTGGGCTTTGTTTTTTCTATCTTTCATAGAGATCCCATGGCCTACAGCTGGTATAGAGGTCAGATTCCAAGCCGAAGAGCAATGGAGCCTCAAGCATTGGACACTGTGGTGATGTTCCAGAACACATTGTTCCAGGCACTAAGGATACATATTTCTGTCTGTATGGTGCTACAGTTCTTTGCCGCTGGGACTTGTGGCCCTGGGTGTAAGCAAGGGCTCATTTATTCTCAAAGCCACAAAGAAAAGTACTTCAGGAAAGACGCATGATGCAGCTTGGCCTCAAATAACATTTTTTATTCTTGAAAGTCAACAAAAGCAATTGATGGCGGGGGGGACCTGTAATCCTAGCATATTGGCTGGTAGAGGCAGGAGGTCAGTGGTTTCAAGGTCCCATCCTCACCTGATTAGATGAACGCTTCTGAAGCCAGCCTGAGCTACATGAGACCCTTCTCAGAAAAACAAACATTAAAAAATGTATATATTCCCAGCATTCAGGAAGCAGAGGCAGGTGGATCTCTAAGTTTCAAGGCCAGCTGGTCTACATAGTGAGTTTCAGGCCCAGCTTGGGCTACAGGGAGACCCTGTCTCAAAAAAGACCAAAAAAAAAAAACAGAACAACTATTTAAGGTTTTGAAAATAAAGGAGTAACCACAGATTAATTGAAAGAGTTTGTTTTTGCATTTGTTTAGGCAAGAAGTATATTTTCTTCCTCTGAGATTAGAAGCCTTTTCTTCATCCAGGGGACTTTCTGGAATTTAAGTCATCTTCTCAGACTGCCTGATTAACATCATATTGTGTTGTTAAGCTGCTTGTTAAAAATTGCACATATTCAGGGGTGCTGGAGAGATGGCCTGACCCTCTGTGCTGCTCTTGCAGAGGACCCGGTTCAATCCCAGACCCACCATGGTGGCAAGACACCATCTTTAACTCCAGTTCTGGGGAATCTGAGACCCTCATTATGACCTCACGCGCATTGAAGGACACGGGGTGCCAAACCTACATCTCAGACAGTACATTCATACACTTAAAAAACAAGATGCCACATTTTGGGGGGACTGAACAGTAGCTCAGAGGTTAAGAGCACCATACTGCTCTTGCACGGAGGGCCAATTCCCCAGCACCCCACCTGGCAGCTAAGAACGTCTTTAACTCCAGTTCCAAGGGAATCTCGACACCTCTTCTGAACCTCCGCAGCATTGCACTACATGGGTGCACTTACCTAACATGCAGACAGAACACTCATAATATGAGATGAATAATAATTTAAAAAATGCCTGTAAGTCTCTTTGTAATGTATGAACACTTTTCCATATTAATGCTATTTGATAAGATAATTATTTAATATTCATAGGAAAAAAGTCATACTTTAATTTTGAAGTAGAAATTATATAATAGAAATAATTGGAAATATAAAAAAATAACTTGAATTAAAAATGCACATTTCAGATTGCATGACCAGGGTTACCTGCATGCAGACAGTACACGTCCCATACATCATGACAATAATAATAAAACTAAAATGCACATATATGGAGACGGCTCAGCGTAAGGAGCACAGACTGTTCTGCAGAGGACCCAGGATTCAATTCCCGGCACACCACATTGGGTGTCTAACCACCTTAGCTAAGCAAGCTGTTAGTTGCGCGGTCTTCTAGACAGCCCAGGCAGCTAACAGAAGGAACCACTATCTCAAAATGGAGTGCGTGGGAGGGTGCGGGGGCATGCACACATATTCAGAGCTCAATTTGGTGGCACAGGCCTTTAATCAATCCCAGCACCTTGGTGATACAGAGTCAGATTGGATCTCTGGATATTGCGAAGGGCAACCTGGTCACCATAGTGAGTCCAGGCCGTGGACTAACGAAGGAGACTACCTGTCTTCAAAAAAAAAAAAAAAAAAAATGCAATCAAAAAATATTTCTAATGCACATCTTATCAGCTAGGAATTGCTGTGTAGCACATAGTGCATGGAAATCCCAACATTCACAAGCCGATACAAAGCAATTTGAGGCAGTTCCTTAGGAGGTAGTACAGAGATCTTGCTCACAGAAAAAGAACCATTGCATCCAGGTACGATTCGTTTTATCGCCTATTAATAAACAGCACTCAGGGGCATGGAGAGTATGCCTAGCGGTTAAGAGCACCGACGCTCTTCGAGGGACCCGGGTTCGATCCCAGCACCCACAACCCCCCCCCGCCCCCCCCCCCCCCCCCCCGCTCCCCCCCCACCCCCCCCCCCCCCCCCCCCCCCCCCCCCCCCCCCCCCCCCCGCCCCCCCCCCCCCCCCCCCCCCCCCACCCCCCCCCCCCCCCCCCCATTGGCGGCTCAAAGAGAACCGACTGGCACAACTCCGACATTCAGGAAAACATCAGAGTTCACAGAGGGAATACCGAGGAGAACCGTGTCTTCTCTGACCTCCGCGGCACTTTGCACACCACGGTTGCACAGACCTGCATTGCAGACAATACATTCATACACAAGCAGAAATAAATAAAAAAATAAAATACAAAAATAATAACAGCACTAGGAGGCAGAGGCGACAAACTCTCAGAGTTATGAGGACCAGGGCGCTGGTCTCAGTGTAGTGAAATTCTTTTTTTTTTTTTTTTTTTTTTTTTTTTTGGTCTTTTCGAGACAGGGTCTCCCTGTAGTCCCAGCTGTCCTGGAACTCACTCTGTAGACCAGGCTGGCCTTGAACTCACAAAGATCCGCCTGCCTCTGCCTCCCAAGTGCTAGGATTAAAGGCGTGCGCCACCACGCCCGGCCTGTGTAGTGAATTCTAACCAGGTCTACATAGTGAGGTGCTATCTCAGAATAAAAACAAGGCAGAGCTGGGCATGGTGGTGCACGCCTTTAATCCTAGTACTCCGGAGGCAGAGGCAGGTTAGTCTTTGTAAGTTCAAGGCCAGCCTGGTCTACAGAGTGAGTTCCAGGACAGCTGGGGCTACGGGGAGACCCTGTCTCGAAAAGACAAAAAACAAAAACAAAAAAAAAATGAGGCAGAGGCAGGTGGATCTCTGTGAGTTCAAGGCTAGCCTCTGGTCTATCTAGCAAATTCCAGGTTAGCCAGGGCTATAGGGAGACCCTGTCTCAGTCAATCAATCAATCAATACCAGTCAATAAATAATGGAGATTTCTCAACCTGCCCTACTGCGTCACATTTCCCATGATTGAAACATGAGCCTGCTAACTCCAGGTGAATCTTTCAGTGTCTAAATACCCTGGCTAGGAAGCCTGCAGGGTGGATGACTGCGATCCCAGCATTTGGGACGTAATGGCGGGAAAGTCATGAGTGCAAGGCCATCCTCAGCCACATAGCAAATTTAAGGCCAACCTGAGCTATATGAGCTCCTGTCTCAAAAAATAAGAACATATTAAAAAAAGAGAAGAACCACTCGTTGGGATCTGCTGGCAGACTCAGAAGTCTTCTCGGCACTCTCAGCATACGATGGCAGCAGATGGAGCAGCAGAGCTGGACCTCCTGCCGATGAGTCAAGAGCCAGTCAAGAACTTCTACCCTAACACACCCTGCATCCTGTCTTTCGACTCCCTTACAGGAACTGGAGAAGCTGGCTTCTCGAAAATTGAGAATAAATGCCAAGGAAACCATGAAGATTGCCGAAAAACTCTACACTCAAGGGTAAACAAGCTTCAGAGTAATCTGAACCCCCAGCCCCCGCCCACTTCAGTGCTAGGAATTTTAGCTAGGGCCTTGTACACAGTGGGTAAGCAGTACCATTAAGTTGTATCCCTGGCCCTAATTCCTTCTCTTGGCCTCAGCCACTCCCACTGGCATCATATCAAAAGACAATTGACATGGGTGCTAGGAGCCAGACTAGCTGTTGTGTGGCAGAATCGTCCCTACCTCAGAAATCAATGAGACTCCGACACTGTCCAGCAGAGCACTATTTTAGAACTTAAATAATTTGGGTTGTCCATGTTGAGACATAAATGTAAAATACATAGTAGGGGCTGGAGAGATGGCTCAGTGGTTAAGAGTGCTGACTGCTCTTCTGAAGAATCCTAGTCTGATTCCTAGCACCCATGTCAGGTGGCTCACAACTGCCTGTAATTCCAGCTTGAGAGAATCCTGTGCCCTCATTTGGCCTCTGGGGCACCCATACAACATGTGGCATATACACAAAAATAAAAACAGATACATGAATAATTTTTTAAATAGATTTTGAAGGTAAGGTGTATGTGAAAATAAGATGTAAAACTGCCGGGCGTGGTGGCGCACACCTTTAATCCTAGCACTTGGGAAGCAGAGGCAGGCGGATCTTTGTGAGTTCAAGGCCAGCCTGGTCTACAGAGTGAGTTCCAGGACAGGACAGCTGGGGCTACATGGAGACCCTGTCTCGAAAAGACCAAAAAAAAGGAAATTAGATGTAAAACCTCACAATTTTTTTTTCAGTGTTGATTAAATCCAGACCTTCACACATACTAGGCACATTCTCCCACTGTACCTCAGCCGAGGCACCTACAGAGTCTTGGACCATTATCCTCAGTACGCTGCTGCTTTCCTGCTCGCTTCTTGAAATGTTCTAGCAGGAAAGCTTCTCACCCGAAGGGGCCTGTCTCGGATCCTTTCTCGGTGTAGGTGGCTTTCAGTTGCATTGGCACTGTCAGGTGGCAGCAGCTGGAGCAACAGGGCCAGACCTGGCTAAAAGAAATAAACCAATCAGCCAGGTGTGGTGGTGCATGCCTTTGATACCAGCACTCAGGAGGCAAAGGCAAGCGGATTTCAGAGTTTGAGGCCAGTGTGCTCTACAGAGTTGCTCTAAGCCAATGAAGGAACCTAATTTTGTTCTTTTTGTGTTCCTTTCTTTTAGGTACATCAGCTATCCTCGAACAGAAACGAACATTTTCCCCAAAGACTTAAACTTGGTGGCATTGGTGGAACAGCAGACCCAGGATCCGCAATGGGGGCCTTTTGCTCAGAACATTCTAGAGCGAGGTGGCCCCACTCCACGAAACGGCAGCAAATCTGACCAGGCTCATCCTCCCATTCACCCCACCAAATATGCCAGCAACTTGCAGGTTGGTTTCTCTGTGAGTGAGTCCTGCAGCAGAGCAGGTGCTGAGGGTAGGATTGGGACTTACTTTATGAGCTCTGATTTTTGGAAACAAGTGTTTTTCAAGGAAGAGAAATTAGTGTTAAAGTTCTATAAGTATTTAACAGACTCCCATTTTGTTATCTTGTGGCTGGTTTTCACAGAAGAGTCCGTGGTGGGCTGCACTGATGATCAGCTCTACTGCTGCTTCATGGTCCTGTGGATGCTGAGGGCAGCCACATGGCTGTACAGGTCCCTTGCTACTTGGAAAAGGCCTATCTGTCTCCAAGGATTGGATACATCCACGGCCTTCAGACTCTTCCCCAGCACCCTGCACTCCACCACAGGGTCACACTCAGTCTCTGCACCACCTGGGCAGCAGCTCCGATAGGCTTGTCTGACAGCTCCAGGCCAGCTGGGACTAAAGGGAGACCCTGTCTCAAAATTTTTTTTTTTGGTCTTTTCAAGACAGGGTCTCCCTGTAGCCCCAGCTGTCTTGGAACTTTGTAGACCAGGCTGGCCTTGAACTCACAAAGATCCACCTGCCTCTGCCTCCCGAGTGCTAGGATTAAAGGCGTGCGCCACCATGCCCAGCATCCAACCTTGATTTTGTATTTATTTATTTTATTTTATTTTATTTATTTATTTTTTTTTTTATTTCTGTATGTGTATCAATGTACTGCCTGCATGCAGGTCTGGGCACCCGTGTCATGCAATGCAATGCCGCGGAGGTCAGAAGAGGGTGTCGGATTCCCCTGGAACTGGAGTTCTCCTTGAATTGGAGTTTCAGACGGTTCTCAGCCGCCATGTGGGTGCTGGGGATCGAACCTGGGTCCTCTGCAAGAGCGGTCAGTGCTCTTAACCGCTAGGTCATCTCTCCAGCCCCCCAACCTTGATTTTTTAATTACATTTTTAGTTTGTGTGTGTGTGTGTGTGTGTGTGTGTGTGTGTGTGTGAATGTGCACAGCCACAATGCACATGTGAAGGTTAAAATTCATTTTAAAGGAGGTAACTAGCTGGGCATGATGGCCTGGGGAGGGCTCAGGGGGTGAAGGAGTTTCTAGAAGGGGATTTGTGGTCTGAGCACGACTGTCTCCTGGGCTTTTCACTGCGTGGATCTGGCTGGATCCTTGCTCCCCTGGTTAATGGAGTATCAGCCCCGCCAAATCATTACGAGAGCGTGGCAAAGGCTGTCAGGTGCGGTGTTCTGTTCACTCAGAAAGTATCCTGTGCTGTCACTTCATTTCCATTTAGATAGGTTCATATCAAAGAATCCTTTCCTCGCCCGCCTGATTAGACTTGTGAATTGTATCACTGAAGTCCACTAGCTCCCCAGTACTTACTCACGTTGCTGCAAGGCCTAAAGAACCGTGTGGTCTATTCTGAGAACTTTTGGCTCTCAGTGCCGTAAAGCAGGTTGGGACTCCATGGTGCTGCAGTTGCTGAGACACACTATTCTGAGGGAGTTTCTTTCCTCAGGGAGACGAACGGCGCCTGTACGAATTCATCGTTCGCCATTTTCTGGCTTGCTGCTCCCAGGACGCTCAGGGACAAGAGACCACTGTGGAGATCGACATTGCTCAGGAACGCTTCATAGCCCACGGCCTCATGATTCTGGCCCGAAACTACCTGGACGTCTATCCATATGATCACTGGAGTGACAAGGTGATAGGAGGTGGGCTGCAGGGAGAGGACAGGCATTATGCTCCAGCCCTGTGCAGGCTGATGACGCCAGACCACACTAAGTATGGTGACAGAATGATCTCAACTCCATACCTGCTCCCTGCTTTCCACAGCTCCTCCCTGTCTATGAGCAAGGCTCCTGCTTCCAGCCCAGCACTGTGGAGATGGTGGATGGGGAGACCAGCCCCCCTCAGTTGCTCACTGAGGCGGACCTCATCGCCCTGATGGAGAAGCATGGCATTGGTCAGTAGCTTGTGTGGGAGCATGGTTCTCAGGCATGTTGTAAGCCAGGCATGGCCTCCTCTTAGTTGAGGTGAAGGGTTGGAGTAGAGCTCAGTGATAGAGCATCTGCCACCATAAACAAGACCTTGGTTCTATCCCACCATAAACAAGGCCTTGATTCTACCCCACCGCCCCTACAGAAAAGCTGGTCAGACCTACAGAGGTTAGGACTTACCTCATGTCACCAAATATGTGACATCCAAATAACTACATGTTTTTTGTTTTTTTGCATTGCTGGGGTAAAACTCAGAGGCTCATGCAAGTTAGGCATTCTAACACTAAGCCACACCCCAACCCTTCAGCCAATGCTCTATTTTGTTTTATTATCTTATTTTATTTTTATTTTCATTTTATTTTATTTTTAGTCTTTTTGAGACAGGATCTCCCTGCAGCCCCAGCTGTCCTTGAACTCACTATGTTAGACCAGGCTGGCCTTGAACTCAGAGAGATCTGCCTGCCTCTGCCTCCTGAGTGCTGGGATCAGAGCCATGTGCCACCACGCCCAGCTCTCAGCCAGTACTCTCAACTCCACGCCGTATCATGGCTGTGAACATAGGTATTTAGTGTGACTCACTCAAGGCTCAGCGGAGGGCACCCTTTAGCCTTTGGATTGCGGATGCTTTTGAGTAATTTGAGAGGCTGAAGCAGGATTACAAATTCAAGGCCAAACTAGGCAGTTTAGGGAAACCCTACTTCAACATAATATAAAGGATTGGGAGAGGCTCAGTGGTCACAGAGCATTGCCAGAGAACCAGGTTCAGTTCCCAGCACTCATGTGGCAGCCAACAACCATCTAACTCAGTGCCAGGGCCTCTGGACATGGCATGCCTGTGGTGCACTTACATCACACACATTAAACAAACAAACCTTTACGGGTTGGGGGAGGCTGGGAACTGAGTATGGCAACATAGGTGTATAACTCTACCACTTGGAGTAAAATTCCCAGGGGCCTGAGAGATGGCTCATCAGTTCAGAGCACTTGGTGCTCTTGCAGAAGACCTGAGTTCTGTTCCCATCATCCGTGTCAGGTGGCTCATAACTGCCTGTAACTCCAGCTCCAGAGAATCTGCTGTCCCCTCCTGTTATACCAGCATTCGAGTACCAGATGAGATACATACACAATTAAAAATAAATCCTCTGAAGGTGCAAGCTTTAGTCCTAGCACTTAGGTGGCAGAGGCAGGCAGATCTATGTGAGTTAAAGGCCAGCCTGGTCTACATAGGGAGTTCCAGGCCGGTTGGGGCTACAGGGAAACCCTGTTTCAGAAAGACCAAAAGTAAATAAATAATAAAAATAAAATCAATCTTTTAAAGTCCAGCTCTACTTGGGTGAAGCTCAGTAGCAGAACTTGCAAAAGGCTCTGTTTTTTTCCATCTTCAGTACTGAAAAAAATATATATTTGCGATGTGGAAGTAAAGCTCAGACTCAGGAGCTAGCACGCGTGAAGCCCTGTGTTTGATCTCCACAAAAGTAAAAGGTACAATTTAATGTGTTTTATTATATTCCCAGTATAGCACAACTATCACCAAGTTAGTCTTAGAACCTTTTCATCATCTCAGAGACCATTCTCCCTTCCATTGACTGCTGCCACTGCAGCCATCAGCCTAGGCAAACGCTAGCCTTTCCGACTCAGATTTGCATAATTTTGACTGTTCTTGCACATGGAATCTTAGAAGAAGTAGGCTTTTATACTCTTTCACTTAACACAATGTCCTCAAGGATCATCCATGTTATAAACATCCATGTCAGAACTTCATTCTTTTTTTATTGCTGAGTAGTATTCAATTGAATAGACAGACCACATTATGTATGCATTCATTAGTTGATAGGCCCTAGGATGGTTTCTACTTTGAGACTATGATGAACAGTCTTATACAGATGTATGTGTATATATATATATATATATATATATATATATATGTTTTCAGTGCCCTTGAGTATGTGCCTAAAAGTAAGATTGTTTTTCCTTTTTTTAAAAAAAAATATTTGTTACTTTGTTTATGTGTATGAACATTTGGCCTACATGTATGTATGTGCACCCTTGTTATGGAATTCCCCTTGGAGGTCAGAAGAGGGCGTTGGATCTCCTGGAACTGGAGCTACATTGGTGGTTAGCCACCGGGTGGGTACTGGGAACCAAATCTGAGTCCTCTGCAATATCAGCCATCTCTCCTGCCATTTTTTGTTGTTTTTTGAGGCAAGGTCTCACTCACTCTGGAGCCCTGGCTGGCCTGGAACTCACAGAGACCTGCCTGCCTCTGTTTCTGGAGTAAAGGGATTAAAGCATGTGCTAGCCACCACGCCCAGCTTACCCAACCTTTAAGGAACCACCAAACTGTTTTTTCAAGGTGGCTACACTGTTTCACATTCCCATCAGGATAATCAAGATTGTAGTTTTTTTCCATATCTTCACCAATACTCATTATTATATTCCTTTCTAGTGATACCAAGGCTGGTTGCCATGAGGTAGCTAGCACTTGTTGTGATTTTGGTTTATAGCTTTCTAGCAGCACAGCTACATTTTTAAAAGGTCTGTTGGGCCAAACCTTAAAACAGGTGTGACAGAGGTAGACAAAGATAGCGGAACCAGGGAGTGAGGACCTTAGGGTGTGTAGGTGAGGTGCCATGGGCTCAGTCTGACACAGAAAGGACAAGAATCTGAAGGAGGTTTGTAAGACTGGAGTGGACCCTGATGAGCAGATGTCAGGGGAAAGGAAAGTCAAGGTGGCTCTGATTTCTAGCGTGAGCCGGATGTGGGTGGAAACACTTAGCTGCATAGACTGTCCAGGCAGAAGGTGTCCACAGGTTGTGTGGGTGCTGCTGTCTGCATCAACTCAGAATGGTGGGAAACGAGAAGGGCCTGATGGCTAATACCTGTAGTCACAGAACTCGGGAGGACCTGGGGTTCAAGGACAGCCATGGCTGCATAGCACAGTCAAGGCCAGCAGGGCTCACGAGACCCTGTCAGTAATAACAGGGAAGGGACTAGAGAGATGGCTCTGGTCGAGGATGCTGGCTACTCTTCTACAGTACCCAGCACCCACATGGTGTCTTACCACCATCTGTAACTCCAGTTCAGGGGGTCCAACACCCTCCGTGACCTCCATGGGCATTGCATGCATACAGAATATTCATTCACATAAAATAAAAATAAATGAAAAAAATTGAAAAAAATAACAGAGAACCGGTTTCCAGGCACGGATGCCACTCACGCGGAGCACATTGAAACCATCAAATCTCGGATGTATGTGGGACTTACCTCAGACAAGCGCTTTCTCCCTGGGCACCTGGGCATGGGACTTGTGGAAGGTAAAGCAGGAGGGAGCTTGCAGTGGGGTAGCCCGTGCTGAAAGTCTCTGAGATGGCCAGACAGCCTCAGCACTGCCTTCTCCCTGCAGGCTACGATTCCATGGGCTATGAGATGTCCAAGCCTGACCTCCGTGCTGAGCTGGAAGCTGATCTCAAGCTGATCTGTGAGGGGAAGAAGGACAAGTTTCAAGTTCTGAGGCAGCAAGTGCAAAAGTACAAGCAGGTCTTCACTGAAGCCGTGGCTAAGGCAAAGAAGTAAGTGTCAGACCCTGTCGCTGTACCGGAGGCCCTGTAGCTGCGGCCCAGCAGTTCCCAAAGAGCCGGGAGCTTTGCAGAAATGAGGTGTCTGCTGACCTGTGGGCAAGTGGACCTGCTGGTCCATCTTCAGCTGTCCTGTGAGGGTGCCTTAGTACACGGTCTCAAGGGACTCGCACACAGGCTCTGCCCTTTGGAGTCCTGTGCTTCGGTTGGTTTCCTTTCTGTAGCACTTCGGCAGAGCAGCTGGTTCATGTGGGTCTACCCTTTAGACACTCTTCTTCTATTCACTCTGCCGTGGAGGAGGCTGCAGCCCTGTGTGTCAATTAATCCAGGTGGTCCCGTGGGGTCCAGTTGAGCCGCAGCATTTGGAGATGGCCATCTAGTGAACAGCATGTAGTGTTTTCTTGGGAGCTGGAGAGAGGCCTAGCAGTTAAGAGCACTGGCTGCTCTTGCAGAGAACCTGGCATCAGCTCCCTGCACCACATGTCAGCTAACAGCCACCTGTAATTCCGGTTCTAAGGGATTCAGTGCTCTCTTCTGACCTCCATTGAGCACTGCACAATGTGGTGCACTTACATACTTATAGGCAATACACTCTTGCACCTAAAATAATAAAATAGTTTTTAAAAAATAACATGTTCGAGCCGTACATTGTGGCTTCTGCCACTCATCTTAGCACTTACATGGCTGAGACAGGAGGATTGCCATGAATTCAAGGGTAGCCTGGGCTATAAGCTAAGACCCTGTGTCAAAAAAACAAAAAAAGGAGCTGGAGAGATGGCTCAGACATTAAGAGCGCTGGCTGCTCTTACAGAGGACCTAGGTTCAAATCCTCGCACCCATGTGGCAGCTAACGACCATCCATAATTCCAGTTCCAGGGGATCCAATGCCTTCTTCTGACCTCTGCATGCATTGGACAACATAGGCACACTTACACACATGCAGCCAGTACACTCACACTTATTAAAAAATAGCCAGGTGTGGTGGCGCAAACCTTTAATCCCTGCTCTCAGGTGGGAGAGGCAGGCAGATAGATCTCTGGGAGTTCAAGGACAGTTGGGGCTGCAGAACGACCCTGTCTCAAAAAGACAAAATAATAACAAAAAAGAAAAATAACACTTTCTACCTAGGATGTCATGATTCATCATCACATATGTGTTTGGTCTTCATTTCCTGGCCTGAGGCTCCTGAAATCCTTAGACTCTCCAAAGTGACAAATATCTTTGCCAGACACCTGTGTTCCAAACACCTGATGAACCCAGGGTGGGGCTGCTTCCCAGGGGAAATGCCTTGTGGCTAGAAGGTTAGCACTTTCAGGTATTCCAGGAGAGCGACCACGATTACCAGTTGTGTCTAAGTATTGATGCTGCCATGAAAACAGTGTTGTGTTTTTTTTTGGTCTTTTTGAGGCAGGGTCTCCCTGTAGCCCCAGCTGTCCTGGAACTCGCTCTGTAGACCAGGCTGGCCTTGAACTCACAAAGATCTGCCTGCCTCTGCCTCCCAAGTGCTAGGATTAAAGGCGTGCGCCACCACGCCCGGCTATGAAAACAGTGTTGTAAATCTTCGAGCAATGGGACATGGCAGTGCCTAGCACACAGCGCCTTCCCACGTGCCTTGCCCTCCGCCTCTCTCCTATCTGGCAGTTCTGAGCTCTCTAAGCCCTGACCCTGGCCACCCAGCACTCAGAACTGAAATGGGGCCATGGGAAGCTCATGTCACAGCCTGGGATTTGTAGCCAGTGTCTGAAAGGGGACAGTAGTGGGAATTAGGATCTAAGTCCAGGAAATATCCGGAGTGAGCTAGGGCACCCAGCTAAGGATGTGTGGGGAGGACACTCTGACTGTGTGTGTGTGTGTGTGTGTCTGTGTGTGTGTGTGTGTGTGTCTGTGTGTGTGTGTGTGTGTGTGTGTGCGCGCGCGCGCACCATGTGCACATGTGGAGGCTGGGCAGTTTTAGGGAGGCGGGTCTCTGCTTCCTCTGGGTCCCAGAGATTGAACTCAGGAGTCAGGTTTGCACGGCAAGCCCTTTTACCCACTGAGCCATCTCAACCTCAGTTTGTTTTGTTTTGTTTTGTCTTTTTGAGACATGGTCTCCCTGTGGCCCCAGGTGGCCTGGAACTCACTCTGTAGACCAGGCTGGCCTTGAACTCACAGAGATCCACCTGCCTCTGCCTCCGGAGTGCTAGGATTAAAGGTGTGTGCCACCACACCTGGCCTAGTTTGGGGCTTTTTAATCCTTCAGATTACCCTGTGGCAGGAATTCAGGCAGATATTACTGAGTGTAGTTTTCTTTTTGGCTCCCGGAAGCTGGCGTTGTGCCAGGAACCTGGAGCTAAGGAGCACTGGAGTGGAGAGCCCATCTCTTCTCTGCCCTCTGCCCTCTGCTCTCTGCCTCAGCCTGTGGCTCCCTGGCCAGCTGGTTCCAGGTTCGTGTACATTATGGACACCTGAGTGCTGTAAATATCTTTTCAGTTTCAACTAATATATCTGCCTTTTCTTCAGATTGGACGAGGCCTTATCTCAGTACTTTGGGGAAGGGGCAGAGGTAGCCCGGCAAGAAGACTTCTACCCAGCCATACCAGAGCCTGTTCGGAAGTGCCCGCAGTGCAATAAAGACATGGTCCTCAAGACCAAGAAGAGTGGTGGGTCAGTACCTGACTTCCCCTTCTACCTCTTTCACCCAAGATTTGTTGGGTTGATTGGACAGCTCTGAAAGGGCTGTCAGTTCATGTCCACGTCATTATTTAGATGCAAGCCTGCTATTGACATTGGGCCAGGTGGTAGAACTAGAACGATGCAGGGTAGCTCCTAGAGGCAGGTGCCATTGGAAAGCAAAAAATCCTGTGTCTGCCTCACAAAGCTTCATTAAGGGTGAGCTTTTTTTTTTTTTTTATGTGTATGAATGTACTGTTTGCGTGTAGGTCTGTGCATCCATGTCGTGCAATGCCCCAGAGGTCAGAAGAGGGTGTCGGATTCCCCTGGAACTGGAGTTCTCCTGGAATTGGAGTTACAGACGGTTCTTAGCCGCCATGTGGGTGCTGGGGATCGAACCCGGGTCCTCTGTAAGAGCAGTCGGCGCTCTTAACCGCTAGGCCATCTCTCCAGCCCAAGGGTGAGCTTTTATAAGCTTTATTGTGTGTGTGTGTGTGTGTGTGTGTGTGTGTGTGTGTGTGTGTGCGTGCTTGTCTCTTTGTACCGTGTATCACATGCATGCAGATGACACTGGAGGCCAGAAGAGGGCATCAAATCCTGGAGCTGATGTTACAGATGGTTGTGAGCCATTTGCTGTGTGCTGGGAACTGAACTAGGGTCCTCTGCAAGAGCAGCACATGTTCTTTGGGGTTGGGCTTGGTGGCGGACCAGGCTAGCCTGAAATGCGCAGAAATCCCCCTTGCCTCTGCTTCCTAAGTGCTAGGATTAAATGTGTGCCCCACCACACCTGGTTCTTACTTTGTTTTTGTTTTGGGGGGGTTGTTTTGTTGTTGGTGGTGGTTGGGGGGGTTGATTTTTTTGTTTGTTTTATTTTTGGTCTTTTTGAGACAGGGTCTCCCTGTAACTCCAGCTGTCCTGGAATTTGCTCTGTAGACCAGGCTGGCCTTGAACTCACAAAGATCCGCCTGCCTCTGCCTCCCAAGTGCTAGTATTAAAGGCGTGCGCCACCATGCCTGGCTCTGGTTTTGGTTTTTTGAGACAGTGTCTCTCTTTAGTCCTAGCTGGCCTGGAGCTCAGAGATCCACCTGCCTTTGCCTCCCAGTGCTCAGATTAAAGGCGTGTGCCACCACACCTGGCCCAGCCGCCATGTGGGTGCTGGGAATTGAACCAGGGTCCTGTGCAAGAGCAGTCAGTGCTCTTAACCACTGAGCCATCTCTCCAGCTCCTTATTTTGTTTTTGAAGCAGAGTCTCACCCACTCTGTGGCCCAGGGTAGCCTGAAACTCCCTGTGTATCCCAGGCTGGTCTCAACTGTAGCTATCCTCCTGCCTCTGCTTCCCAAGTGCTGGGATTATAGGAATGAGCCACCATCATACTCATTCACTGGTAGTGGTGGTTTAGTGCAGAAAGCAGAGTCAGGAATAGCTGATTCTTTTTTTCTTTTTTTAGGGATATGAGAAACAAATGTATGAGAGATTTGGTAGTCATTCAGTGTCTATGATAGTGTATCCAATTAAGTGTCTTTCAGAACAATGAAGGCCCTTTTTAGTCTGCAAAGAAGATGGTAACCCCGTGTGCCTTCTCAGTCCTCCATTTTAACTGACCACTCCATTCCCAGGTTCTACCTTAGCTGCACAGGTTTCCCGGAATGTCGATCAGCTGTGTGGTTTCCCGACTCAGTGCTGGAGGCCAGTAGGGACGGCAGTGTGTGTTCAACGTGTCAGCCTGCCCCTGTGTACAGGTGAGCTGGGTGTCTGTCACACCATGCTCTGCAGTCTTCTCTTGCTGAAACCCAGGCAGAGGTGTCCAGGGAATGCCATTCTCAGGCATAGTGGTCTCACTCAGCGGCAGTGCAGGCAGCTGGCTGTGTGGGCAGAACATTCCTGCACCTCCCGGTCACAGAGGTGGCTGTTCCCTGTGCTCACCAGACACATTGCCTGCTCCAAAAAGCTCAGCCCCACACTACAGAACCCTGGTTCTTGAACCTCCTGTCACACATCAAGAGGCAGTTCAGCACAGTGGGCTTAGACTTGTGTGTTTTAGTCTTTTTAACTTTGTTGTGCTTTTTCTTTTGTTATTATCAGCTGTATTTATTGGTAGGTGCACGTGCAGCACATGTGCAGGTAGAGGCAGCTCACGGGAGTTGGCTCTCTCCTTCCACCACGTGGCTCCGGGGAGAAGTCAGGCCAGCAGCTTGGGCGTGTGCCTTTCCCTCTGGGTTATCTCGCTGGTTTGGGTTGTTTTTCAGTAGGTGCCAAACTTAAAGGAGGTTTTCTTTTTGTTTTGTTTTTAGTTGTTTTGTTGTTAAATAGCTTAGGAAGTCGCAGGTCTCCTTACGGCTTTTTTGTATATGGATTGTTGTGGTCACACTGCTGCTACACCCAGGGCCTCATACATACTAGGCATGCACACTGCCGGAGTTCTGTCCTTAGCCATAGGGACATCTTTAACTTATTTACTCATTTATACCACATGGGTTCCTTACTAACCTAAATTTAAAAATGGTATATAGGACAAAACATCTTTTCTGAAGCAGAAATACACTACTGACAAAGTGACATTGCTTTTCATTTGAGAAAGACTGGATTTCCATCTCTGCTCCCACACTCAGCTGAGCCATGGCATGCACTGAAGAGTGGGAGCAGACCAGAGTCCTCCTGGCCTGAAAGGGCCCCAGAGCTCGGAGGGCCTGGGGCCTCACTTGGATTGCCAGTGACATAAAGATGGATGCCTCGGAGGTGCCGTTGTTGGGTGATTAGTCAGAGTCCGAGAGTTCATCTGCCCTGCTTCCTGCTCTACACTGAATGGGCTCCCAGGTGGGAGGAGCCTGGGGCTGGCCAGGGCAGAGATGCTGATTGCTATCTGTTCTCATCTTGGCCTTACCAGGTTGAAGTTGAAGTTCAAGCGTGGTAGCCTTCCCCCAACCATGCCCCTAGAATTTGTTGGCTGCATAGGTGGATGTGATGAGACCTTGAAGGAAATCTTAGGCCTGAGATTTTCACAGGGCCCCCCAAGAGCTAACCAACCCTCTGGCCACGTGCAGGCCAGCCAGGCCGTCAACAGGATGGCCAGCAGCCAGCATAGCCACCTGCAGCCTCCAGGTGGCCGACAGACTGGACCTTCAAAAGCTGCAGCCCAGACCTTCCTGCCACCCACCGCAGCTGGTGAAAGCAACTCCGTGACCTGCAACTGTGGCCAGGAGGCTGTGCTGCTGACCGTCCGCAAGGAGGGCCCCAACCAGGGCCGCCAGTTCTACAAGTGCACTGCCGGCGCTTGCAGCTTCTTCCTGTGGGCTGATGCCAGCCCTCCCACTGGAGGAGGACCCCCCACTTCAGCATCACAGTCTTCAGGCAGCGCACTGGGACGCCCACCAGGCTTGGGTGGCTACCCAGGTGGGTTTGGCAGCCCTGGCAACAGCAGTGGTGGTGGCATATCCTGCCTGTGCAGCCAGCCTGCTGTGACACGGACTGTGCAGAAGGACGGGCCCAACAAAGGGCGCCAGTTCCACACCTGTGCCAAGCCACGAGAGCAGCAGTGTGGCTTCTTCCAGTGGGGAGACGAGCACGTGGCAGCAGGTGAGACCACAGGACATGCAGGCCCTGCATGGGTTTTCACAGTACGTACCACAGCAGACCAGAGAAGGAAGGGACATAGACAGTCGGAGTGGGGGTGGCTTTGCCTGTCGTCCTCATTGACCACTTCCAGTGAAGTAGTGAGCCATAGGGTCTTCATTCCATGGTAAAGGGTAGCACTGTGTCCAGCACTGGTAAATACATTTTCTTCATAATATCACAGATCTCCAAATGAGGAAGGCAAGGCCCAGACCAGTGAGGGCTTTATTCGGTGTCACACAGTGACAGGGTCCAGCGTACTCCTAGTAGGAGTAGGACCTTTGAAGGGCTGGTGATGTCAGCTTCATTGCATCTGATGAGAACTTGGTGATGTGTAGAAACCTGCCCGAGGTTACACAACTTGGGCCAGTGTCTTGGGAATGGGTGTTGAGAGAGCTGACACCTAGACATTGGGCACCCTGAGTAGTCCTCGCCCTGTGAGGTACAGCAGTAGCCTAATTAACAAGCTTATCTGACACAAGGCTAAGCAGGGGCTTTGGGATTGCACAGGTGCTCCTAGGCCCAGCCATACAGCTTCAAATAATTGACTCAGCCTTCCAGCCTCAGTCTCCCTAGCAGTAAAATGGTTCCCGCTAGATCCATAGTACTCCTTTTCATAAAGAAACTGAGTTAGCCTCAATCTATGGTTCTTTTGGGGAAGCAGCTTTAGGAGCTAGAGAAATGGCTCAGCGGTTAAGAGCACTGACTGCTCTTGCAGAGGACCCAGGTTTGTTTCCCAGCATCCACATGGCAGCTAAGAACCATCTTTAGTGTCAGGCGTGGTGGCGCACACCTTTAATCCTAGCACTTGGGAAGCAGAGGCAGGCGGATCTGAGTTCAAGGCCAGCCTGGTCTACAGAGTGAGTTCCGGGACAGCTGGGGCTACAGGGAGACCCTGTCTCGAAAAGACCAAAAGAATAAAAAATAAAAAAGCATAAGTCTTGGGGGCCCACACAATCAGTTCTACCGTATTTACAGTGACTGGGGAGCACTGGCCTTGAATGCACTCAAGACTTGGAGGCCACCAGAAATGATGTGACCTGCAAGCCAGATGATGAGTTGACCTCAGTGATAGGGCAGCAGGCACTAAGGCCTGTTGATGAGCTGGAAGGTTCCTTGCAGGGAGCAAGGCTGGGGAGTTGACTGGTGGTCGCAGACTCCCTGTCTACTGCCGTGTGCCTGGGCTTCTTGTAGAAAGGCCCCTAAAAGTTAGACCATTGCCTTCTTAACAGGCCAGGCGGTAGGTAGGTCCTACCCTGAGACTATCGAAGACAGGGACGCTGGTCCATGGTGTATCTAACTTGTAAAGGTGGGGACACCTCTACCCAATACTGTATGTTTTGGTTTTGAGACATGATCTGTAGTGGACTCCTGACCCTTCTACCTCCACCCCAAGTGCTTGGATTTCAGGCGTGTGCCACCATATCTGACTTGTTACAACTTATTTCTTACCCCTTAAAGGTATCAGTTGTAAATTCATCTTTTCCTTGACTTCTCACAGAGATTCTTCCAGCCCCACAGTGGCCAGGAGCCAGAGGAAAAACACAGAGACAGAAAGCCAGTGCCTCAGATGCAGGATCTACGACAAAGAAACCCCGCAAGTGCAGCCTCTGCCACCAGCCTGGACACACCCGGCCCTTCTGTCCTCAGAACAGATGAAGACAGGCAAGGTGGAGGGGCCACCTGCCCAGACAGGAGATGAGCTGACGGGAGCCACTGTCCATTCACTGCCTTGGAACTTGGGAGGAGTACTGGGTTTTGAAGATAGCCTTCCTTTGTTGAAGAGTACAATGACCTGAAACTCCAGAGAAGGCTGGCGTGGCTGGGCAGGCCTCCTTAGTCCAGGGCTCAGGGAGGTCTCTGGCCACTGCACTGCAGAAGTCAGGACATCCACCCTTGGGATCCTGAGGAAGGTCAGTTAGCATGGAGAGCAAAGCTGGTGACAGGCTGTGACCTTGTAGTTTATTCAGGCCTTGGCTGGCCTACAGTGCTGCAAACTGAGAAGCAGCCAGTGCTCCCGGCATGGGTGAGAAGCAGCCAGTGCTCCCGGCAAGGCTCTGGGCAGCTGGGGTAGAGCTCCTTGTTTGAGAAGGACTTTGTTCCTGCTTCACCTAAAAGGATAAGCTCTGGCTTGTGTGCCTTAATAAAGAAGTCATCCCTTTTTTCTGGTGGTGGTACAGTCAGTGTCTTGATGATGCCAGCCAGGGCCAAGGGGGCTTCCGTCCTGGGACTCCCACCCCATCTCAGCCCTCCCAGCCCATTCCTCCCTACTGCAGTTAGCACTAAACCCAGCTTCTCTCTGTCTGGGTGTCCCTTGAACCTGAGTTCCCAATAGGAGAAGATTCAGAGCCCCAGCCTTCCTGCCTTCTTATTCCTTGTTTGCCTTCACAAACCCTGAGGATCGCAAGTGTGAGTGCTCCAAGTCATGTGCCGTTGCACTACGCAGCAGCAGTCTCCTTGACTAGCCCAACACAGGCTAGACAGGAGCTTTGGGATTTGTAGATGCTCCCATGCTGAGTTGTAGAGCTTCAGGTAGTAGACTGAGCCTTTCAGCCACAGTCTCCTCAGCAATAAGATGCTATTGCTAGATTCATAGGGCTCCTTTTCATAAAAGAACCAAGTTAGTTCCAAACTCTGATTCTTTGGGGGGGCTAAGGGGAAATTCAGAGGTTTTGAGATAGGTTCTCACTGTCTTATAGTTGAAAAGTAGAAATAGGGTATGTGCCAGGCGTGGTTGCCCACACCTTTAACCCCAACACTCAAGAGACAGAGGCAGGTGGATCTCTGTGAGTTCAAGACCAGCCTCGTCTCCATAGCGAGTTCTAGGCCAGCTGGGACTACAGGGAGACCCTGTCTCAAAAAAGACCAAAAAACAAAAACTGGGGAGTATGAATTGCCCAGTCCTGTAGTTAGTGAAGCAGTTGGAATTGTAACCAGATGCTGAGCCCGGCTGGGAAGCAGCGTCTTACCAGTGCATGCGCACCATTTCCAGGTCATCTAGGGAATGGGGCAGCTGGCAGCCTGTGTTTGGGATTTGTCCCTGTCCACCTGTTTTAGTGTCTTGGCTTATCTGTTTGGGCATTTCACATAAAAATAATTGTGTTGCCAGGTGTGGTGGTGCACACTTTCAATGCCAGCACTTGGGAGGCAGAAGCAGGTGGATCTCTTGAGTTCCAGACCAGTACATAGTGTAGGTGTACATAGTGAGTTTCATGGTGGCCAGGGGTATGAAGTAAGACTCTAGTTGGGGGTGGGGGGAAGAGAAGGAGGAGGAAGAGGAAGAGGAGGAAGAGAAACAAACTACATGAGAGGGACTTCAGTGTCCTGTCTGTCAGCTGATGACCGCCCACTTTGCTTCCCATTTGGGCAGCTGTGAATAGTGCTGTCATGCACTTCTTACTAATATCTGATTACCTATTTCAGTTATTTTAAAAATATTTTTATGGGTTGGAGAGATGGCCTAGCAGTTAAGAGTGCCGACCGCTCTTACAGAGGACCCAGATTTGATCCCCAGCACCCACATGGCAGCCGAGAACCATCTGAAACTCCAGTTCCAGGAGAATCCGACACCCTCTTCTGACCTCCGTGGAATTGCACAACACGGGTGCACAGACCTGCATGCAGACAGTACATTCATACACATACAGAAATAAATAAAATTTTTAAAAAACTTTTTAATTTTTTGCTTTTTTTTTCTTTTGTTTTTTTATAAATTTTGTTTTCTTATGTGTATGAGTGTACTGTCTGCGTGTAGGTTTGTGCACCCATGTCGTGCAATGCTGTGGAGGTCAGAAGATGGTGTCAGGTTCCCCTGGAACTGGAGTTAAAGATGGTTCTTAGCCACCATGTGGGTGCTGGGAATCAAACCCGGGTCCTCTGCAAGAGCAGTCAGTGCTCTTAACCGCTGAGCCATCTCTCCAGCCCCTTTATTTTGTTTTCATTTTATGTGTATGCATGTATTGAGTACATGTATACAGTGAGTGCATATATACAGTAAGTGCACCTGTGCAGGGGTCAGAGCCCTGGAGCTGGAGCCGCGGACAGCTGGTAGCTGCTACATGGGTGCTGGGAACGGAACCCAGGAACTGTGCAAAAGCATCCAGTGTTCTTAACCAGTGAGCTATCTCTACAACCCCTTATTTGTTATTTTTGTTTCATGTGTATGAGTGTGTTGTATGCATGTGTATAAGTGCACCTGTGTCATGCAGTGCCCAGGGAGGTCAGAAGAGGGCATCAGATTCCCCGGAACTGGACTTGCAGAAGGTTGTTACCTGCCATGTGGGTCTTCTGCAAAAGCACTCTTAACTGCTGAGCCATCTCTCCAGCCCCCAGGAATTAAATTTTAAAACCTTTTCAGTGTCTGAACCATTTTGATGGTCTTAATGGCAACATGGATGTTACTACTCCACATCCTCATCAACGTGGAGGTCACTTCTCCACATCCTCATCAACGTGGAGGTCACTACACATCCTCATCAACGTGGAGGTCACTACACATCCTCATCAATGTGGAGGTCACTACTCTACTACTCTACATCATCAACGTGGAGGTCACTACTACACATCCTCATCAACGTGGAGGTCACTACTTCACATCCTCATCAAGACTTACTCTTTTCTCTCCCTGAATTATATGCATGCTAGCGGGTATGAAGCAGCCTGGTCTTGAACTCCTGATCTTCTGGCTTCAACCTCCCAAATACTAGGGATTCAAGGTTGTAGCACCAGGCTCTGCTACTCTTACAACCTTGTTCCTTAGGGTTTGGGATGCTGCCAGTCACCTTGAGGCAGGAAAAGAGGAACCATGACAGGGCCTGGGAGGAGGAGCATAAGAAGTCCGGCTTCTGCTGCTGGTGGAGTTGAATGAAGACAGCACTGCTAACCAGAGCTGCTCAGAGCAGCACAAAACAGCAGGACAGCAGACAGACCACTGAGGGCCAGAGACGTACTCCTGCACTCCTGCAGTTTCCAGCGCTCCTCTTTTCCTTGGGCCTGTACGGTACCCTTCATATGCCACCTTACAGCTTTCTTTTCAGAGGGAAACTTTACATGTACATGAGTGTTTTGCTTACACATAAGTGCCTGAGCGCTCCTCTGGCTGAGGCCTAACAGCTGTGTTTTAGCACAGAGGGGAGTCTCGGCCGTTCAGAGCTGATAGGATGAGGATAAGCAGCACTGACTTCATCATAAGCCTTGGGAAGGTGACGTGGAAAGTGCATTAGGACACTAGCTGCAGCTAGGAAGGGCGTTGTCATGCCCCAAACCCAGGTACTTGGACCTGTCTGCTCAGCCTCCTGACACTACTGCTCAAAGTCTGAGGGGGGGGGATTACTAATCTGGTGACCTCAGAATGCAATTTGGCAAGGTTCTTTAGGCTCCGAGCGTGAGCATGACTCATGTCCAAGAATCTTCTCCAGAGGCTGTGCACACCTTCCCTTAGCGCTAGTTCCAGACGAGAACAGCGAAGACTGGGGCGAGGCTCAGAAACTGAGTGCTTGCTTAGCCTCTGTGGGGCCCTGGACTGTGTCCTCAATACTGAGGGAAAAACAAAATACGAGCTGGGGTCCAGTAAGATTGCTCAACAGACAAGGATGCCTACTTCCGAGCCTCCCACCTGAGTGTGATCCCTGGGACCTACTGCAGAATGTGTGTGCACACACCTACGCAAGCACACAAAATAAACATGCACGCCCACACATATACACACTCTAAAAATAAACACTGGTGTGATGGTTAATCCTGGGTGTCAACTTGACTGGAGTAAAGAACAAATAAGAGAAAAAGGATCTTCAGATTGGACCACCTCAACTGGATGGCCCACCCCAAATGTGGGCGTTACCTTCTGCCAGCAGGCAGTATAAAACACCATGGCAGAGGGAGCTGGTCCCTTTTTCCTGCAGCTTGCCTCTCTCTCACTGGTGAGTTCATCTTGCTGCTGTGATCAACCCTTTGGATCCCAGCATGTACTGAGACCGGCAGATCTGGAATCCATCGGGCCTTCAGCACCAGATTGGGACTACTGAGACATCCAGCCTTGCGGACTGAGCAGTTCCCTGCATTCTCAGCCTCTCCAGTGCAGCACAGCTACTGTTGGACTCCTTGAGCTCTGTCACATGAGCAAATCAATAAATTGCATATAGCTATATATTTGTCCTGTTGCTTCAGTTTCTTTAGAGAACCCTGACTAATACAACTGGCTTTTCAGATAGCTGCCTCCAGCTCACTCAGGTCAGCCCTTTTCTGGAGCCCAGGACAATCTTACAGTCCAGTGGTCGCCTCTGAGCCTTGTAGTCCTGGAGTTACCAACACTGGTGGAAAAGGCAGCTGAGCGCAGTCGTTCTCGTTCTGAATCTTTACTTGTGCTAAGTGGGTTAGCACTACCCAGCCCTTAGTCAGCACGGCTGCAGGGAGGAGGTCTTACCAACTCCCCATTGTGATAGCAAAGGGACCAAGGAAGACTGTTCCTGGTGCTCCCCTGCCAGCCCAGCATCACCAGTATAACTGCTAAAAGTTCTCCAATGCCCAAGTACGTCTCCCAAACCACGCAACTGAAATGGACCTAGCTAAGCCAGACCACCCTTCTGCCCTAGCCCCACCTCATCAGTCCTCTCACTGGAGGAGAGTTCTCTTCAGGAAAGGACTCCACAGGAAGGACAGAAGAAACAAGGTGGGATGGCATAGTTGGGGGAGAACTGCCCTGATATGCAAACTCCAGCCCTCACCCAGGCTCACTCATCTGTGATGACAGCTACTGAATCCACAGCTGCTCAGCTGTCACTTGTGGGCCACAAGGAGAGGCAAGGGCAGTGCAGAATTCTCTGAAAGAGTGGACTGGATGTGATCAAGACACACTATACATGCATGAAACTTTCACATAAGTTAAACCTATTTAGGGGCTGGAATGATGGCTCAGAGGTTAAGAGCACTGGCTGCTCTTGTGAAGGACCTATGTTTGGTTCCCAGCACCCACCTAGTGGCTCACAACTATCCACAACTCCGTCCCAGTGGGGCTGACCTCTTTCTAGCCTCTGTGAGCACTGCACACACATGGTGCAGAAACATACATGCAGGTAGAACATTCGTAAAATAGCACACAAAGATTGAGAGGTGGCTGGGGGCATAATAGCACTTGCTATTCTTCCAGAGGATCCGGGTTCAAATCCCAGCACCCACATGGAGGCTCTGTTGTCCTCTTCTGGCCTCAGGAGAGCTATACCCACCAATAAACTGTACTGGTAATCAAAACACTTGTACAAGTAAATAATTTTTAAAAAATAACGGGCTGGCCGGGCGTGGTGGCGCACGCCTTTAATCTTAGCACTCGGGAGGCAGAGGCAGGCGGATCTTTGTGAGTTCAAGGCCAGCCTGGTCTACAAAGTGAGTTCCAGGACAGCTGGGGCTACAGGGAGACGCTGTCTCGAAAAGACCCCCCCCCAAAAAAAAGTGTTTTGCATGCATGTATGTAAGTGTGCCACCACATGCAGTGCCACAGAGGACAGAAGATAGCATCCACTCCCTGGAGTTACATGTGGTTGTGAGCTGCCATGAGGCTGTTGAGAAATATACTCAGGACCTCTGGAAGGACAGGAAGTGCTCTGAACTGCCAAGCCATTTTTCTAGCCATTCTACCACCACACTGTTTTGGTTTGGTTTTCTTTTTTTCTTTTTTTTTTTTTTTTTTTTATTTCTTTATTTTTTANAAGCTTCTTTTCACCAGACAGAGACTATTATAGAGTTCCATGCTGGTCACACACAGAGATTGTCTGTGAATTCCCCAACCCTAAGTGACACATCTGTAATGGAACATCTATGCCTAAGGCTCACAGAACATAGTGGAGCAAGGGGTAGAGAGAATACTAAGGCATGTCTCAACTCTCATCAATGAAGCTCCTTCATGCAACAGAGGGCCCAGAACACAAAAGGATACAAATATCTGAAGTATAGAGAATAAGAGTCTGCAGAGTGTGGGTCCTTTGACAGGGATCTTATATTAAACTCCACCTGCCCAGGGCTCAGGGACTGTTGCAGAAGAGGGGGCAGAAAGGTTGCAAGACTCAGGGAGGGGGTGCATGATCTTATGGAAATAGAGTCTTTTTTTTTGGTCTTTTCGAGACAGGGTCTCCCTGTAGCCCCAGCTGTCCTGGAACTCACTCTGTAGACCAGGGTGGCCTTGAACTCACAAAGATCCACCTACCTCTACCTCCCAAGTGCTAGGATTAAAGGTGTGCGCCACCACACCCGGCTAATTTTTTGGGGGGTAAGATGATATCTTAAAATGGTTTTAATTTGCATTTCCTTAATTATAAGTAACGTTGAACACTTTTTAACATGTTTCTCAGCCATCTCTAATTCCTCACTTATGAAGTCTCTGTTCAGCCCTTTGCTCCATCTTTTGAGTGGGTCATTTGTTTTCTTTTTTCTTTGTTTTTTGAGTCATTTATATATTCTGGAAATCAATGCTTTGTCTGATGTATCTGCTATGAAGGTTTCCTCCCACTCAGTAGGGTTTCTCTTCACTTCCTCGATTGTTTCTTTTGATGTACAGAAGCTTTTGAGTTTAATAAGGTCCCATTTGTCAATTGTTGACCTTAATTCTTGCGCAGCTGCTGTCTGATTTAGGAAGTCTTTTCCTATGTCTATGTCTTGTAGTCTGCTGCCAACATTTTCTTCTATAGCTTTCAGTGTTTGGGGTTTTATGTTGAGGTCTTTAATCCATCTGGAGTTTTGTACAGGGTGAAAGGTAGGGATTTAACTTCATTCTTCTACAAGTGATGATCTAGTTTTGCCAGCACCACTTGCTGAAGAAGCTGTTTTTCCTCCTTCTTGGCCCCCTTGTCAAATATGAGGTGGCTGAAATTGTATGTACTCAAGTTTGTATCTTCAGTTTTGTTCCATTGGTTAACAGGTCTGTTTTTGTGCCAGTACCAAGCTGTTTTTATGACTATAGTATAGTTTGAAGTCTGGTATAGTGATCCCCCCTGTATTGTTCAGGGTTGCTTCGGCTATTTGAGGTCTTTTGTTTTTCCAAATGAAATTAAGGACTTTTTTCCCCCAAGCCTATGAAGAAACTTGGGGATTTTAACTGGGATTGCATTAAGTCTATACAAGATTTTGGGTAGAATGGACATTTTTACTATATTAATTTTCCCAATCCATGAGCATGGGAGGTTTTTCCATCTCTGATGTTTTCTTCAATTTCTTTCTTCAGGGGTTTAAATTTTTCTGTAGAGATCTTTGGTGTCTTTGGTTAGGTTTGTTCCTAGGTATTTTATTGTTTTTGAGGCTATTGTGAGTGGGAAGGCCTCCTTGAATTCCTTCTTCAGTTGCTTGTTGTTGGTGTAAAGAAAGGCTACTGATTTTTCTAGGTTAATTTTGTATCCTGCCACTTTACTGAAGCTCTTAATCATTGCTAGGAGTTTTCTGGTGGAGTTTTTAGCATCCCTTAATTAAACAATCATATCATCAGCAAAAAGGGATAGCTTGACTTCCTCTTTTCCAATTAGTACTCCTTTAATTTCCCTTTCTTACCTTATTGCCCTAGCAAGTGTTTCAAGCACTATATTGAAGAGGAGTGGTGATGGGGCATCCTGCCATTAAAGGTCATGTTTCTGTCATTTCCCCATTTAGGATGATATTGGCTGTGGGTTTCCTGTATATGGCTTTGATTACATTGAGGAATGATCCCTCCAATCCAATTCCCTCTAGGACTTTAAGCATGAAGGGATGCTGGATTTTGTCAAAGGTTTTTCTGCATCAATTGAGATGATTGTGTGGTTTTTGTCTTTGATTCCGCATAGTGGCTGTACGGTTTACATTCCCCCCAGCAGTGGATGAGTGTCTCCTCTTTCCCCACAACCTCTCCAGCACTTGGTATCATTTGTTTTCTTGATCCTAGCCAGTCTTATTGGAGTAAGATGATATCTTAAGTGGTTTTGATTGCATTTCCTTAATGATAGTGATGTTTCAACACTCTTGAGTGTTTCTCAGACATCTCTAATTCCTCACTTGTGAACTCTCTGTTCAGTTCTTTGCTCCATCTATTGAGTTGGTCATTTGTTTTCTTTTTCTTTGTTTTTTGAGTAGTTTATTATTCTGGAAATCAATGCTTTGTAGATGTATCTGCAATGAAGTTTCCTCCCCCTCTGTGGGATTTTCTCTTCACTTCCTGTTTCTTTGATGTACAGAAGCTTTTGGTTTAATGAGGTCCCATTTGTCAATTGTTGACCTTATTCTTGTGCAGCTGCTTTCTGATTTAGGAATCTTTTCTAGCCTATGTCTTGTAGTCTGCTGCCAACTTTTTCTCTATCACCTTCAGAGTTTTGGGTTTCACGTTGAGGTCTTTGAATCCATCTGAGTTACTTTTTTCAGGGCGAGAGAGGTAGGGGTTTAATTTCATTCTTCTACAAGTGGTGATCCAGTTTTGCCAACACCACTTGCTGAAAATGCTGTCTTTTCTCCATTGTGCTTCTTGGCCCCCTTGTCATTATAAGATGGCTGAAATTGTTGTGCTCGATTTGGATCTTCGGTTTTGTTCCATTGGTCAAGGGTCTGTTTTTGTGCCAGTACCAGGCTGTTTTTATGACTATAGCCCTGTAGTATAGTTTGAAGTCTGGTATAGGGATCCCCCGTGTAGCTCTTTTCATTCAGGGTGTTTGCTATTCAGAGGTCTTTTGTTTTTTCAATGAAATTTAAGAATGTGTTTCCAAGCCTGTGAAGAAATCTTGGGATTTTGATTGGGATGCATTAATCTATACAAGAAGTTTGGTAAAAAGGACATTTTTACAATTAATTAATTCTTCCATCCATGGCATGGGAGGTTTTTCCCATCTTTTGATGTCTTCTTCAATTTCTTTCTTTAAAGTTTAAAATTTTTGTTGTAGAGATCTTTGGTGTCTTTGGTTAGGTTTTGTGCCTAGGTATTTTATTGTTTTTGAGGCTATTGTGAGTGGGAAGGTCTCTCTGAAGTCTCTTCTCCAGTTGCTGTTGTTGTGTTAAAGAAAGGCATACTGATTTTTTAAGGTTAACTTTGTATCCCTGCCACTTTGCTGAAGCTGTTTAATCGTTTTCTAGGAGTTTTCTGGGAAGTTTTAGCATCCCTTAAGTAACAATCATATCATCAGCAAAAGGGATAGTTTGACTTCTCTTTTCCAATTAGTACTCCTTTAATTTCCTTTTCTTGCCTTATTCTCTAGCAGTGTTTTAGCACTATAATGAAGGAGTGGTGATCAGGGCGGGGGCCTTGCCAAGTCCTACCTTAAGGGAATATTTCTGTCATTTCCCCATTTAGGATGATATTGGCTGTGGGTTTCCTGTATATGGCTTTGATTATACTGAGGAATGATCCCTCCAACAATTCTTCTAGGACTTTAAGATGAAGGGATGCTGGATTTTGTCAAAAGGTTTTTTCAGCATCAAGTGGATGATGGTGTGGTTTTGTCTTTGATTCCGTTTATGTGTTTGATGATGTTTATGATTTTCAGTATGTTAACCATCCTTGCATCTCTGGTATGAATCCAACTGGTCATGATGGATGATTCTTCTTGATGTGGGTCTGTATGCGGATTTGCCAGTATCCTGTTAGAATTTTGCATCTGATGTTCATGAGGGTGGGCCTATAATTCTTTTTAGTTGGATCTTTGCCTGGTTTTGGTTAATAGAGTGTGCTGGCTTTTTAGAAGGAATTTGGGAGAATTCCCTCTGATTGTATCCTTCTAAACAGATTTCAGTAATATGGTTGTAGTCTTTTTGAAATGTTTATAAAATTCTGCTGAAACCATCGGGCTGGCTTTTTTTAGTTGGGGGCTCTTATAATCTTATTTTTCATCTTTATGGGTTGTTTAAGCTGCTGATCTCTTCTTGGCTGAGCTTTGGTGATTCCCAGGATTTCAGATATTCATCCATTTCGTCTAGGTTTTCAACTTTTAGAATATGGTTCTTGTAATATTCCCATAGATTTTCTATTTTTTTCTTGTCTGTTGTGATATTTCCTCCCTGTTCATCACAGATTGTATTGTTTGGAGAGTTGTTCCTTCTTCTTTTTGTTAACTGGCTAGAGGTCTGTCTTCTTGTTTATTCTTCAAAGAACCAACTTTGGCTTCATTGATTTTTTTGTATTGTTTTCTTTGTTTCTATTTCATTGATTTCTGTCTGATTTGTTGTATTCTCTTACTGTCTTTGTGTGTAGGTTAATCTAGATGTTGCTCTTCTCAAGTGTCTTTTAGCTGGGTATAGCATATGCTCTTTGTTTTTAATTACAAGGGTACTTCCGAGTTTGCAATCCGAGTTATTTGTTTTTTTTGGCATCAACTGGTCTCCTGTTTAGCTCAGCTTCTGAATATTGTAGACCAGGGGGTCACATCCCACGTGCTCGGCTAGGATTAAGGCAACTTCCGACTCCATTAGGAGCTTTAGTTATCCATAGTTTTGTTGTGTTGTTTATTGTCATTTCATTTCAGTTCTATAAGGGGTTTTTATTTCGTCGTTTTCTTTTGACCCATTTCTTATTTTCAGCGTGTGTGTTAGTTCATTAGGACTGTGCTTGTCAGGACAGGAGGTCTTTCCTGTGTTGATAGTTGAGCTTATTGCATTTGTTTGAGTAGGAAATGATGAAATTATTTCAATCTTTTTTATTTGAGGGTTTTTACTGTGTCCCTAATATGTGGTCGATTTTTGGAGAATGTCCAGTGGTGCTGTAGAAAGTGTTTTCTCTGGTCTCATAGGGTGGATATTTGCGTAGATGGTCTGATGACGGTCCATTTGGTGTCTCATATCGTGTCAGTTCAGATGTCTCGTCTGTTTATTTCTTTGTCAGTTGCCTGTCCAAAGGGCTCAGATGGGTATTGAATCTCCCACTTGAGTGTACCAGGGTTAAATCTTGCGCTTGTGGTCCTGGAGAATTGTCTTACAAGTTTTGTGCACCAGATTTGGTGCATATATATTCACAATTGTGAAATCTTCTTGGTGAATTATTCCTTTGATGAAAATGTAATGGCCTTTTTTGTCTCTTCTGACTTCTTTTACTTTGAAGTCTATTTTTGTCCGATATTAAATAGCAACACCTGCTTTCTTTTGGTCATTTGCTTTGGAATATTTTTTTCCATCCCTTCATTTAAGGTGGTGCCTGTCCTTGAAGGTAAGATGTGTTTCTTGTACGACAGCATATCGATGGATTCTGTTTCTAATCCAGTTCTCCCAGTCTATGTCTTTTGATTGGGGAAATTTATCCATTAATATTTAAGGTTTGACTGATAGGTTTGTGTTGCTTCCTTTGCATTATTATCCATTTGTGGGTTTTGGTCCCCCTTTAGGTTTCTACTTCTGCGCGTTATGCTTTATATTTCTCTTTTCTCTGGTTGCCTGGGGTTGGTTGCTCCTTTCTTCTGTTCTTTGAATGCTTTAAGTATTCTCTGCAGGAGTGTTTTTCTGGACATGTATTCTTTCAAGTCCTGCCCTCTTTTATGTCATGAAAGGTTTTTTCTCTCCTTCTACTATAATTGAAAATCCCCCTCCCTTGCTGGGTCCGTAACCTGGGTTGGATTCATTGTCCCTAACACTGGAATGCTTTGCTCCAGGTCTTCTTGCTTTCATAGTTTGCATTGAGAAGTCAGTTGTAATTTGATAGGTTTCCGCTTATAGGTCATTTGTTGTTTCTCTTGTGGCTTAAGGATTTTTTCTTTTTTGTGTGTCTAGCAATTTTAACTATGATGTGGCGTGGAGAATTTCTTTTCTGATGCTGTTCTGTTTGGGTTCTATGTGCTTTTGTATTGGTATGGTTGTCCTTTTTTTAGTTTGGGGAAGTTTTCTTGTCATATTCTGTGTGAAAGAAATTTTTTCTGATCAATACCATTCTCTTGGGATTCTTTCTCCTTCCTTTATTCCTATGTGTGGAGGTTTTGATCTTTTCATAGTGTCCCACAGACTCATGGTTTTCCATTTTGTGTTGATTTTAAATTTTTCCATCATCTTTCCTTGAGGTTTTTGTTGTCTGTGTTAATCTTCCAGGTCTGATTATTCTTGTTCTGCTTCCTACATTTGCTCTAGGCTTTTTCCATTCCTTTCCTCTTGAATGGATGAGTGTTTGATTTCCTTTTTTCATTTCATATTCTGATTTCTTTTAGTATTTTACTTCTTTTTGGAGCTCTCGATCTCTTCCTGTCGTAGCTCTTTTGTTCGCTGGTTTGTTTCTTTATCTTTTTCAGCATGGGATCTTTTGTGTTTCTACTTCCTTCCGGCGCTTGTCATTCTCTTTCTCTAGGTCCTTCTTGAGTCCTTCATTCTCCTTGTTTCTGGTTCTTTAATTTGTTCTTATGATCTGTAGTTCTTTAGATATGTTCCCAATTTGTTTCTGATGTCTGTGTCTGGACCATCCCCAGGAGGATCCTACTGTAGGGTCTTCAATAGAGGTTGGTAAAGGTCTTCAATAGGGTGTGGGATTATCCTTCACCTTTCCAGTGTAGTCTCCTTCTTCGTGATCCTGGCATATGGCTTCTCCTTGCCAGTATTCCAATGTGAGTTCTAAATGCCTTCTCCACTGTGTTGAAGGCTTGCTTTGCTTGCTCCTTCAGTGCCTCTTCGTAATCCCAGGTGGGGTGTGGGGTCTTTCTGCCCCGACACGGTGGGTACCTTCCTCTGGCCTCAGGGAGATCTCAGATCTCAGAGTCACACATCCTATCTTTAATACGGCCTGGGAGGATAACTCCGCCCCCTCAGCCACAAAATCCAATCAAGCCAAAGACCGCACCTTTAATCCCAGTGGGAGGATTAACTCTGCCCCCCACAGCCAACAATCCAATCAAGCCAAAGACAGTGGGACCAAGGGATCAACAATCAACTCTGCTGAGGCACCCAGTTCCTACCTGTCTCCTGCTCTTCCTTCCACGGCTCAAGAGATCTCAGATCCCCACCCAATTTCTGTACTCGTTGCATGCATTTTGGTATCTGCTTTTTTTTTTTTGCTCTTTTTCGAAACAGGGTCTCCCTGTAGTTTCACCAGCGCTGCTGGAAACTTCATCTGATAGACCACGGCTGTCTTTTGGGCTTTTGAACTCACAAAGATCGCACTTGCCTCCTGCCTCCCGAGTTGCTAGGATTAAAGGCGTGCCCACCACGCCCGGCTTTATCTGTCATTATTTAAAAGGCCTATAGAGTCAAACTTGTGTCCCTAAATGCCCTTTGGTGTGGCCTATCACTAGAGCCTGGTCAACCAAGAATCTCACTTTTTAAAAACTGACCCCTTCCCTCCAGCAGCCAAAGATCCTCCGGTATTTTTTTGACCGTTCACCATCCAAGGCTGGTGAAAATTGTCTTGAATTGCTATGTATGTCGTGATGACCTGAGCTTCTGTCCTCTTGGGTCCAAGGTTTAGGGTTCAGTATGGACCCACACCTCATGTTATTCAGGTCTTTTTAGGATTACCGGTACTGGGCCACCACTCATCTTCTTCAGTGTTAGGATACGGGATGGGCCACACACTCTATCGGATGCAGTGTTAGGATTACAGTACTGTGGCCACACACTTTCATCTTTATGCAGTGTTATGATTCCGGTATGGGCCACCAACTTCATCTTATTCAGTGTATGATTAACAGTATGGGCCACACACTCATCTTATTCAGTGTTAGGATTACAGGTATGGGCCACACACTCATTTATTCAGTGTTAGGATTACAGGTATGGGCCACACACTCATTTTTTTCAGTGCAGTGGATCAAACCCATGCAGAAATCCCTACTGTTCTAAGGCAGATCTCTTAGAAGAAATCTCTATTGTTCTAAGTTCTCAGCCTTTCAGATGACTGTAAAAAAATGCTGCATGTGGTATGCATGCCTTTAATCCCAGCACTCAGGAGGCAGAGGCAGGTGGATCTCTGTAAGATGTAGGTCATCCTGGTTTACATACCCAGTTCCAGTCCAGCTGGGGCTACAGGGAGACCATGTCTCAAGAAAACCAAACCAAGGAGTGCACAGAAGCTTGGATTGGGGATTTCCCAGGATATGCACCCCCCCCGCCCCCACCCACCACCCTGGGCCAACTGGCATTGCTTGATGGGAGTGTCAAGTGGATTCTTTGGAGAACCTTTCGAACAGAAAGGGAGATGCAGTTTAGACTTCCAATTACGAAGCCCTTTCTAAAAACTTAGACAAGTCAAACACTCCATACCGCAAGAGAAAAAAAACCAAATCTAAAACAAACAAACAAACCACAAAGGCATTGAAGAAGGCAAGCAAGCAAGCCTTCAAACCAGTGAAGAGGCATTTGGGGATTTGCATTGGAATATAGGCAAAGAGAAATCCACATACCAGGGACCGAACTAAGGGACAACATGGGAAAGTGCAGGATCATTCCACACCACCAAGCTTACCACCCTGTGGGAGCTTCTCAGGTGATCCCTTGGGGATGGCCCAGTACACAGATATTAGAGGAACATTTGTGGACATACTCAAAAGAAATCAAAGACTCTGTCAAAGAACAATCCAGGAGAAATAAGGGGAGAAAGTGAAAAAACTCAAGAAGGACCTAGGAGAGATGGAGAATGACAAAACTCCAGAAGGAAGTGGAAAACACTGAAAAAGATCCATGCTTGAAAACGAAAAAGAAACTAACAGTTGAAGCAAAGGAGCTACAGGAAGAAATTGCGAGAAGCTTCCAAAAAGGACGTGGAAATACTAAAGAAATTACAAGATGAANTTCATCTTGTAATTTCTTTAGTATTTCCACGTCCTTTTTGGAAGCTTCTCGCAATTTCTTCCTGTAGCTCCTTTGCTTCAACTGTTAGTTTCTTTTTCGTTTTCAAGCATGGATCTTTTTCAGTGTTTTCCACTTCCTTCTGGAGTTTTGTCATTCTCCATCTCTCCTAGGTCCTTCTTGAGTTTTTTCACTTTCTCCCCTTATTTCTCCTGGATTGTTCTTTGACAGAGTCTTTGATTTCTTTTGAGTATGTCCACAAATGTTCCTCTAATATCTGTGTACTGGGCCATCCCCAAGGGATCACCTGAGAAGCTCCCACAGGGTGGTAAGCTTGGTGGTGTGGAATGATCCTGCACTTTCCCATGTTGTCCCTTAGTTCGGTCCCTGGTATGTGGATTTCTCTTTGCCTATATTCCAATGCAAATCCCCAAATGCCTCTTCACTGGTTTGAAGGCTTGCTTGCTTGCCTTCTTCAATGCCTTTGTGGTTTGTTTGTTTGTTTTAGATTTGGTTTTTTTTCTCTTGCGGTATGGAGTGTTTGACTTGTCTAAGTTTTTAGAAAGGGCTTCGTAATTGGAAGTCTAAACTGCATCTCCCTTTCTGTTCGAAAGGTTCTCCAAAGAATCCACTTGACACTCCCATCAAGCAATGCCAGTTGGCCCAGGGTGGTGGGTGGGGGCGGGGGGGGTGCATATCCTGGGAAATCCCCAATCCAAGCTCTGTGCACTCCTTGGTTTGGTTTTCTTGAGACATGGTCTCCCTGTAGCCCCAGCTGGACTGGAACTGGGTATGTAAACCAGGATGACCTACATCTTACAGAGATCCACCTGCCTCTGCCTCCTGAGTGCTGGGATTAAAGGCATGCATACCACATGCAGCATTTTTTTACAGTCATCTGAAAGGCTGAGAACTTAGAACAATAGAGATTTCTTCTAAGAGATCTGCCTTAGAACAGTAGGGATTTCTGCATGGGTTTGATCCACTGCACTGAAAAAAATGAGTGTGTGGCCCATACCTGTAATCCTAACACTGAATAAATGAGTGTGTGGCCCATACCTGTAATCCTAACACTGAATAAGATGAGTGTGTGGCCCATACTGTTAATCATACACTGAATAAGATGAAGTTGGTGGCCCATACCGGAATCATAACACTGCATAAAGATGAAAGTGTGTGGCCACAGTACTGTAATCCTAACACTGCATCCGATAGAGTGTGTGGCCCATCCCGTATCCTAACACTGAAGAAGATGAGTGGTGGCCCAGTACCGGTAATCCTAAAAAGACCTGAATAACATGAGGTGTGGGTCCATACTGAACCCTAAACCTTGGACCCAAGAGGACAGAAGCTCAGGTCATCACGACATACATAGCAAGTTCAAGACAAGTTTCACCAGCCTTGGATGTGAGACTGTCAAAAAAATACCTGAGGATCTATTGGCTGCTTGGAGGGGAAGGGTCAGTTTTTAAAAAGTGAGATTCTTGGTTGACCAGGCTCTAGTGATAGGCCACACCAAAGGGCATTTAGGGACACAAGTTTGACTCTATAGGCCTTTTAAAATAATGACAGATAAAGCCGGGCGTGGTGGGCACGCCTTTAATCCTAGCACTCGGGAGGCAGGAGGCAGGCAGATCTTTGTGAGTTCAAGGCAGCCTGGTCTATACAGATTGAAGTTTTCCAGACAGGCTGGGAAAAACTACAGGGAGACCCTGTTTCGAAAAAGAGCAAAAAAAAAAAAGCAGATACCAAAATGCATGCAACGAGTACAGAAATTGGGTGGGGATCTGAGATCTCTTGAGCCGTGGAAGGAAGAGCAGGAGACAGGTAGGAACTGGGTGCCTCAGCAGAGTTGATTGTTGATCCCTTGGTCCCACTGTCTTTGGCTTGATTGGATTGTTGGCTGTGGGGGGCAGAGTTAATCCTCCCACTGGGATTAAAGGTGCGGTCTTTGGCTTGATTGGATTTTGTGGCTGAGGGGGCGGAGTTATCCTCCCAGGCCGTATTAAAGATAGGATGTGTGACTCTGAGATCTGAGATCTCCCTGAGGCCAGAGGAAGGTACCCACCGTGTCGGGGCAGAAAGACCCCACACCCCACCTGGGATTACGAAGAGGCACTGAAGGAGCAAGCAAAGCAAGCCTTCAACACAGTGGAGAAGGCATTTAGAACTCACATTGGAATACTGGCAAGGAGAAGCCATATGCCAGGATCACGAAGAAGGAGACTACACTGGAAAGGTGAAGGATAATCCCACACCCTATTGAAGACCTTTACCAACCTCTATTGAAGACCCTACAGTAGGATCCTCCTGGGGATGGTCCAGACACAGACATCAGAAACAAATTGGGAACATATCTAAAGAACTACAGATCATAAGAACAAATTAAAGAACCAGAAACAAGGAGAATGAAGGACTCAAGAAGGACCTAGAGAAAGAGAATGACAAGCGCCGGAAGGAAGTAGAAACACAAAAGATCCCATGCTGAAAAAGATAAAGAAACAAACCAGCGAACAAAAGAGCTACGACAGGAAGAGATCGAGAGCTCCAAAAAGAAGTAAAATACTAAAAGAAATCAGAATATGAAATGAAAAAAGGAAATCAAACACTCATCCATTCAAGAGGAAAGGAATGGAAAAAGCCTAGAGCAAATGTAGGAAGCAGAACAAGAATAATCAGACCTGGAAGATTAACACAGACAACAAAAACCTCAAGGAAAGATGATGGAAAAATTTAAAATCAACACAAAATGGAAAACCATGAGTCTGTGGGACACTATGAAAAGATCAAAACCTCCACACATAGGAATAAAGGAAGGAGAAAGAATCCCAAGAGAATGGTATTGATCAGAAAAAATTTCTTTCACACAGAATATGACAAGAAAACTTCCCCAAACTAAAAAAAGGACAACCATACCAATACAAAAGCACATAGAACCCAAACAGAACAGCATCAGAAAAGAAATTCTCCACGCCACATCATAGTTAAAATTGCTAGACACACAAAAAAGAAAAAATCCTTAAGCCACAAGAGAAACAACAAATGACCTATAAGCGGAAACCTATCAAATTACAACTGACTTCTCAATGCAAACTATGAAAGCAAGAAGACCTGGAGCAAAGCATTCCAGTGTTAGGGACAATGAATCCAACCCAGGTTACGGACCCAGCAAGGGAGGGGGATTTTCAATTATAGTAGAAGGAGAGAAAAAACCTTTCATGACATAAAAGAGGGCAGGACTTGAAAGAATACATGTCCAGAAAAACCACCCTCAGAGATACTTAAAGCATTTCAAAGAACAGAAGAAAGGAGCAACCAACCCCAGGCACCTAGAAAAGAGAAATCATAATTAGCATAACGCGCAGAAGTAGAAACCTAAAGCCAAAACCCCAAATGGATAATAATGCAAAAGGAAGCAACACAAACCATCAGTCAAACCTTAAATATTAATGGATAAATTTCCCCAATCAAAAGTACATAGACTGGAGACTGGATTAGAAACAGGAATCCATCGATATGCTGTCTAAAGAAAAAAAACATCTTACCTTCAAGGACAGGCACCACCTTAAAGTGAAGGATGGCAAAAAAAATTCCAGCAAATGGTTCCCAAACGAAAGCAGGTGTTGCTATTTTAATATCGGACAAACCAATAGACTTCAAGCGTAAAAAATCGAAGAGAATCAAAAGGCCATTACATTTTCATCTAAAGGAATAATTCACCAAGAAGATTTCACAATTATGAATATATATCCCCAAATTGCTGGTGCCACCAAACTTTATAAAGACAATTTCCGGACCACAAGTCCACAGACTAACCCCATGTACACTCAAAGTGGGGATTTCAATACCATACTGAGTCCTTTGGAGTAGGGTCAACAGACAAAGAAATAAACAGAGAGATATCTGAACTCGTACGATATGAGTTACACCAAATGGACCTGCATTGACCTCTACCGAACATTCCATCCTTCAATAACCAAGAATAAACTTTACTGAAGCACCCCACGGGAAACATTCTCCAAAAATCGACCACATATTGGGACAAGAAGAAACCTCTACAAATACAAAAAGATTGAATAATTTCATGCATACCTGTCACACCACAGTGCAATAAAAGGCCAACACTCAACACCAGGACAAGAATCCTGCTAAAGAACACATGGATTGGAGACCTAAACACACACTCTTGAATAATGCATGGTCAAGGGAAGAGATAAAGAAAGAAAATAAAAAACCTTCCCGAACGACTGAAATGGAACATGGACAGATACACACAACAAAACTATGGATAACCTAAAGCGTCCTAAGATGGTAAGTTTATAGCCCTGGGTGACTACATTAGAAAAAACAGAAAGAGCACAAGTGAAGATCCTAACACTACAGCTAAAAAGCACTTGAGAGGCAACATCAGATGAACCCTAAACACAACAGACAGAGGAAATAAACAAAAATGGCAGAAATCAATGAAATAGCAACAAAGAAAACAATACAAAAAAAATCAATGAATCCAAAAAAGTTTGGTTCTTTGAATAGACATAAACAAGAGTAGACAGACTCTAGCCAGTTAACAAAAAGAATGAAGGAACAACTCCTCCACATGCAATTACAATCTGTGATGAAAGGGAGGAAATATCACAACAGACAAGAAAAAAATCCAGAAAATCATATGGGAATATTACAAGAACCATATTCTACAAAGGTTGAAAACCTAGACGAAATGGAATGAATATCTGAAATCCTGGGAATCACCAAAGCTCAGCCAAGAAGAGATCAGCAGCTTAAACAGACCCATAACAGATGAAAAATAGAGGATGTAGTAAGAAGCCCCCAACTAAAAAAGCCAGCCCGATGGTTTCATGCAGAATTTTATAACAACATTTCAAAAAGACCTACAACCATTATTACTGAAATTGTTTAGAAGATACAATCAGAGGGAATTCTCCCAAATTCCTTCTAAAGAAGCCAGCACACTCTATTAACCAAAACCAGGCAAAGATCCAACTAAAAAGGAATTATAGGCCCACCCTCATGAACAAGATGCAAAATTCAATCAGGATACTGGCAAATCGCATACAGACCCACATCAAGAAGATCATCCATCATGACCAGGTTGGATTCATACCAGAGATGCAAGGATGGTTGAACATATGAAAATCATAAACATCATCAAACACATAAACGGAATCAAAGACAAAACCACACCATCATCCACTTGATGCTGAAAAACCTTTTGACAAAATCCAGCATCCCTTCATTGCTTAAAGTCCTAGAAGAATTGTTGGAGGGATCATTCCTCAGTATAATCAAAGCCATATACAGGAAACCCACAGCCAATATCATCCTAAATGGGGAAATGACGAAATATTCCCTTTAAAGGTAGGAACTTGGCAAGGCGCCCCCTGTCACCACTCCTTCATTATAGTGCTCAAAACACTGCTAGAGCAATAAGGCAAGAAAAGGAAATTAAAGGAGTACTAATTGGAAAAGAGGAAGTCAAACATCCCCTATTTGCTGATGATATGATTGTTACTTAAGGGATGCTAAAACTTCCCAGAAAACTCCTAGAACAACGATTAAAAGCTTCGCGCAAAGTGGCGGGATACAATAGTTAACCTTAAAAAACATCAATGGCCTTTCTTTAACACAACAACAAGCAACTGGAGAAAGACTTCAGAGAGACCTTCCCACTCACAATAGCCTCAAAAACAATAAAATACCTAGGCACAACCTAACCAAAGACACCAAAGATCTCTACAACAAAAATTTTAAACTTTAAAGAAAGAAATTGAAGAAGACAATCAAAAGATGGGAAAAACCTCCCATGCGCATGGATGAAAGAATAATTAACATTGTAAAAATGTCCTTTTTACCCAAACTCTTGTATAGATTTAATGCATCCCAATCAAAATCCCAAGATTTTTTCTTCACAGGCTTGGAAACACATTCTTAAATTTCATTGGAAAAAAAAAGACCTCTGAATAGCCAAACACCCTGAATGAAAAGAGCTACACAGGGGGATCCTCTATACCAGACTTCAAACTATACTACAGGGCTATAGTCATAAAAACAGCCTGTACTGGCACAAAAACAGACCCGTTGACCAATGGAACAAAACCGAAGATCCAAATCGAGCACAACAATTTCAGCCATCTTATATGACAAGGGGGCCAAGAAGCCACAATGGAGAAAAGACAGCATTTTCAGCAAGTGGTGTTGGCAAAACTGGATCACCATTGTAGAAAATGAAATTAAACCCCTACCCTCTCTCGCCCTGAAAAAGTAACTCCAGATGGATCAAAGACCTCAACGTGAAACCCAAAACTCTGAAGGTGATAGAGAAAAAGTTGGCAGCAGACTACAAGACATAGGCTAGAAAAGATTCCTAATCAGAAAGCAGCTGCACAAGAATAAGGTCAACAATTGACAAATGGGACCTCATTAAACCAACAAGCTTCTGTACATCAAGAGAAACAAGGAAGTGAAGAGAAATCCCACAGAGGGGGAGGAAAGCTTCATTGCAGATACATCTGACAAAGCATTGATTTCAAGAATAATAAACTACTCAAAAAACAAAGAAAAAGAAAACAAATGACCAACTCATAGATGGAGCAAAGAACTGAACAGAGAGTTCACAAGTGAGGAATTAGAGATGTCTGAGAAACACTCAAGAAGTGTTGAAACATCACTAATCATTAAGGAAATGCAAATCAAAACCACTTTAAGATATCATCTTACTCCAATAAGACTGGCTAGGATCAAGAAAACAAATGATACCAAGTCTGGAGAGGTTGTGGGGAAAGAGGAACACTCATCCACTGCTGGTGGGGAATGTAAACCGTACAAGCCACTATGCAAAGCAGTGTGGAGAACCCTTGGAAGACTTGGAATGAAACTTGCCACCCGACCCAGCCATACCACTCCTGGGCATGTACCCTCAAGACTCATGCCACCACAGAGATACATGCACGGCCATGTTTATTTCAGCTCTCTTCACAATAGCAAGGAGCTGGAACCAACCCAAATGCCCCTCAACTGACGAGTGGATAGAGAAAATGTGGTACATCTACACAATGGAGTTCTATGCAGCAGTAAAGAAAGACGACATTATGAGCTTTGCAGGAAAATGGCTGGACCTAGAGGACATCATGCTGAGTTAAGTAACACAGTCCCAGAAAAACAAATGACAAATGGTATCCCTCATCTGTGGATGCTAGTGCCAATTACCTAGTTGTAAGTATTTCTTGTGTAGGGCCCCCTGAGCTTTTGTCCAAAGCAGTTGGGCGTAATGCATATTGGAAACAACAACAACAACAGAAAGGACTGCATCAAAGAACTGAAACAGTGAACTTCTGCTCAAAACAGTCAACTTCCTCACGGAGAATATTGAGACAGACTGAGAAAGAGATGAAAAGCACGTTTGTCAGAATGCATGAGCTCTGGCGGGGTTGGGGAATGTGCAGGAACATGGGTCTAGATTTATTAAAAAAATAAAAATAAATTTATGTGAAAAAAAAAAGAACTTGGGTGGGGGTTACTAGGGAAATGCTGATAGGGGAGGGGACCTAAATTCTATCAAAATATGTTCCATGAAATTCACAAATATTCAATTAAGATAAATGTCCTCTGAAGACTGAGAGTCATGGGTGAAAGGGCAGTGAACAATCCCAGAGGTCTCAGGTGTGCCCTGGGTGCTCCAGAGCTCAGTTTCTAGGGAAGAAATGCCAACTGTAGTTCTCAGTACCAAGCCTCTGCCTTGTCCTCCTCCACACAGCTGCTGTTATCAGCCAGATGGAAGTACCCCATATGCATCTGTTTACCCTGTGACAGGAAATGAGGATTCTGGAGGTCATGGGTAAAGGGTACAGCCTACATCATGTGAAGACACAGCTAGGTGACATCTGTGAACCAGGAGAGACCTCCCCAGTCATAGGATCTGTTGGTGCTTGCAAAACCCCAAGATCAACATATGCTGTTGACAATCTGCCCAATCTATGGTACTTTGCTCTAGCAGCCTAAACTGAATGTTATCTTTTTGTGAGAGAACAGACTTCTTATTCTGCCAAGACAGCTGGGGCTACAGGGAGACCCTGTCTCGAAAAGACAAAAAAAATAAAATTCTATGAGCCCGGTGTGGTGGTGCATGCCTTTAATCCCAGCATTTGGGAGGCAGAGGCAGGAGGATCTCTGTCAGTTTAACGCCAGCCTGGTCTACACAGTGAGTTACAGGACAGCTGGGAGACCCTGTCTCAAAAAGACCAAAAATAAATAAATAAATAAATAAATAAATAAATAAATAAATAAATAATAAACAAAATAAAATAAAATTTTATTTTTTTAAGAGTCTCCCTGTAGCCCCAGCTGTCCTGGAACTCTCTGTAGACCAGGCTGGCCTTGAACTCACAGGGATCCGCCTGCCTCTGCCTCCCAAGTGCTGGGATTAAAGGCATGTGACACCATGCCTGGGTCATATTTTTATTTTTGTGTGTCTTCTAGTCTATTGCCTGCATGTGTGTAAGTGTGCCTCTGTGTTATGCAATGCCTCCAGTCAGAAGTCTTTGGATTCCCCTGGAGTTACCGATGGTTATGGACCCACCATGTGGGTGCTAGGAACTGAACTCTGGTCTTCTGTAAGAGCAGCTGATGCTCTTAACTACTGAGCCATCTCTCCAGCCCCAAGAATAGATTGTTTTTTTAATTTTTAAAAATTTATTTCTGTATGTGTATGAATGTACTGTCTGCATGCAGGTCTGTGCACCTATGTTGTGCAATGCCACGGAGGTCAGAAAAGGGCGTCGGATTCCCCTGGAACTGGAGTTCTCCTGGAATTGGAGTTTCAGATGGTTCTCAGCCGCCATGTGGGTGCTGGGGATCGAACCCGGGTCCTCTGTAATAGCAGTCGGCGCTCTTAACCACTAGGCCATCTCTCCAGGCCAGAATAGATTTTTTTTTTAAGCAAGCATAAACTGTAATCTTTAAGTCTCTCAACTTTTTTTTTTTGTATGTGTATGAATGTACTGTCTGCATGTAGGTCTGTGCACCTGTGTCGTGCAATGCCGCAGAGGTCAGAAGAGGGTGCTGGATTCCCCTGGAACTGGAGTTACAGACGGTTCTCAGCCCCATGTGGGTGCTGGGGATCGAACCCAGGTCCTCTGCAAGAGCAGTTGGTGCTCTTAACCACTAGGCTATCTCTCCAACCCCTCAACTTTTTAATATCAAATTTTTCAGGTCCATTACAAATATTTATGAAGGGGCAGGCATGGTGGCAGAAGGCTTTAATCCTAGCACTCAGGAGGAGGCGGTAGGCAGATCTTTTTAAGTTCAAGGCCATCCTGATCTGTGTAGTGAGTTCCAGGCCAGGTGGAGCTACAGGGAGGCCCTTTCTCAAAAAAACAAAAACAAACTCTAAGATAAATATTTATTCCCCCGGAACTGGAGTTAAAGACGGTCTGACACCCTCTTCTGACCTCCGTGGCATTGCACAACACAGGTGCACAGACCTGCATGCAGACAGTACATTCATATACATAAAGAGTAAGTAGGGCTGGAGAGATGGCCTAGCGGTTAAGAGTGCCGACCACTCTTACCGAGGACCCGGGTTCGATCCCCAGCACCCACATGGCAGCCAAGAACTGTCTGAAACTCCAGTTCCAGGAGAACTCCAGTTCCAGGGGAATCCGACACCCTCTTCTGACCTCCACGGCATTGCATGACACGGGTGCACAGACTTGCATGCAGACAGTACATTCATACACATACAGAAATAAATGAAATTAATAAAAAAAATTTTTTTTAAGTAAAACTTTTTAAAAATTAAAAAAAATTTATGGAGTAAAGCCCAAACATTAAAAATATATTTTTTAGAAAAAAAAGAGAAAGCACTGTTGTTTGGCCTGTCTTCATTTCTCACTGGCAAGTGCAGCTAGCTACCCTGTGGCTGCCACTGCTTTTGCCATCCTTCAAAGACATGAGACACAGCTTTTTTTAAATTAATTTTATTTATTTCTGTATGTGTATCAATGTACTGTCTGCATGCAAGTCTATGCACCCGTGTCGTGCAATGCCACGGAGGTCAGAAGAGGGTGTCGGATTCCCCTGGAACTGGAGTTCTACTGGAATTGGAGTTTCAGAGGGTTCTCAGCCGCCATGTGGGTGCTGGGGATTGAACCCGGGTCCTCTGTAAGAGCGGTCGGTGCTCTTAACCGCTAGGCCATCTCTCCAGCCCCCAAGACACAGCTTTTTAACCCTCTAATATGGACTGGAGAATCATGTCTCTTTAAGAATCCTCCAAACCTTCAGTGCCCGATGGGGACAGCTGAGACATCCAGCTTGTGGACTGAGCTACTACTGGGGTTTCAGCCTCTTCAGAGTATAGACTGCCATTGTTGGACTACCCAGGCTGTATCATGGAGACCAGTACAGCAAGATCAAGACAGGATGCAGTGCTTACTGTATCTCATTTGGGTGACTATAGGAAGGGAAGACCCCAGTGTGGAGCACAAGGGCAGAACTGATGGTTGTTTGGGCTTGCCAAGGAGGATCCTTCAAACACTTCCTTAAGGAAAACAAAAAAAAAAGAAAAAAGAAAATTCTCCAATTCAGGTGATATGTGTATGTGTGTATGTGTAATGGTTAATCCTGGGTGTCAACTTGACTGGACTAAGGAACAAATAAGAGAAAAGGATCTTTGGATTGGACCTCAACCCGGTTGGCCCACCCCAAATGTGGGCGTTACCTTCTGCAGGCAGGGCCAAGGCAGAGGGAGCTGGTCCCTTTTTTCCTGCAGCTTGCCTCTCACTGGTGAGTTTGTCTTGCTGCTGTGATCAACACTTCAGATCCCAGCATGTACTGAGACCGGCAGATCTCCTGGAATCCACCGGGCCTTCAGCACCAGATTGGGACTACTCAGACATCCAGCCTTGTGGACTGAGCAGTTCCCTGGATTCTCAGCCCCTCCAGTGTAGCACAGCTACTGTTGGACTACTTGAGCTCTGTCACGTGAGCAAATCAATAAATTGTATATAGTTATATATTCGTCCTGTTGCTTGTTTCTTTAGAGAACCCTGACTAATACAGTATGTATATATTTATGTATAGATAGATAAATAAGCAATACAAGTTGGAGAGAACAACAAAAGAACTGGAAAAAAAAGACTGAAACAGTGAAGTTCTCCCCAAAACAATAAGCCTCTACTTTGGGGAAAAAAAAAACCCACCACCACTCTGGAAAGACTCAGAAAAAGATGCAAGACATGTATGGCAGAGTACATGAACTCAGGTGGGGTAGGGGGCATGGGAAGGGAAATGACACTAAATTGGATTGTATGATGTCTGGAAAAAGTTTAATAACAATAAAAATATTAAAAGTAATTAAAAATATTTATTTATTGAGTGTATTGCCTGCATGTATGTAAGTGTGCCTGTGTAATGTCAGAGGAGGGCATTGGATCCCCTCAAGCTGGAGTTAATGATGGTTATTAGCCACCATGTGGGTGCTGGGAACTGAACCTGGGTCTTCTGTAAGAGCAGCCTGTGCTCTTAACAACTGAGCCCTTTCTCCAGCCCTGAAAACTTTTTTTTTTAGACAGGGTCTCATTCTGTAGCCTAGGCTGGTCTTAGAGCCTGGGGTGACCCCCACTGCGTAGTGATTGCTGGTATGAACTACCACAACATGGAGAACATACTTCTTTTGCAAAAAATCTGACCACTGGGGCTGGAGAGATGGCTCAGAGGTAAAGAGTACTGGATGCTCTTGCAGAGGACCTGGGTTCAATTCCCAGCACCCACATGGTGGCCAACAATTGTCTATAACTCCAGTTTCAGGGAATCCTACATTTTTTGACCTCCTCAGGCACTGCAGGACATGGGTGCACTTACACACATACAGGCAATACAATCATACACATAAAATTTTTTTAAAAATCTGACCACCTCTCAGGCTTCCATGCCAAGTCACAAGATTCATGAAGCTCCAAGCAACTACCTACATCAAGATAGCATTTACCAGCAAGAATCACACATGCAGGCCAAGCATGGTGGTACATACCTCCAATACCAGCACTTACAAAGCAGAGGCAAGTGGATTTCTACAAGTTTGAGGCCAGCCAGGGCTACTGAGACCTTGTCTCAAAAGTAAAAAAAAAGAATCACAGTTTGTTCTTTTATTTTTTTATTTATGTGTATAAGTAAAAATGTATGTGAGTGCATCCATGTGGTGCAATGTCTGTGGAAGTCAGAAGAGGGTGTTGTATCCCCTGGAACTGGTTTTATGGATGGTTGTTGGCCACCATGTGGGTGCTTAGAATTGAACCCTGGTCCTCTGCAAGAGCCGCTGGTGCTCTTTTACATTTTTTTTTTAATTTTATTTATTCTTTATGTGTATGAATGTACTGTCTGCATGCAGGTCTGTGCACCCGTGTCGTGCAATGCCGCGGAGGTCAGAAGAGGGTGTTGGATTCCCCTGGAACTGGAGTTAAAGACAGCTCTCAGCCGCCATGTGGGTGCTGGGGATCGAACCAGGGTCCTCGGCAACAGCAGTCGGCGCTCTTAACCACGAGGCCATCTCTCCAGCCCCAGCCAGTGCTCTTAATCACTAATCCATCTCTCCAGCCCCCTTCTTTTATCATTTTTTTAAGACAGGGTCTTTCTGTAGCCTTAGCAGGCCTAGAACTATGTAGACCAGGCTGGCCTCAGACTCACAGAGAACCGCCTGCCTTTGTCTCATTCATAAACACATCCAGCTTCTTTTATTATTGTTCACACTCTTGTAGGCAGGGGGATACTAAAAATGGGAGGCCCTTTGTAGGGGAGACAGTCTCGCTCCTCCAGCCACGCTATTTTGGCCACGCAGCAAGGTCAGGACACAGCAATTATGAATATTTTGGCACACTGCAGAGGCCAGTATTGCATTGTCTCTGGGAAGGGCATGTTCCTCTGGCTTCCCGTGGGTTCCAGAGCAGCTACTGTGTGATAGCCCTGAGTAGGCAGCACAGAGCTCCCTTCCCCCAGTGGGGAACGGGCTCTCCAGAGGCATGAGTGTCCTACAGAGAAAACTCATGAAGCAGGAAGGAAGAGGCCTTCCCTGGGGCATAAGGCCAACACCAAGTGAGACAGAATTCCTGCTCCATAGAGCCCAAGGACTTGACCAGAAAAACAAATGCATGGACATCAGGAAAAGGCCATTCTTTGACAGCTATGGAGCTTGCCCTCCAGGACACTGAATGACTCCAGCCAGGGAGTATGAAATACATGAGACTCGATGGGCTCTAGGTGCCTCCAGGATACCTGGGCTCTAGGTGCCTCCAGGATACCCAAGAAAAGCGGAGAACAAAAGCCATGTCTCATTCATGGAGGATTCACTGCTGGTGATGATGGACAGAGTCCAAGGTCTTGACTCAACCACAGAAGGCTGAGGGGTATCAGAGTAGCTGGCACTACAAGCTGTCAGGACAGGCCAGCCACATTCTAGTGACAGCAACCTGGACTCTCTGGGCTCAGGAGTTCCAGCAATGTTGATCCAGGCCCACATCCACCTGCAGGCTTAGGCACTGTATCTCCCTCCTTTGCTCTGGCTAAAAGCAAGCAAACACTGCCCTGCAGTTTCTTGGGAGGAAGGGAGTTACAGCTCACCATCAGAAAACAAAGCCCATTACAGTCCTCAGCCACCTAGAGCAGGCGCTCGGGAGCCTGTAGACCACTGTACAGCACATAGCCAATGTCATCGATCTCCTCTTCTTGTAAGCTGTCCAAGAGGTTCACACTGGGGTTAAAGTGGCAGGGCAGGCTAGCCTGCTCCAAGCTGCCCACCAGCAACTCCAAAGCCTGCAGAAAACGTTCCCCTAAGGCCTCCTCCGCCCAGGCTACTTCCTCTTCGCACAGACGCAGAACCACCTGAGTCAGGTGGTTCAGGTGTAGCAATGCCAGGGCTGGGTGGCCACGGCACACACCACACAGTAGCAGCAGCAGCCTCCGGCGGATGCCCACATCCTGCTCATCCAGGGCCTGCAAGCGGGCAGCCTCTACTGGATACAGATCCTGCAGCCAGAGATTCCCAGCCAGCCCCTCCAGGGGCCAGGCCAGCAGGCGGCGGTTGTCAGAGCTGGCCCCAGGGACTGCCATGAGCACAGCCACAGTGAACTCCAGGCGCTCATGCTGCACTTCCAGCAGCAGCTCCTCAGAAGCCATGTTAGGACGGATCAGACAGCCAAGCAGACTGCCAATGGCTGGCCAATTGACGGAGGCTGCCAGGGCCTTGCGGAGCAGCTCCAGCAAGACCCGAGAGGAGAGGTAGCCCCCCACCAGAAAGCGGTCCCAAGGGCTGCGCCCACGGGGGTGGAACTCAAGCTGGGTCCTACGCACAGCCCAGCAACGAGGGTCCCTGGCTACGGTGTCCATGCCAGGCACCAAGCTCCACAGGCCCGGCTCCAACACCAGTGGGGCCAGCAGGTGCACATGTTCAGCAGCCCCTGCCTGCAGCCCGTCGTAGAGAGGCCCGCCTGGCACAAGGGCACCAAAGGGCAGCTCTGGGAACTTGCTCTTCAAGTAAGCCTGAAGCTCCAAGGTGATGTCACCAGCCAGCTGCTTGGCCAAAGCCACATGGGCTTCTGGAATAACCACGTGGTCACGCTCAAATGCCAGCAGCTTCTCCTGGAATGTCAGGCACAATGGCACTGGGGAGCTGGGCTGAGTTGGCATCTGAGAATGAGTGTGTGTGGGCCCCACTGTAGATGGAAGGGGCCAGGGGAACATGTCAGAAGGCCCCACAACCACTTAAGACAACTCTCCCTGGTTACTAGCTGTAGGATGGTGCTGGCTCTCATCCTCTCCTGTAATGGCCGCTGAGAAAGTACCAAGTTCAGCTCCTCAAGACAGTGAGGGCTTGATGACAAAAATCTCACTGGCCCAGTGTCTGAAAACTTAGCTCCTACTTAGATGAAAACGGCCTCACAGAGAATGAGGAACACAGAGCCTGCCCTTCTCTAGGCCCCATTTTTCCCATCATATGGTACAACCTTGCTCTAGAAGGAAGCAGGACGGCAAAAACCACAATCCCAGGATGAGGGTACAGGGCAGCGGCAGAGTGTTGCTTAGCATATGTGAGGCCCTAAGTTTGATTAAAAAAAAATCTGCAGCCGGGCGTGCTGGCGCATGCCTTTAATCCTAGCACTTGGGAGGCAGAGGCAGGCGGATCTTTGTGAGTTCAAGGCTAGCCTGGTCTACAGAACAAATTCCAGGACAGCTGGGGCTACAGGGAGACCCTGTCTCGAAAAGACCAAAAAAAAAAAAAAATCTGCAATGCAACATCACCTATAGTCCCTGCACTGAGGAGGCAGAGGCAGGCAGATCTCTGTGAGATCAAGGCCAGTCTGGTCCACACAGTGAGTTCCAGGCCAACTGAGCTACCGTGAGATACTGTCTCAAAAAGAAACAAAAACCCGCAACACCCATATATGAGACGCCACAGCCCAAAGAGCAGAAACTTGCCAAGACTACAGCTCCTGAATGTGCCCACACAGGGGAACTCACCCCCATCAGAGACAAGAGGTGCTGCTCACCTGGGGTTGAGGGTTTGGGGGCCACAGGAGGTACTGGCTGGCTGTGGTCAGCAGGAGGGGGCTGGGGCTGTTGGTGAGGAGCGGCTTTCAGCAGGCTCAGTTCCTTCCAGCTGTCACCCTTGGCGTCATCCTCATCCTGAGGGCTAGTGGCTCTGTCGATGAGCTACAAGCAAAGCGACACAGATCAGAGCATCCAAAGCTGAAGGTGGGGGTGAAGCAAGCCAGGAATCTGGGGAGGGGAAGCAGGAAGTCCACCAACCACCCTCCAGGAAGTCCACCAACCACCCTCCAGGAAGTCCACCAACCACCCTCCAAGGCCCCAGTCCTGGCCTGCTCCTGTGGAGGCTTCACACAGGCCTTGCGCACCTGACCTTACCCTCTTTACTGCCAGGGTGGCAATGCCCAGCACTGCAGCCCCACCTACACCCAGCACCAGGCGAGCATTAGCCAACAGGAAGTCCACTGCGCTGCCCAGCCCCTCGCCACCTCGCTGCTTCCCCTGCTTCTGGGAGAACTCTGCCATGGTCTACCTGAAAGAGAGGCAGGAATGTGCCACTGAGGGCAGGGCAGCCGGGCTGGCATGGCCCAACAGGTGCTTGGCAATAGTGGGCCAAGCCACAAGGGAAGCTTCCTGCGGACTCGTGAGAAGGAGCTGCTCAAAGGTCTCTTGAAAAGAGGTGACAGAACTTCCAGGCCCCTCCCTGAAAGCTTCTGGCCCCTGGAAAGGGACTCACATGGGAAGGCCGGAAGACCTCCTGACCTCACCCTTCAAGTCCTCTGACATCAATTAAGACCTTGAGAAACAGCTTCAGCATCGCCACCTAACTCTACAAAGTGCTGAAGGCTCCAGCTCTCAACACAGCCTCAGAGCCGCCCATCTTCGGTGTCTGAGCGTCTTCCCCATGCTTCCAGGTCAGGGCCGGCCCGGAGCAGCTAACTGCCCCCTGGGACGACCTGGCAACAGGAACCCGCAAATCGGAGCCCCACAGGGCCTACTTTGGGGCCCCGTCAGACATTTGGTAGGAACCCAGTAAGATACAGGGAACAGTTATCTGGCCCCAAAATTGTTACAGGGAAAGTTACAGAGGAGCAAAACCAGGCCGATGGGCGGCTGAGAGAGGGACAAGCCAGCCAAGGGTGAGGCCTGGCAGTCTGGTGCTGAGCAAAGTAACCCCACACCTACTGATGCAGAAGGGCTACCTCCTGAGGACCACCAGGTCCCTTGGACAAGCTGGGGTGGGAAGAAGGGTCACCAAGGGCTGGAAACAAAGCACCAGAAGTGAGGCCTGCAGTCAGGGCTTTCGCTGTCCATTCGCCTGCACAGGCAGCAGTGAGGAAGGCTGAGAAGGGTCAGAAAGCCTGTGAATGGAAGCAGAAGTCTACCAAGGCCCCTTCCACCAAGCCGGAAGGTCACAGCCTGCCGAGCCACCAAGGACTTCAGCCTACCCTGCTGAGCTATGGGTGCCTTGTGGCCCAGCTGCCAAGGTAACAAGATGCCCAGAGTGGCTGGAAACTGAAGTAGTGTATGACTCAGCTGGGACAACTGCACACTCTCCCCAGACTAAAAATAAGACCCTGTTCTGGGGCCTGGTGAGGTCACAAGCCAGCCAGGGGACTCACACTACCCCAGAGCAGGTTTCTGCTGCTTCTTCCTTGCCTGCCGTGGGAGTCCCAACTGCCACCACCCCTAAACCAGAAGCTCACTTTGCAAACTGTATAAAGGGGCCTAAATCCCAGCAGGGGCCAAACGTGAGACTCAGCCCTAGGCTGGGGAGGTCTTCCAACTAACTCAGGAAAGCAGGAAGGTGGTTAAAAATAACCCGACTATGCATAGCCAGGACCTGGACGCCACTTGTCCTTCCCCTCTGGCTAAAGCTAACTGCCCTGGAGCAGGGCTGAGCAGAAACCCGCAACAATCTACAGAAGGCCTAGTTAGAGCCATTCACAGAGGAAGTCACTGAGGCCCTGGAAACGAAGTGCAATACCCAAGACAGGACGCTGGGATGCGAACTCCGGCCTTCAGGCCCCAAGTCCTCCCTTCTTCCACAGAGTAACAACAGGCCACGCCCCCACCTGCGAAAGGACGCGTGCCACGCCCAAGGCTCGGAGACCCCCGGCCGTATTCCCCTCCTGCTCCGCCCGTACCTGCGTCCTGGCGTCAACGAACCGACCCGAGGACGCAGCGGGTAGCACCCCGGAGCCGGGGATACACGTCTGGGAATGGAACCTGGGAGACCCGGGAACACCAAGGCCCCGGGCGGCCGGTGACCCGAAAGGCACGCCGGATAAGCAGTCCCTCCCTCCAATCCGAGCGCTCGACTCCTGCACACACGTGCCAAAACCTTCTCAGCTGACCCAATGGTCGTCAGGCCACGCCCCTTGGCTGTAGCGTGCTCCCGGGGGCGGAGCCCGCCGACACACTCCAGATTTAAAGGCGCAGGGCTATATTCCTTGTCCAAAACAGGGATAAGGGAACGAGAGTCAGTTCTTCAGGGCTCATGTGACTCTTGTTCACTTGTTCTACTTTATTTACTTGTTTGTTTTTTGTTTGTTTGTTTGTTTTTTTGTCTTTTTGAGACAGGGTCTCCCTGTAGCTCCAGCTGTCCTGGAACTCACTCTGTAGACCAGACTGGCCTTGAACTCACAAAGATCCACCTGCCTCTGCCTCCCAAGTGCTAGGATTAAAGGCATGCGCCACCACGCCCGGCTTATTTACTTGTTTTTTAAAAAGTTTGTGTGTATTTCGGGGCGTGGTGGCACATCCCTTTAATCCCAGCACTCGGGAGGCAGAGGCAGGTGGATCTTTGTGAGTTCAAGGCCAGCCTGGTGTATAGAGCAAGCTCCAGGCCAGCAGGGATTAAAGGGAAACCCTGTCTCAAAAAGACCCCCCCCCCAAAAAAAGTTTATGTGTATTAGTGTGTACGTGTAAGTGCACCACTTGCCTACAATACCTGAGATCAGAAGGGCATTGGATCCCCTGGAACTGGAATTATAACAGTTGTTAGCTACCATGTGAGTGCTGGGAACCAAACCCAGGTCCTCTGCAAGAGCAGCCAATGCCCTGAACCCTTGATCCATCTCTCCACCCCTCACTTTTGTTTTTTTTTTTTTAAAACAACGCTATAGCCCAGGCTGGTTTCAGAGACAGTCCTCCTGCCATCACGCCTGGCCTTCATTTGTTATTGGGGTTTTTTTTGTTTTTTTTTTTATTTTATTTATTTCTGTATGTGTATCAATGTACTGTCTGCATGCAGGTCTGTGCACCTGTGTCGTGCAACGCCGCGGAGGTCAGAAGAGGGTGTCAGATTCCCCTGGAACTGGAGTTCTCCTGGAACTGGAGTTTTAGACGGTTCTCGGCCACCATGTGGGTGCTGGGGATGGAACCTGGGTCCTCTGTAAGAGCGGTCGGCGCTCTTAACCGCCAGGCCATCTCTCCAGCCCCTTCATTTGTTATTGTATGGGAGGGCCTGACAGGTGGCCCTTAGCCCAAAGTTCCAAGTTGTGTCTGGAATTCTCCCCTGTATGGATACCTGGTGTTTTCACTGTTTCCTCTTGGCCTGCTGGGCACACAATGGCAACAGCTCAGACCTATTTTCTCTCCTGTAATACCAGGATACCAGATTCTGCCTTTCAGAAGGATAGTTAAGCATAGAAGAGCTGTGCCCTGCTTATTGAAAACCTACTGTGTGCTGACCAAGGCACAAGACAGCCACTAATAGCCCAAGAGGTTTGCTGGACTTCAAGAGCACAAAATAAGCCAATGAGCTGAGGAAGACGTATTGACAATGAGTGGGAATAATAAAATACTTTGTTAAATAGTTGTGTTTTTTTTTTTCCTTTGGTCTTTTGGAGACAGGGTCTCCCTGTAGCCCAGCTGTCCTGGAACTCACTCTGTAGACCAGGCTGTGAACTCACAAAGATCCACCTGCCTCTGCCTCCCAAGTGCTAGGATTAAAGGCATGCGCCACCACGCCCGGCTTATTTACTTGTTTTTTAAAAAGTTTGTGTGTATTTCGGGGCGTGGTGGCACATCCCTTTAATCCCAGCACTCGGGAGGCAGAGGCAGGTGGATCTTTGTGAGTTCAAGGCCAGCCTGGTGTATAGAGCAAGCTCCAGGCCAGCAGGGATTAAAGGGAAACCCTGTCTCAAAAAGACCCCCCCCCCAAAAAAAGTTTATGTGTATTAGTGTGTACGTGTAAGTGCACCACTTGCCTACAATACCTGAGATCAGAAGGGCATTGGATCCCCTGGAACTGGAATTATAACAGTTGTTAGCTACCATGTGAGTGCTGGGAACCAAACCCAGGTCCTCTGCAAGAGCAGCCAATGCCCTGAACCCTTGATCCATCTCTCCACCCCTCACTTTTGTTTTTTTTTTTTTAAAACAACGCTATAGCCCAGGCTGGTTTCAGAGACAGTCCTCCTGCCATCACGCCTGGCCTTCATTTGTTATTGGGGTTTTTTTTGTTTTTTTTTTTATTTTATTTATTTCTGTATGTGTATCAATGTACTGTCTGCATGCAGGTCTGTGCACCTGTGTCGTGCAACGCCGCGGAGGTCAGAAGAGGGTGTCAGATTCCCCTGGAACTGGAGTTCTCCTGGAACTGGAGTTTTAGACGGTTCTCGGCCACCATGTGGGTGCTGGGGATGGAACCTGGGTCCTCTGTAAGAGCGGTCGGCGCTCTTAACCGCCAGGCCATCTCTCCAGCCCCTTCATTTGTTATTGTATGGGAGGGCCTGACAGGTGGCCCTTAGCCCAAAGTTCCAAGTTGTGTCTGGAATTCTCCCCTGTATGGATACCTGGTGTTTTCACTGTTTCCTCTTGGCCTGCTGGGCACACAATGGCAACAGCTCAGACCTATTTTCTCTCCTGTAATACCAGGATACCAGATTCTGCCTTTCAGAAGGATAGTTAAGCATAGAAGAGCTGTGCCCTGCTTATTGAAAACCTACTGTGTGCTGACCAAGGCACAAGACAGCCACTAATAGCCCAAGAGGTTTGCTGGACTTCAAGAGCACAAAATAAGCCAATGAGCTGAGGAAGACGTATTGACAATGAGTGGGAATAATAAAATACTTTGTTAAATAGTTGTGTTTTTTTTTTTCCTTTGGTCTTTTGGAGACAGGGTCTCCCTGTAGCCCAGCTGTCCTGGAACTCACTCTGTAGACCAGGCTGGCCTTGAACTCACAAAGATCCCCCTGCCTCTGCCTCCCAAGTGCTAGGATTAAAAGCATGCGCCACCACGCCCAGCTATTAAATAGTATTATTTTGTTTTTATGAGACAGGGTCTCTCTGTAGCTGGGAAGTCGCTATATGTAGACCAGACTGGCCTTGATTTCCTTGAGATCCGCCTGTCTCTGCCTGAGTGCTGGGATCAAAGGCATGTGCTGTATCACACCTTTACCTTCAAGGACACAAGTTGAGTATCTCCTGTATCCTGTGCGCTACATGTGACAACCTTTGGAAGCATGTTGAGTCCAAAACGGGAGGACTAGGCTCCAAGGACTCAGATGTCTGCTATGTAGATACTGAGGTTTGGGACCAGAAGCTCTCTGGTGATCTTGGGGGTCATGGCTAACGTCAGGGGCTCCAGCAACTCAAGCGACAGTGCCGGGACCCGCAGGGCTCGCAACATCCTCCACCCCAGGAGCCGCGCCTGGAGGTAGTGGAGCCTGCAGTGCTGCTCCGGTGCGCCCGGCTCCCCGAGGGCCTCTCGGGCCCAGGCGAGGCCTAGCGCCCCGCGGATCCTCCCGCAGGGCGAGGCCGGCGCACGCGGGTAAAGGGGCGGGGCCGACGCTGGCCCAGCCCGCGGCTCCCGGCCGCCCCGCGTCCGCCCTGCCGGCAAGAGATCAGCGGCGCCGCCATGGAGGCCACCGGGGTGCTGCCGTTTGTACGCGGCGTGGACCTCAGCGGGAACGACTTCAAGGTGAGTCGGGGCGGCGCCCGAGCCCCCGGGGCGTCCTTCTGCGGCCGCGCGGCTCCGCGCTGCGGGCCAGGGTGTGGTCCAAGCCGGCCTCCTCGACCGAGCCAGCCCGGGCCTGCGCCCGCCCGCGCCTATCACCCGGGCGGCCTTCGGGCCGCGCGCCGGGCGGCGGTCTCCGGGGTCTCTCCCGTGCTCTGGGACCAGCCTGGGGGCCGCGCCCCGGAACCCGGTTCTGACTTGCCGGCCGCCCCGCCTGGCCGTCCGGGGGCGGATCTGGAGCCGCCGCCCCATCCTGTGGCCTTGGTCGAGTCACTTCCCCTCCCGCTGACTGGGTTTTCTCCCCCGTGACAGGACCTCAGAGTAGCCCGTTTGGAGGCGTGGAAAGGAAAGAGATGTTAGTATGGAGAGTGTCCCACTGGTGTGCGAGGCCCGATGGCGTCAGCTGCCAGAGGACAGAGCTGGCCTGGAGAGGCAGCTCAGAGGCTTAGGCCCTCCGCAGCCTGGGGACCCTTCAGATGTCAGCTTCGGGGGTAGCTAGGGAGAGAGGAGTGACCACCTGAGTTCACCCGCACATGGACACACATTTGACCCCACACTCAGGTGTCATTGGTTTTCTCTGTCCACATTCCCCCATCTCACCTGGGGTCTCCGTGTGTCTGTGTCTTTGGACCTGGAGAGTTTCAGTCACCTTAGAGAATGTGTCCATAGGAGGAGACAGCAGCACTAAAGGTTGGTGCTGTGTCAAATGTCAGGGGTGTTGAAGTGGGTATTGAATGAATGAGGTGCTGTCACTCAGGGGTAGCTGGGTGCTCAGTGCAGTGGGGAGTCTGGACTTACCAGCTGTGTATGCCCATGGCAGGATGGGGTTCAGTGCAGTTTGCAGAGGGTCAGCAGAGAACCACATTCCAGGCAGCCCAGTCCATCTGGGACACCAGGCAAAGTGTGAGTGGCAGTAACCCAGTGGAATGTGTGGTGTCCCTTGAAACATATCAGGTCTGTCCTGTGTCCTGGGACACAGACTCCACCCAGACAATACTAGGTCAAAAGTTTTTTCTTCCGGTTTTAATTGGTCTCATTTTATGACTGAAGAAATTGAGGTACAGAATGATGACGTGACTTGCACAGGTTCTCACAGCTGAAGATTTGACTCTGTGGCCTCTAGACTCCCATGGGCAGTGGGGACCACAGAAGCTGGTAGAGAGGGCCCACACCTGTCCCAGACCAGCCTCACCATGGCTGCTCTCACCAGGGTGGCTACTTTCCTGAGAATGTTAAGGCCATGACCAGCCTTCGATGGCTGAAGTTGAACCGGACAGGCCTCTGCTACCTGCCTGAAGAACTAGCAGCCCTGCAGAAGCTGGTAGGTCACAGTGGGTGGCAGGGAGGGCCCCCATGATTTGGGGCTGGGCCGGGTGGGCATAGCTTGCAGAAAAGGTGAACCACACAGGAAAAAAAACAAGACCAACACTGGGTAGTGGAAAGTGAGAGTCTATAAAGGAGGGGTGGTCATGGGGGTGGCCCTCCCGAATGGGGCTGTTGGGAGGGGGAAACAAGGATTCAACATCCCCACCCCACCCCTTCACCACACCTGAGCCTCTGCTCTTGCCCTGCCCAGGAGCACCTGTCTGTGAGCCACAACAACCTGACCACACTGCATGGGGAGCTGTCCAGCTTGCCTTCACTTCGGGTAAGAGCTGGCCAGGGCTTGGTGTCAGGGGAGATGGGGTCTGTCAGGGGCCCTGATCAGACTGGACTAGCGTCTTTGTCCTCCTCTGAGTCCTATGTAGGGACTCCCTTGTTGCAAGAGGATGTATTTACTTATATAGGGAAATCTATGTGAGTGCGAGAAAAACCCCAAAGCCGACCATCTCTTTTGTTGTGGTGGTTTTTGCTTTTTTGGGGGGAGGGGGGGGTTTGTTTATTTTTTGTTTTTTTTTTTTTGTTTTTGTTTGCTTTCGAGTTTTGTTGTTGTTGTCGTTGTTGTTTTTGGTCTTTTCGAGACAGGATCTCCCTGTAGCTCCTGCTGTCCTGGAATTGCTCTGTAGACCAGGCTGGCCTTGAAGTTACAGAAATTCACCTACCTCTGCCTCCCAAGTGCTACGATTAAAGGCGTGCGCTACCATGCCCAGCTATTTTGGTCTTTTTTGAGATGGGGTCTCCCTGTAGTCCCAGCTGGCCCAGAACTCACTATGTAGACCAGGCTGGCCACAAACTCAGAGATCTGGCTGCCTCTGCCTCCTAAATGCTGCCTCATGCATTCACCGCCATACCCAGTGTCTACTACCTCTTTGGGAAAGTTCTGATCATAGCCAGTGCAAGTAGAACATGGTACCAGCTAGTCCATGTGTGTTTATCATATGTCTCTAATCTACCACATAGGTAAAGATCTGGCTACACAAGCAGTTACATTCTAGAAGCCGTCCGTAGGCAACAGGGTAGCTAATGTGGCCTGGAGCCTCTGAATCCTCATTAGTCCAGCATCTCCTACTTTAGAAACTCTGACCAGAGCTTACTCCTCTCCTCCCTTTTGGGATTAACCAGAGAGATTGTTTGCTAATAAAGGACATTCTGGGTGCTGGAAAGATCGTTCAGTAAAGAGCACTTGCTGCTCTTGTAGAAGTTCTGTGTTTGTTTCCCAGAACCCATATCAGGCAGCTATAACCTTAGTTCCATACAATCTGATGCCCATTTCTGGCTACCTAGGCACCAGGCATGCATGTGGTGCATATACATACATGCAGACACTCACACATTGTATTAATTACTTTTCTGTTGATTTGATAAAACATTGTGACCAGGGGCTAGAGAGATATGGCTTACCAGTTCAGAGCATTGGCTGCTCTTCATCCAAATGGCAGCTAACAACTGTCCAGAGGACCTAACACCCTCTTCTGACCTTGGACACTGCGCAACATGAGTACACTTACATACATGCAGGCAATATACTCATATACATAAAATAATACAAATAACAAGGCCGGGTGTGATAGTGCATGCCTTTAATTCCAGCACTTGGGAGGCAGAGGTAGGCAGATCTCTGTGAGTTCAAAGCCAGGCTTGTCTACATAGCGAGTTCCAGGCCAGCTGGTACTAGAGGGACACCCTGTCTCAAAAAGACCAAAAATAATAATAATAATAATAATAATAATAATAATAAAGCCCACCCCCAGTGATGTGCTTCCTCCAGCAAGGCCACACCTCCTAAACCTGCCAAAACATCACCACCAATTGAGGTGTGTTCAAATACTTAGAACCTATGGGAGAACTCACATGCAGATTATCACACACACACTCATAAAATTAAAATTTTTAAAAAGAAGGCTGGGCGTGGTGGTGCACGCCTTTAATCCTAGTACTCGGGAGGCAAAGACAGGCGGATCTTTGTGAGTTCAAGGCTAGCCTGGTCTACAAAATGAGTTCTAGGACAGCCGAGGCTACAGGGAGACCCTGTCTCAAAAAGACAAAAAAAAAAAAAAATTAAAAGAAAAGGCCAGGCATGGTGGCATATGCCTTTAATCCCAGCACTTGGGAAGCAGAGGTAGGTGGATCTCTATGAGATCAAAGCCAGCCTGGTCTACATAACAAGTTCTAGGCCAGCTGTGGCTACAGGGAGACCCTGTCTCAAAAAACAAAAATAAATACATAAATAAATAATAAAGATTCTGCTGGACTAATGGCACAAACCTATAACCCCAGTTACTTAAGAGACTAAAACATAGCTCAGTGGTACCTGCAAAGCCCTCAGCTTCCATCCAAAGTACCAAAACTCTTAGGGCCCAGGTTGGGTTGGATTGGTGGGGGTTTTTTGTTTGTTTTTGTTTGTTTGTTTGTTTGTCTTTTTGAGACAGGGTCTCCCTGTAGCTCTAGCTGTCCTGGAACTCACTATGTAGAGCAGACTGGCCTTGAACTAACAGAGACCTGCCTGCCTCTGCCTCCAGAGTGCTAGGATTACAGGCATGTGCCACCACACCTGATTTCTTGGATTGGCTTTTTTTTTTTTTTTTTTTTTTTTTNCACTTTGGCACCGTGGCCTCTCACTGCTGAGACAAAAGGCTGGAGGATTAAAGGCATGTGCCACCATGCCTTTAATCCCAGCACTTGGGAGGCAGAGGCAGGCAGATCTCTGTGAGTTCAAGGCCAGCCTGGTCTACAAAGTGAGTTCCAGGACATCCGGGGCTACAGGAGACCCTGTCTCAAAAAGACCAAAAATAAAAAAAAAAGGCTGGAGGAGAATCAAGTCAGGAGACCCTCTTTATTTCAACCCAGTCTAGTTCCTGTGCCCACTTGTGTCACATAAGTTGAAGGGCCTTAGTAAGATGAGGTTGCGGGATGACCAACACAGGAACTCAATCTGAGCAACCTGATAGAGTTCCTGCAACCTGGCTCCATGGAGCATGAGGGAATGTTTATTTATTTATTTATTTATTTATTATTTAGGTCTTTTCGAGACAGGATCTCTATATAGCCCCAGCTGTCCTGGAACTCACTCTGTAGACCAGGCTGGCCTTGAACTCACAAAGATCCGTCTGGCTCTGCCTCCCAAGTGCTAGGATTAAAGACATGCGCCACCACGCCTGGCTGGATTGGATTTTAAAGTTTGCATAGGTACTCAGCAGGAGCATGGGAAAAGCCCATCAAATAGATGTGTGAGCTAAGGTCAGAGTCGAGAGCATTCAGGCCTGGCCTCCAGCCTCCTGAAGAGGCCTGTGTTCCTCTCTGAGGGACAGCAGGACTCACAGGTTCTTTTCTACTCCCCAGGCCATCGTAGCACGAGCCAACAACTTGAAGAATTCTGGAGTTCCTGATGATATCTTCAAGCTGGATGACCTCTCAGTGCTGGTAAGTGGTGCCCACCCATCTTTCAGTACCCAAACATGACAGCAGTTTCTGTGGCACCATTATACCAGTTTACTGATGGAGAGTCAGACACTTAGGGTCGACAGTACTGGGCCAGCATGACTCATGGAATCAGATCCTCAAGCATGATTAAGTGGGAACACCCTGACCTAACCTTGACCCTTCCTTCAAGGACTTGAGCCACAACCAGTTGACAGAGTGCCCACGGGAGCTGGAGAATGCCAAGAACATGCTGGTGCTCAACCTCAGCCGTAACAGGTGCTGGGAGCCGGGAGCAGAGATGGGGGCGGTGGGGGGCCTGCTGGGAGCTGGGGGCGGAGCCGGGTGCTGGGAGCTGGAGGCGGAGCCTGGTGCTGGGAGCTGGGGGCTGAGCCCGGTGCTGGGAGCTGGAGGCAGAACCTGGCACTGGGAGCTGGGGGCTGAGCTGGGTGCTGGGAGCTGGGGGCGGAGCCTGGTGCTAGGAGCTGGAGGCGGAGCCTGGTGCTGGGAGCTAGAGGCGGAGCCTGGTGCTGGGAGCTGGGGGCGGAGCCTGGTGCTGGGAGCTGGGGGCTGAACTGGGTGCTGGGAGCTGGGGGCTGGAGGCGTGCTGGGAGCTGGCGGGAAGAACCGGGTGGGGACGCAACCAGGCTCTGACTCAGCCTCTCCCTCTGCACCACAGCATTGACTCAATCCCCAACCAGCTTTTCATCAACCTTACGGACCTTCTGTACCTGGACCTCAGTGAGAACCGCCTGGAGAGCCTGCCGCCCCAGATGCGCCGCCTCGTGCACCTGCAGACGCTGGTGCTCAGTGGAAACCCGCTGCTGCATGCTCAGCTCCGGTGAGGTCTCAACCTTCTCAGAGCCCTTGGTCCCTTCCCTCCCGGGCTTTGGCATTCAGCAACTGCCTGTGCTTGCTGAGTACCGTGCCCACCCCTTGGTCATTCCCTCCTGTCCACCTCACTCCCAGCTGTACCTCTTGGGTGGGCCTGCCCTGGCATGACAACGCTTGTCCTCACAGGCAGCTCCCAGCAATGACAGCCCTACAGACTCTGCACCTTCGGAACACACAGCGCACCCAGAGCAACCTTCCCACCAGCCTGGAGGGCCTGAGCAACCTTGCAGGTCTGGATAGCCTGGGGAACCCTGTGTTACCCCCATCTGTGCTTTCCTCCTCTCTAGGGATGACAGGAGCGGGCTGAGTCCTTCAGCTGCCTCTAACCATGCATTAAGGCTACTTTTTTAGGTAGGACCTTGCAGTACAAGGACTCTGCTGCCTCGCTGGGCTGCACTCACTGTGTAGGCAGCCTGGCCTTGAGTTCACAGCAGTCTTCCCGTCTCAGATTCCCAAGTGCTGGGATTACCATGTCCCAGAGAGGTTGTTACTTGCCTAAAACTACATAGCCCAGTGGTGACATAATTAACGGAACTGGGGTTCCCACTGGGGCTTGCTGCATCTGGCACTCATGAGTAGGTGTGGTCCCAGCCGATGCACCTCTCTCATTGCCATAGATGTGGACCTGTCATGCAATGACTTGACACGGGTGCCCGAATGCCTGTACACCCTCCCCAGCCTGCGCCGCCTCAACCTTAGCAGCAACCAGATTACAGAGCTGTCGCTGTGTGTCGACCAGTGGGTGCATATGGAGACTTTGAACCTGTCCCGAAACCAGCTCACCTCCCTGCCTGTGAGTCTGGGCCTGGGAGTTGGAGCGATGGGTACATGTGCTGGGCTTTGCCCTAACACTGGCTCTGCCTCCCTCCAGTCAGCCATTTGCAAGCTGACCAAGCTCAAGAAGCTGTACTTGAACTCCAACAAGCTGGACTTCGATGGGCTGCCCTCTGGCATTGGCAAGCTCAGCAGCCTGGAGGAGTTCATGGCTGCCAACAACAACCTGGAGCTGATTCCTGAAAGTCTCTGCAGGTGCTGGGGAGGGGGGGTAGGGGCACTCACAGCCAAAGCCCATGCTGCAGCCTGCAATGTGCATGCATCATGCTGAGAACTGATTTGCCTTTGGGAATGAGACCCCATCCAACCCCTTGCCCAATTTGGGTTGCCCAGAGTAATTTTCAGGAAGCTAATGATAGGATCTAGCCAGAAAAGCTACATCGACCATATAAATCTGGGGCTCCATCTCCTTCTGGAAATCCCTGCCCCTCGTGCACCTCTGCTATAAGCAGAAATGGGCGTACCTCCTTCCCCTGGCCCTGGCTGCATCACTGCTGAGGCTCTGGCTACTGCTGTCCATACAGGTGCACAAAGCTGAAGAAACTCGTCTTGAACAAGAATCGCCTGGTGACCCTCCCAGAGGCCATCCACTTCCTGACAGAGATCGAGGTCAGACAGGCTGAGCCAGTGCCAGAGTGGGGACGGATATCGGGAAGGGCCCACAGAGTGTGCCTGTGCCTCAGAGTGAGGGGGACCCAGCCACAGCCCTCTTGGGGTGATGCTCAGGTGCCAGTGGGGAGACATGAGCTACCTTGTCCCCACATGCTGCAGTGTCACTGAAGCCACACAAGCAGCTGCAGGGGTGGCCAGTGGAAGAACTTAGTACCTGGTCCCAGCTATAAACCAGAGTGAGAAGCCAGGTGTGGTGTGGCTGGGAGGTGTGAGCACTGCTCAGTGTGAGCACTGCTTGCCCGGCAGGTCCTGGATGTTCGGGAGAACCCCAGCCTGGTCATGCCTCCAAAGCCTGTTGACCGTGCTGCTGAGTGGTACAACATTGACTTCTCGCTGCAGAACCAGTTGAGACTGGCAGGTGCCTCCCCTGCCACAGTGGCTGCTGCTGCAGCCGGTAAGTAGGATGAAGTCTAGCTGGGAACAGGGGCACCCCTCTGGACCTCAGCTTACCCATTTGCAAACTGGACACAAGGATGGGGTGGCCTCTGCGTGGCTGGATGTCCAGTGATCAGCCCGGCAGGGCTCACAGGCTTGCACTTCCCATAAGTAGGAAGTGGGCCCAAGGACCCCTTGGCCCGCAAGATGCGGCTACGGAGGCGCAAAGACTCAGCCCAGGATGACCAGGCCAAGCAGGTGCTAAAGGGCATGTCAGATGTGGCCCAGGAGAAGAATAAAACGCCAGAGGTAAGCCAAGCAGGCACTGGGGCCGGGTAGGTGGCCTGGAGCCTGTTAAAGAGGAAGAGGGGGCCCTGAGCAGAGACAGCGACTAATGCAAAGGCCCTGTGGTGAGGAGCAAGCAGAACCCAGTCTGAGTGAGTGGCTCAATAGAGTCGAGCATGGTAACCTGTGTCTCCAGGAGAATGCAGATGCCCGGGCCCCTGGGGGGAAGGTACGGCGCTGGGACCAGGGCCTGGAGAAGCCACGCCTCGACTACTCAGAGTTCTTCACGGAGGATGTGGGCCAGCTGCCTGGCTTGACCATCTGGCAAATTGAGAACTTTGTGCCTGTGCTGGTAGAGGAAACCTACCATGGCAAGTTCTATGAAGCTGACTGCTACATTGTACTGAAGGTGAGGGCTGGCCTGGTGTCTTCCATAATGTGGCTCAGTGAGGCCAGCTGGCAGGTGAGCAGACCAGGTTTGATGGTCCAGGCAGTAGTATCCATGCATGTGTCCATCCTGGGGCTGGGAAGCCAGAATTGGCCCTGGAAGACTCTATTCTCATGGCTGATCCCTTGGCCCCCAGACCTTTCTGGACGACAGTGGCTCCCTGAACTGGGAGATCTACTACTGGATCGGCGGGGAGGCCACTCTTGACAAGAAAGCTTGCTCTGCTATCCACGCTGTTAACCTGCGCAACTACCTGGGTGCTGAGTGCCGCACGGTGCGGGAAGAGATGGGCGATGAAAGCGAGGAGTTCCTGCAGGTGCATCCAGCAGACACGGGCAGAGGGGGACTTGGGTGGTAAGTGCCAGAGTGGGGCAGGGAGCTGAAGTCAGAGGTGGTGAGGAGAGCTCACACAGAAGGTGAGGTCTAGGGAAGCCTACGGTGGCTAGAACCTTGGGCTAGAGTTAGTGCCAGGGACTGAGGGTGGGTGTTGGGCTGGGTCAAGGGATGGCGGAATGGTTATGGGAACTGGATCAATAATCCCTACTGACCCTGGGAGCTGGAAGCCAGAATAAGGGGTGTGGCTAGGAGATGAGTGCTGGAACCAAAAGCGGGGGCAGCCACAGGCTCAGCGCTAAAGGAAGGTCAGTTCCAGCCGTCAACCACAGAGCTGGTTGGGAAGCTGGCCTGCTCTGCTCCACCAGCTAGCTGGGTCACCTGTAGAAATGCACACGAGGGGCTGGAGAGATAGCCTAGCGGTTAAGAGCACTGACTGCTCTTGCAGAGGACCCGGGTTCAATCCCCAACACCCACATGGTGGTGCTAAGAACCGTCTGTGACTCCAATTCCAGGAGAACTCCAGTTCCAGGGGAATTCGACACACTCTTCTGACCTCCACGTGCATTGCACGACACGGGTGCACAAACCTACATGCAGACAGTACATTCATACACATACAAAAATTGGCCCCGCATGGTGGCGCACGCCTTTAATCCTAGTACTTGGGAGGCAGAGGCAGGCGGATCTTTGTGAGTTCAAGGCCAGCCTGGTCTACATAGTGAGTTCCAGGACAGCTGGGGCTACAGGGAGACCCTGTCTAGAAAAGGCCAAAAAAATAAAATAAAATAAAAAATAAACAAATAAAATTAAAAAAAAAAATGCACATGAAATTAGAGTCTACCCCACGTCACCAAGTTCACACACTTCCATAAACTTTCTTCTGTACTCTGAAACACTCATCTCACTGTATGTACCACTCTGCACACAACAGTTTTGTGGGGCTCTGTGCTCCAGGGTGTGTACCCTATGCTGTTGGGTAGCATTGTGGGTTTGTACACACATTCACCTGTGTAAATCCTACCCAGCCTGACAGAAGTTGGGGCCAGAGGGCAACTCAGTGATGAAAAGTCATACTTGTATACACAGGTGTTTGACAACGACATCTCCTACATTGAAGGCGGAACAGCCAGCGGCTTCTACACTGTGGAAGATACACACTATGTCACCAGGTGAGGGTGTGGAAATGGTGGCATTGGCCTGGACAGCAGGGAGGACATGGAAGTGAGAGTGTTAGGGTCAGGTGGCCTTGCTGCCCACACTGAGCCATTCTTGCCCTGGCCCCCAGGATGTACCGTGTATATGGGAAAAAGAACATCAAGTTGGAGCCTGTACCCCTCAAGGGGGCCTCTCTGGATCCAAGGTGAACCCCCTGGTGAAAGGAAGGGAGGTGGGGGTTATCCCTTAACTACCTTCCCATCTGGGTAATAATCTTACTCTCTGTCAGAGCTTAGCAGGAAGGGCCTGAGGCTCACCTACAAAGGGGGACATGTGAAGGTTTTGTTTATTTATTTGTTGGTGGGTCAGGACACAAAGACAGATATATTACACCTCTTCCTGCCCTCCTGTCCAGGTTTGTGTTCCTGCTGGACCGAGGGCTGGACATCTATGTGTGGCGAGGTGCCCAGGCCACACTTAGCAGCACCACCAAGGCCAGGTAGGCAGGACTCATGGGATATTCTGGGGAATGGAAGGTATCCTCTAAGAATATGCCTAGTTAAGGGTTTTACATCATCCTCAGGCTCTTTGCAGAGAAAATCAACAAGAATGAGCGGAAAGGGAAGGCGGAAATCACGCTCCTGGTGCAGGGTGAAGAGCCCCCTGACTTCTGGGAGGTGCTGGGCGGGGAGCCATCTGAGATCAAGAAGCATGTGCCCGATGACTTTTGGCCACCCCAGCCCAAGCTGTACAAGGTAAGTCATGATGCTGGGGTGCAGCATGTCTGACTTCAGCCACTCAGAAGGCAGGCTCTGGTAGTGCCATGGACTTTGAGGGAGGGGGGCATCACCTTCTGGACAAGGAGCGTAAGTCTGAAAGCCGTGAGAGTGGCACTAGCATGATCTGGTGGTGGCCAGAAGCTCCTGGGCATCTTCAGTAGGAGACCAAAGGCCATATGAGCAAGAGAGAGACAAGTTAGAAAATTAGACATGGTAGTAAAACTGGATTGGACAGGCAAGGAAAATGCTACATCTAAAAGCCTTTCTGCCAGGCGTGGTGGCACACGCCTTTAATCCCAGCACTTGGGAGGCAGAGGCAGGAGGATCTCCGTGAGTTCAAGGCCAACCTGATTTACATAGTGAGTTCCAGGCTAACTGGGGCTACAGGGAAACCCCGTCTCAAAAAAGACCAACAAAAAAGCCTTTCCACCTGGTTGCAGGTGAGTCAATAGTAGGGTAGGTGCCTGGGTTCCTAGATTCCACCCCTGGCACTAGGAAAAAGCCTAACACACACACACCAAATCCTTTCACTAGTAAGCTATCCTTAAATTGCTATTCAGGTGGAGGAAACAGATCTAAAAACCAGGAATGGACCTGAGCCACACAGCAAGGTGGGGCGAGACCCTGAACCAGGGCAAATATGGGCGGGGTCTGCCACGCCACATCTCTTCCTGCTTCCAGGTGGGCCTGGGCTTGGGCTACCTAGAACTGCCACAGATCAACTACAGGCTCTCAGTGGAACATAAGAAACGGCCCAAGGTGGAATTGATGCCAGGAATGCGGCTGGTGAGCAGGCTGGGGACGGGGGCAGGGGGCAGGCAGGGTCCTGTCCCATTCTGGAGTGGCCAGGTGTTGACTGCCAACCTCCCCATACAGCTGCAGAGCCTGCTGGACACACGATGCGTGTATATCCTGGACTGTTGGTCTGATGTGTTCATCTGGCTTGGCCGCAAGTCCCCACGCCTGGTGCGTGCTGCAGCGCTCAAGCTGGGCCAGGAGCTGTGCGGAATGCTGCACAGGCCTCGCCATGCAGCAGTCAGCCGCAGCCTGGAGGGCACTGAGGCACAGGTGTGCCCCACAGCCAAAGGCCTGTTTTCCATGCCCCGCCATGTCCTAACCCTTCTGTTGGTCTACTAGCACTACAGCCCTGCAGTGCTGAGCCGAAACCCACTTCATCTTCGAAGAACTGTCTGCTGCAACCTGTCCCTGCAGCTTCTCTTTGCTACAGCCCCACCTGTCTAAGCCCCACCCCCAGCTCCTATATAAACCCAACCCCGTGAGCTCTGACCTTTTCCAAGCTTTGCTTGAATCCTATGGCCCTCATCATGACTGCATTGGACCTCTCACCAATTCATGGATGTATACTCTTCCCCACAGGTGTTTAAGGCCAAGTTCAAAAATTGGGATGATGTGTTGACAGTGGACTACACGCGCAATGCAGAGGCTGTGTTGCAGGGCCTGGGGCTCTCTGGGAAGGTGAAGCGTGACACTGAGAAGAAAGACCAGATGAAAGCTGACCTCACTGCACTCTTTCTGCCTCGGCAACCGCCAATGGCACTAGCTGAGGTAGAGTGAGGCCTGGGTGAGGGGTGCTGTGGGAGGTGGGCGGCTCTGTGCTGCGTGATGCTCAGACCTCCCTTGGGGGCGGGGCACCAGGCAGAGCAGCTGATGGAGGAATGGAATGAGGACCTGGATGGCATGGAGGGCTTTGTGCTAGAAGGCCGGAAGTTCACGCGTCTACCAGAGGAGGAGTTTGGCCACTTCTACGTGCAGGACTGCTACGTCTTCCTCTGCAGGTGCCACCATAGCACACCAGCCTCTCTGTCCTCTTCCCTTGGCAGTCCCTGCTCACCACTCACTGTCTAAACCTCAGGTACTGGGTACCCGTGGAATATGAGGAGGAAGAGAAGAAGGAAGGCGAGGAGGAGAAGGCCTCAGCCGAGAGCAAAGAAGGGGAGGAGGCATCAGCCGAAGCAGAAAAGCAGCCGGAGGAGGACTTCCAGTGCATCGTTTACTTCTGGCAGGGCCGGGAAGCCTCCAACATGGGCTGGCTCACCTTCACCTTCAGTCTGCAGAAGAAGTTTGAGAGCCTCTTCCCCGGCAAGCTGGAGGTGTGCCCCTCACACGAGCGCCTCCGTGGTCTGTGGTGGGGCGGCATGGTGAAAGGCAGACCTACCTGGGGAGATTTGTCCCTTGAGTGGTAGGCAGAGTCAAGAAAACAGCGCAGGACTTGTGACCACCAGGTAGTGCGCATGACACAGCAGCAGGAGAACCCCAAGTTCCTGTCGCATTTCAAGAGAAAGTTCATCATCCACAGAGGCAAGAGGAAGGTGCACGGCGCCCCGCAGCCGAGCCTCTACCAGATCCGCAGCAACGGCAGTGCCCTCTGCACCCGGTGAGCACCCAGCTGGAAGTGGGGACAGGGCTCCATGTGAGGTCACTCTCTAATCCCCCCCCCCAACAGGTGCATCCAGATCAACACGGATTCCAGCCTCCTCAACTCTGAGTTCTGCTTCATACTCAAGGTGGGGCTGTTGGCAGGTCAGAACGGGGTGGAAGGTGGGAAACTGGACCTGACCCGAACTCCCTGCACATGCCACAGGTCCCCTTTGAAAGTGAAGACAATCAAGGCATTGTGTATGCCTGGGTGGGCCGAGCATCAGACCCTGACGAAGCTAAGTTGGCAGAGGACATCCTGAATACCATGTTTGACACCTCCTACAGCAAACAGGTGACAGAGTTGGGGTGAGTGGAAAGGATCCAGAGCAGGTTGAGGACCCTGGCTGACCCGCCCTTCTCACAGGTCATCAACGAAGGCGAAGAGCCCGAGAACTTCTTCTGGGTAGGCATTGGGGCACAGAAGCCCTATGATGACGATGCCGAGTACATGAAGCACACGAGACTGTTCAGGTGAGTGCCCTCCCTCTCCTTCCTCCCTAGTGCTACCCTCCACCCGGGTTTCACCGTGACCCTTGCCCTTCAGGTGCTCCAATGAGAAGGGCTACTTTGCAGTGACTGAGAAGTGCTCTGATTTCTGCCAAGATGATCTGGCAGATGACGACATCATGTTGCTAGACAATGGCCAAGAGGTGAGATACTCCCCCACCTAAGTGACCTTGCCTTCTATCAGGGGGCCACCCACTTGCACATGGCCATTGGGGGCCAGAGGGGAGCATTCCCTTCAGCCAGGTGCTTGCTGACAGAGCACTTGACCAGGAAGGGCAAAGACCCTAGGTTCAATTTTTAGTATTTAAACAAACAAACAAAAGCCACGGGCGTGGTGGCGCGCACCTGTACTCCCAGCACTCGGGAGGCAGGGCAGATGGGTCTCCGAGATCAAGGCCAGCCTGGTCGACATAGGGAGTTCCAGGCCATCTGGGGCTACAGGGAGACCGTGTCTCTAAATAAGTAACCAAGTCACCCACATGTCATTTCTCCTACTGTCTCTTCAGGTCTACATGTGGGTGGGGACCCAGACTAGCCAAGTGGAGATCAAACTGAGTCTGAAGGCCTGCCAGGTAATGAGGGCACTGGGCCAGCCTCATGGTCTCCAGACCCACCTGAGCTCCTGTCACCCTGGTCCTGGGAGATGGGGCACTATGGTTGGCCCAGCAGGTCTCAGCACTACCTGGGCCACTGTCTTCCTCACCAGGTGTACATGCAGCACACGCGCTCCAAAGAAAACGAACGGCCACGCCGCCTACGCCTGGTCCGCAAAGGCAACGAGCAGCGGGCTTTTACCCGCTGCTTCCACGCCTGGAGCACCTTCCGCCAAGCCCCAGCCTAGGCAGCAGTGCGGGCCAAGCCCCAGTGAGGACGAGGACAAAGGGGCCTTCCAGCTCCTGCTTCTGCCACTCACCTGCCCACCCAGCAGCTCAGCCCCGAGCCCCACCATTGTGTCCACAAGTGTGCGGCAGATGTAGTTTTAAGAGATATTAAATGCTTTTATTTTCAATATTAAAAATCAGTATTTTTAATATTAAAACAACTAGTTTTTAAAAAAATGACAGAAAAGCCTAAGATACAGTCTACAGGGAAAGCCCATCCTCACCCTCTACACAAACATGCGCGCGCACATGCGCACACACACACACACACACACTCACACTCACACACACACACACACACACACACTCACACACACACTCACACACACACACACACACTCACACACACACACTCACACACACACTCACACACAACCTGACTGGCTCTAGCTGTGAGTGTCCAGCAGAGCTTCCAGTCACGAGCACAGACGCGGAGGCTAGAAGCAGTACCAAAATAGTTTTAGAGATGACTGTCCAGCCCAGTCCAGGCATTAGAAAAATATTCTTTGCTAAGGGAAGAGAAAGGACAGTGTGGAGTGCAGGACAGAAGAGACTAGCATGACAGAAGGGACTAGCACACACACCCTCCAGCTCTAGGCCCAGCGTCAGTGAAGACTGATCCCACTGGTCAGCAGGTGTGGTCAGTGTTAAGGGGCTGGTCAAGACGGGCAGTGGCTGGGAAAAGCAGGTAGTGAAGGCTAAGGGGACAAACCCAGGCCAATCCAGGGTCCTCCTGTTCAAGGCAGGCAGGCTCTTCAGTGACAGCCCAGAACGTGCTGGAGACCACGTACTAGAAGAGGAACAAGTCGTGTCTATACCCAATACAGGGCATGGTGGCACTAGATACCAAGGTCCAGATGGCTCCAGGCTCCGGTCCATCACAGGATATGGATAGGGCAAATGAGCTCCATGTACTGGCTTAACAGGCGGAACAGATCAGCCTTAGTGACTGTCCTGTGCAACGGGCTAGCCACACTGAATGTGCCCCCAGCTCCTTCACCCAGTGTTAGAGCTGGACTTCCAAACACCCAGGACCCCAAGGCTAGCACTAAACTGACAATCATGACTGTGGGTCTCAGGACCTGAGGGATGGTAGCTGTTGGATGGTGAGAAGGCCTGGCTGCTCCCTACAGCACCTCATTTAATCAGAAGACTGTAGGCCCAGGCCTCATCTTCTGCCAGGTTCCTCAGATTCTTCTCAGCTTCCTCAGAAGAGCTGGAGATGGGGCAGTGATCAGAAGAGCTGTGGTGGTGAAGGCCCCTTAGTGGCCCTGGGGACGGGGCTGGGGTGACAGAGCAGCCAGCCTCACCCCAAGAAATCTTTCACATCTTCTGCAGTGACATCCCCTGTCGTGTCTAGTGTAGTATCCCCACTGGTGGCCGAGTCGATGGACATGGGTGAGAGTGTGGCCTCAGGCAGCTCTGTGGTGTCTGTTGGGAAGAAACGGTCAGCCCCTGTCAGGACTTAGCATGCTCTGTACCTAGAGACCTGGGAATGAAGGGTCGCACCATAGCCTACAGTAGAATGTGCGCATACTCACCTTTCTCCTGGCAGCCTCCACCCCTGGCCATAGGCACTGGGCTGTGTCTTTACTCCCTCTCCCCCAGGACACCCTCAAGCCAGTGCCTGCCCCTACCTTGTGACCTCTGACCAGCTCGCTTGCTATGGGTGGAATCAGGGCTTCCTTCACAGCTTTGTGGGGCCAGGATGATGCTTCGGGTCCCATTAGCCTGGCTCAGCTTTGGTGACTCTTGAAGCTTGTGCCTACAGATGGACACAGTGTGGTGGGGACCCTTGCAGGTGCTACCTTCCATCCTCCCATCCCCAAACTGGGACAGGCATTAACAACAGGGGGAGAAACCTGGCCCGTCCGGCACACACCTGTGTCTGGCGCCACTATGGGGCCAGCTGATGTCCAGAGAGCAGACTGGCTCTGTGATGTTGCGAGCACTCAGGGAAAAGCGCTCAAATTCTGATGGAGAAATCAGGTAAAAGCCTGTAGGCGAGAAAGACAGGCAAGGGGCATGAGAAGAACAACGCCGCCCAACGTGGCTGGCAGCTTTGAGTACACGGAAGAGCCTGTGCTCTTTCTGCTTTTCCCAGCCTTTGTCCCCGACCACCTGCCCCACCTCACCCTGGCCATGGCGTGTGAAGACGCAGGAAGCGATGCCACTGATGTCCTCCTTCCGGATACAGGAGTAGTGCACCTGTGGCCTCAGGCCAGGCACCGAGAAGACGTGGACATCACCCAGGTTGGTGAGGCAGGCAAGGCAGGTCTCAGCATAATCCTCACACACCACACTGGCAAAGGTAGCCAGGGCCACCTTCCGCACACGACAGCCTTCATGGGCTGTCAACTTGAATTTGGTCTTAGCACTAACCTTGGGTAGTGTGAACACCTGGTGGTAGATGGCCAGTGAGCTAGGCCCAGCCCTGTCCTATCCAGAGAGCCCCTCACTCCACTACAGACAACCGAGCATGCAGGCCTCAACCCAACTCCATGCACATGTTACAATACCACCCACATAACCAGCCATCCATCCTGCAGACTCAGCCCAGGCTTCACAGTGTCCAGAACCCCTGGTCTCCACCAGTACCCAGTCCAATGTTCTACGTCTGGTACCCCCTCCAAATCATAAGCCCTTAGGGACTGGATTGAAGGGGTTCCCATGGAGCCTTTGGAGAAGATAGCAAGGTTGGAGGGTCTTAGGGGAACTTGGTGGGCCTAGGTCCTTCAGGGCCTTTGCTGGCTGAAGGCACTTTAGAGGAGGAAGGGTTTAGTTCTCAGTAGGTAGGGGAAATGGACAGGGCAGGGGTTCTGGAAGGTCCGTCAGAGACAGGGGGGCTACGTGGAACCCCACCTCCCACGGCCACTCACCTTGAACTGCTCCTCAGATGCGATGAGCACCGCATGCCCACCCTGCATGTCAGGTGCCTGTGCCAAGTCCCGGGAGGCTTCGTAGGGCTCAGGCAGTGGCCGGCCTCGCCCATCCAGCACAGCAATGGCCACCACAGGTGCCCGGTGCATCAGCTGTACTTCCTTGCCCAGCACAGCCTCCACTACCTGCTCAGGCCGCTTTTCACCACTTGCTGTGGCTGATGGAACCTCCAGCGCATAAGCAAACACGGAGCCCGAGTTGGTACCTGCCCACATGGTGGGCCCGTGGTGGGCCGCTGTGGGGGACAGGCACAGTGAGGAGGGTCTGCTGAGGAGCCCCACATCTCAGACGCTTCTCTATCTCCTGTACTTTCCCCTTCTAAACTGGTTGTAGGATTCAGAGTTCAGGGTGTGCTCCCTCCTGTCTCATGCCTACTATGTGACTTAAACCCAATGGCCTGAGACACCACAGCAGCCCTGATGCACAGACATAGCAACCTTGAGGGTATGTGCAACAGGGATATGGTCCACAAACTGGATCCTGACCGCCTCATCTCAGCAAATGCAGCTCCTTCCTGCCTGTCACTCAGTCCCTAAACCCCACAGTGAGTCCCTCCTCCATATCCTTGGAATCAGCTTTCATTGGGCTGGGGTGCTCAGGTTCAGACCCGGCCCGACTTCATCACCTCACCCCACTATTCCACATTCCTTGCTACATACAGAAGCCCTTAGGCCCAGGTGAAATGAACCAGGCCTCTAGCGTGCCACCTTTAATGAAGAGTCAGAGCTGAACAACGCAGGCAGAGCAGGTATGGGCATTCACCACTCTGCCCTGACAACTAAGCCAGAACATAGCTCCCAGGCCAAAAGCAATGGGGTGCCTGGAGCAGGACAGCTATGCTGCAGATCCTCTCAAGGACATGGAGTGAATTAAAACCCATAGGCTAAAGATAAAAACAAAAACAAAAACAAACAAACAAACAAAAAAAAAACAAGGGCCGGGTGTGGTGGCGCACGCCTTTAATCCTAGCACTTGGGAGGCAGAGGCAGGTGGATCTTTTTGAGTTCAAGGCCAGCCTGGTCTACAGAGTGAGTTCCAGGACAGCTGGGGCTACAGGGAGACCCTGTCTCTAAAAAGACCAAAAAAAAAAAAAAAAAAAACCATAGGCTGTCCACATCCAGACAGTAGAAAAAGCTATTGGACCAAGACCCTGGACAAGAATATGACATTTTAAAAAAAGAGTTTTTGTGGGTTGAGAACCAGCCAAGTCTTAGGAGTTAACCAGGGTTTTATGGGGCATGATGGGTAGCATGGCAGTGAGGGACATCTCAAGAGACTTGCTGGGGTTTTCATTTAAAATACTGCAGCAAGCTGGGCCTGGTGGCACATGCCTTTAATCCTAGCATTTAGAAAGCAGAGGCAAGAGGATCTCTGTGAGATTGAGGCCAGCCTGGTCTCTATAGTGAGTTCTAGGCCAGCTGTGGCTACAGCAGCCTTTTTTTTCCAGAAAGAAAAAAATGGTATAGCAAGATAGAATGGTAGGCTGTGGTGGTGCCTATGAGCTCAGCACTTGGGAGGTGGAGGCAGGAGATCAGTTCAAGATCACACTCAGCCATCTAGTGAGGGTTCAAGGTCAACCTGGGCTACTTGTGACCCTAACTCAAATTACAAACAGTAAAAACAGAAAAGCTACAACAGGAGTGTGGAGAGGACAGAAGATGCAGAAGACACTGGGGTGGCAGCTATGCTCGGGTACATGAATGACTGGATCATTTACACAGTGTAAAAATCAACCATCAACACACATAGGAAGACTGCGAGTTGCTATCAGAGTCAAAGCCACCCAAGTCCCTAGAACGACAGCCAGCCCCAACCCTGCCCAATCTCCCCCTCATGCTTGCCTTGACCTTCATCTGGTCGGGGTGGCAGCAACTGCTGTTGGCTGTGGCCCCCACCCCCCCACCCCCACCCCCCACCCCCATGAGTTCCCATGGCTACACAGGCAGCCAGTGTATCCCAATGTGCAGCTCAGCACACAGTAGGTGCTTATCACCCCAGCACCACCGAGGCCGTCCAATCCCCGACCCCATCCCTACCCTGGCCTCACCATCTCGGAGGAATGTGTCAGCAAAGTAGAGGCAGCGCACAACCCCAGACAGGGAGTCGTCAGCCGAGCGGGGCTCGATGCGGCGCTGCACGGGCGTCATTTCCACATCATGGGGGCAGGCTTGCTCTGCCAGTTGCGCATTGGCCTCCTGCAACTAGAAGGCCCAGAGGCTCTCGGACAAGCTCTTCCGGGGGCCCATGCAGGCATCGCCATCCATGCACGTGCCTCCCGGCTCACTACATGAAACACGTGGCAACAGAGCCCTAGGCCAGGGTGTGGGGACAGGAGGTGCTGGTCCCAGCTCACCTTGCTGTTGGCATTAGTGGCCCGCTTTTTGCCCGAGACACGGCTCTTGCGGATGCGCCGGAATGACTGACGCAGTGACTTCTTTAGAGACTTCACCCGGGACAGCGGCCCCTCCATGGCCAGTGAGTCATTGGGGTGAAGGGTGCACCTGGGGGTGACAGGGCCAGCTGCGCAATGGAGCTGCACTGCATCCCCCCGCAGTGCATTCCTACACTGCATTCCTGCACTGCATCCCCCAGCACTGCACCCCCTGCCCGCAGTGCATTCCTACAGTGCATCCCTGCACTGCATCCCCCAGCACTGCACCCCCTGCCCGCAGTGCATTCCTACAGTGCATTCCTGCACTGCATCCCCCAGCACTGCACCCCCTGCCCGCAGTGCATTCCTACACTGCATTCCTGCACTATATTCCTACACTATACTCCTATCCCAGCCAGGTGTCACGGAGCCCAGGTCAGGAAGCCAGAGCCCTGTGGTGTTGCCCATGGCCCCAGGAGCCAGAAGAGCTGACTAGTTCTTGGTCAGTGTAAGGGAGGTCATAGGGACTTTTCCAATCAGCCTGCCTCTGCCACACCAAGCTTCGCAAGGGAAGTAAGGCCCAGACCCTTCTCAGGGCTCTGGCTGTCCAAGCCGCATACCTGGCCAGCACTGGGCTCTTGCGTTGATAGTCAAATAGGCCAAAGCCATGGCTGGTACCAAATGCCACAAGGCTCCACTCAGCATGGAGTGTGACAGCAGTGACAGCAGCTGGTGGTAGGCACTGCACCAGCACACGTGGCTGGAAGCCAGCAGGCCAAGGCAACAGCCCTGTGCGTGGGCTTAGCCGCTCATGGCCCTTCCATGTGAAGCCCTCACGGTCCTGAAGGAGGTCCATGCTGGCCACGCTGACTGCTTGCTCCGCTGGCACGTCACTGAGCTCCAGTACGAGCACCTGGGCCACAGCAGGTGGAAGGGTTAGCAGAGAAGGGTCCATGCACACATTACCAGGTGGTCCCATGTGTTCTCACTCACCTGCCCAATAAGCACTCTTTGAATACCCACCATATACCAAAGACTTCACTGACCACCATAACATAGTGGTGACCAATCCAGCTGGTCCCTGCCCTCCTAGAGCCCCTGACTTTTCTTACCTGAGCCTCTGTCTCCTATTACACAATGAGCAACACTAAGTTCTATATACACAGTGAAGTACTAGAGGCAAGCTGTGACTGAGACCCAGTGGGCTCTTCCCTTGCTGAGCACATCTAACACCCATATTCCTGCCCACAGGCCCTTGAGCCTCTGGGTTCCCACTAGAGCCCTGATTCAAGTGTCAACACTCCCCACTTTCCATCTATCCTCACCCCAACTCACAACTGGTAACTCATTCCTACTCTGACCTACTGCCCATATTGGTTTCCTCTGCTTCAACACTAGACCCTCCAGGCCTGCCCACCTGCTGAAGAAAGCTTCCCTAATAACCCGCCTGGGGACACCAGTCCCACCTGGCCTGCAGTGCCAGCCACCACCATCTGGGCTGTGTACTTGCAAAGTGCAACCTTCTGTATGCCTAGCCGGGGATCATCACTGTAGGGGTCAAAGCAGCCCACCTGAGGGAACAAGATGGAAAGATGACACTAGGCAGAGCTATGACAGGTTCAAGGCCAGGGCAGGGAGTGAGGTGGGGAGGGGCACCTTGCGGAAGGGTGGCCAGTCATCCTCGGCAGCCTGGGTCAGGCTGTCAGCATGTTCACAGTCTGTCTGGAAGAGGCCAGCTGTGCTCAGCTTGTAGAGTGGCCGCAGTGCCACACCAGAGGCATCCCAGAATCGTACAGTGCCATCCTCATGACTGTAGGGAGGGTGGGTATCAGTTCCACCCCTGGGAGGTCCACCCCCCCAATCATTCCTTCAATGGCCACTATAGTTCTATTGTGTATGTCCCACTGGCTGCAATCCTACTGCACGTGGTAGTATGCACCTGTTATGCAGGAGAGATAGGTACTCAGTACCTCCTGCACATCAGGCTATACTTACCACATGCACTTAAGCCCTGTGAATAGGCTGCAGAGCTGTAGAAATGACCACTTTGAGGCTGGAATAGGTGGCACAGGCCTTTACTCCCAGCATTAAGGAGGCAGAGGCAGACAGACCTCTGTAAGTTTGAGGCCAGGCTCTGGACCATCCATGCAGGGCTACTTAGTAGTGAGACTCAGTCTCAAAAAAAAAAAAAACCCTAAAAGTAAAAAAGATCAGGCATAGTAGCACATGCCTTTAATCCCAGTATTCATGAAGCAGAGTCAGCAGATCTCTGTGGAATCAAGAAATCAAAGCTGGCCAAATTGTAGGCGAGCTGTGATAGGAAAACCCTGCCCTCCTAACGCCCCCTACAAAAAAAAAGACCACCTTGACAACAGGAAATGGCAGAGGGGAAAATCCATAGACAGAACACTAAGTAGTTCTACCCCCATGGGGCACCCAGAAATCAGAGCAGGTGCCAGGAACCATGGGAAGAGCAAGAGAGATGCAGGTAGCCATGCAGGTGATACGGCAGAAGGCTGGGGAAGGGGGAAGAGAAGACAGAAGCAGGGCACATCCTCAGGACAGAGATGCAGGGCCCCAATGGGGCCCCCAAGAGGTGAGGTGCACCCCGGGGAAGTTGAGAGGCTGCTAGAGCATGGGGCTGGCTGGTTGAGGCTCTTCAGCATTGGAGGCCACAAGCTCTAAACAGGAAAAGGGCAAGTTGCCCGAAAAGGCCTGAGGGTCCCAGCACAGACAGGAGGGAGGGGTGGGGCAGGAAGTAAGGCCTGAGTCACCATCACCCAGGCCTAGCCTGGCTCTCCCACACCTGACTTGAGAGTCAGCATGGCTGGCCAGGATTTTCCAGTCAGGGCAGGCAGGCTGGGTGGGTGGAGACTGGGCTGTGCCAGAACTCAGTTCCAGGCCAATAGGAAGCACAGGACACAGCTTTGAGCCACATCCACGAAGGCTTCCTTCATACAAACTGCTGTGGAACAACATGGACTTGCTGGTACCAGGCCAGCATCACCTAGTATGTCAGCCTCAAAGACCTGGACAAAGAAGCCCTATCCCCCACCCCCACCCTCCACTTACCCAGTCAGTAGCAACCCGCGCTGTGACGGTTCCTGGGCCAGGTTCCGGCCCCCAGTGATGGGCCAGCTCTAAGAGAGACAACAAAGATGAGAGCTCAAGGTTAGGGTGAAGGTCTCTCTCCTATCATGGGCATAATAGGAACTCCCCAAATATGCCCACCACATTCCTAACAGCACCTGGACTGGGTACTGTGCTCCACCAGAATCATTATCCTCACCCCATCCCTGGCCACAAGACACCCAACTCACCAAGACACTGGAGGCAGGCTGGGGGCTCTGCTGCTCACCAGCACTCACAATGCGGGCCCACAGCTTGCTGGGGACGTTGGCAACATGGGCAGAGCAAGTAATAGCCGATGAGTGCAATGGGGCCAGGTAAGGGGCAGGCACAGCTGGCCAACCTGGTGTCTGCAGGTCTAGCACCACCAGTTCCTCCTCCAGCAGCACAGCTAGGGCCTGGGGGTCATCAAATTCTGTGGAATTGGGTGAGTGAGCTCTGGAGAGAACACACTGGGCAAGTTGGGGTGATGTAGGTGGAATACGCACCATCCTCAGGCTGCGTGCTGTGCACGGTAAAGAAGTCAATGATACGGGAGGTGAAGTCCAGTGTCACCAGCGTCTCTGCTCGTAACACACTCACACAATGGCGGTCACCATAGCTGGCACGGGGCATGCCACCACTGAAGATGATGAAGTGGCCCCTATGAGGGGAAGAGGTGCCATGTGAGTCAGGAGCCCCTGGAGAATGGGGCACATGCTACAAAACCCAGTAAGGGCTTCGCCTTTTCGTACCCAGAGCCTAATCCTCTAGCCCCCAGACAAACAAGCCCCCTCCCACACTGCCCCCTCCACCTACCCCGACTCACAGCTCCGCCAAAGAATCTTGTTGATGGCCTTGCAGGGGAAGGGGCCTGGGGGTAGGGAGAGCGTCAGACCTCCCGTTCCTGGTCCTCGCGCCTCTCCCAGGGGAAGGCCCACACCCAGCAACACCTCCCGGGGTCCCTCCTGTAGATTTGCTAGGGAGTGTCCTCACCAAGACCAGATGACCCTCCAGTCACCCACCTTGGCTCAAGCCTCACCACTGCTTACCATAAGGTGTGGTGGCTACTGTGGGCTGTGGTGTGGAGAGGCTGCCAGTGTCTGTGGACCAGATGGCATAGCTGCCATCACTGTGTGAGCTGATAATGGTGCTGCCACCGCGCCCCCAGCACAGGCTCTCCAGCTGCTGTGGACAGGGACAGGATGACATGAGCCAGAAGGCACGTACAAGGAACCAAGAAGAGGCCTACATGGACCTCACCGACCTACCTGGTTCCCCAGAAAAATGTGGTCTACACGCTTTGTGTCCTTGTTCCAGATGACCAGCAGGCCCCGGCTATAGCCTACGAGGATTCTGCTGGGGTCCTGCAGATGTCCCTGGAGTGACTCTATGGGACCCAGAGCCTTTCCACACCGGTAGTCATCTGGCACACTGCAGAGAGAGCCCCAGAGGGTCAGGAGAATGCTCCAGAAATGGGAAGTTCAACCTGTCTGCTGTTCATCTACCACGCACCTGCGCAGAACCTCTTCTGGGCTGACGGTCTGTCCCTCAAGCAGTGTCAGGGTGGCAACATCCAGGAAGAAAACACTACCACTCTCAGTCCCCAGGGCTGCCGTATTGCCAGCTATCAGCAGGACCACCGTGACACGGGAGAGACTGGTAGGAGCACTGCAGGGAAGAGGGGAAAGGGTGAAGGCTGAGCCCGCTACCTGCCAGGGACGGCAGAACAGGCTGGCAGAACAGGCTGGCCTCTTGCTGTAGCCTCCCACACCCCTCGGACTCAGAGACAGTCCATCTGCAGTGATTGAGACTGCTCAGAAACTCACTGTGGGCAAGAACTACCTCATTCCAGCTATTTCCAACAGCTTAGGATAAGGTTCCTTATTTGGGAGCCCTGGCCTACTGTGGCATGGGGCATCCTGTCAGCACCTCACCAGGCTCATCCTGCAAGATCCTCTCTGCTGACAACCTGCTGCTATCTGCCAATGCACCAGTAGCTTATCTCCCACCCCGAGAAGCCATGGGAAAGCCAGGCACGGTGACATACACCAGTAATTCCAGCACCCGGAGAGTGAAGATCGCTGAAAATTCAAGGCCAGCCGGTAGCTTTGCTGATATCACCTTGGCTCAGACCTGTCCAAACCCCCAGACAACCTCACCAGGGAGCATAGCACCAGGCTCCAGATCCAAGAAGTTGGGTATGTAACACACTACTGGAGAACCCCAAACTTTAGGCTCCTACACAGGCAGCACAGACCCTGGCTACTGGCCTCATGCCCAGCGCCACACCTAACCCTTACTCCAAAGGACATGTCTGTGAAGCAGAACCCTATCCAACAAGACACCACACAGCCACCATGAGCTGCAACCTCACCAGAAGCCCCATCCCTACTCGACCTTGGCAGCAAGTTCCTATGACCTCCCCCAAGCCCCTCCCCAGTGGCTAGCCCCGACCTGGTCCTCCAGTACCTGGCACTGTCAAAACCGGTCCGGCTGGGTGGCTGGAAGCTAAGCGCTTCCTCCAGGTGGGCACAGCCATTATGATGGACGATCTCCCACAGATGCAGGCTGCTATCATCTAGCAGGGTCAGGAGCCGGCCCTGGTGGGGGGAGTAGAGAGCACAATGGGACTGGCCTAAAGAGACGGGGACCATGTGATGCTTGTGCTAGAGGGCAGGGGCTCACCTGGCCAGGCAGAAACTGCATCTGTGTGACAGTGGCTGCATCGCGGTGCAGGCCTGTAAACTCAACGCCAGGTGCACCATAGCTGAGATGAGTGGTCAAGGACAATGCATGCAGGCAACCCAGGACAGTTCAGGCAGGCCCTGTCCAAGCAGAGGTCCCCTACTCCTGCACCCCCAAAGTCCCTGCAGGGTCCACACAGCACTCCTAAGTGGGCTCTTATCTGAGCAAGCTAGTGACTCCTTCCTGGAATGCTGCAGCTGTGTGTACACGGAGAGAACACAGCCTGCCCAGCCCTGTTGCCCAGACTTTGGTACATCTGCTTGGGCCAAGTGCCTAGAAGCAGAGGTCAGATAAGCCAAGCCAAAAAAGGACAGCCCCGAAGCTGCCTCATTCTACAGACTTGGCCCAACTCCAGCTCTGAGCAAGAACCCCAACCTCCCTCCAGGACAGGTAGCCAACTGGTAGCCAACAGGTAGCCTCCACTGCCCATTTTACAGATAAGCACACAGAGTAGGAGAGAAAGGGTGGCCTGAAGTTCCCAGTGTCCGTGCCCTTAGTCCCAGCAACTCCAGGGTTGGTAGTAGGCAGCAGGGACTGAGGGGACCAAGAAGGCTAAAGGATGGGTCACTGATGTTGCCCTGGTGACAAGGCAGGAGCTGTTGCCTGGAGATTAAGCTGGGCCTCCCTGCAGGAGCCTGGCAGAAGAGAGCAAGGACAAAAGAGAGGGCAGGGGCAGCTGGGTGGGAAGCAGGGTCGCCAAGGAGATGGGGCCTGGGGCAGGGGGAGGGGAGGCTGCTGAGCTAGAGCTCTCCAACCTCAGTTTCCCAAACCCCAGGGGCTCTAGGCTGTGGGTGTTTGGAGGAAGGAGGGAAGAGAAGGGGATCTAGGCCTTGGCCTCCCTCCTAAGGCTCACCGTCCTCATCTATATTCAGCACGAGGAGCCAACTGCCACAGAAAGGATGCCCCAAGGGTCTGGCAGACAAGCTTGTACAGCAGAGACACGGACTGCAACAGGGAACAAGGCTGCAAGCACAGCAGCACAGCAGCACAGCAGCACAGCAGCACAGCAGCACAGCAGCACAGCACCCAGAGGGCTCGGAGCAGCAGGCTGGGTGGGGCCAGGTCTCTGCCCTACTGCTGCGCCAAAGCCCCATGGCAAAGGAAAGACATCCTAACCCAGCCACACTCCCTAGGGCAATCTATCAACTCACAAACTACAAACCAGACTCCTACCATCTGGGTAGGGCCCCAGATCTCAGTGAGGAGACCCCCATGCCACGCAGGGAGGGGAGCAGTAGGCAGGAGGCGCCCTCGCCAAGCAGCAGCCGACCACTCTGCGCCTCAGTTCCCTTGAAAGCCATTGGGACGGTGTTTATTTTCAGGATGAGCAAGGGGGCATCCGTCAGCTGCTGCCCCGCCCCACCCTGTGCTGGAAAATGCCTGCTTTGTACGCCTAACTCAGCCCATTGTACGGCGTCAGGGTCCAGGTGGAGGCTGTAAGTCGCACGTACCATGCTGAACCTGGCACTGCCCCCCACCCCTTGGCTGAACACACGTATGTTTGAATTTACATGTGTGTATCGGCTTCAGGCTACCCCCAACCACCCCAGTCATAGTTACTGAGACAATGACAAAGTCACCTAGGAACTGGCAGACTGAAAGGCAGAAAGGGGACAACTGTGGCCACCGCAAACTGACTTCCCTGCATCACCCATCCTCCAGCAAAAAGACCCCATCATCTCTAAGAGGATCTGTCAGCCACAAGCACACAGGCAGAGCCAACCTCTTTGAAGACCCCAACAAAACTGCACTCTCCATGAAGCACCTGCTGTGGCTGGAACCCCACCATGATGGCTGGGACCCCACCATGAAGGGAGTGGCACACAAGAGGTCCCGTCCCCGAGCATTACTGCCGCAAAGGATACATCTTGACAGCCCCAGACCTGGTTCCGATAGCCATGATGCGAAGCTCTGGGTCGAAAGCCAAGGCGCTGGGCTGGTTGGGGAAGCCATGTTCCACTGTCTGTGAGGAAAGGGAGGACTACTGTGGCCATACACACACCCAGGCACTTTGCTTCTGCCTGGGTCCTGAAGGTGCTGCACAGCTCCCCACATGGGGAGTTAGGCAACAAGAATCCCAGCCCCATCAGCAGTGGGGACAGGATCAGGGCTGAGCACTGCTGGCCTTGGTGCTGTTCCCTGCTGGGCCCTCCTCTTGGGAGGCCCTCCCAGGCTCCTCTGCCTGCTCTGTCCTCTGGCACAGCTGTACTTCTACCCCCACTGGCACACTCACCAAGGAGCTCCCACTCATGCCCAAGTGTGGTTGGGACACAAACACCCTCAAGGTATATCAAATCCAGTGTAGTAGAACATGGCCATGATCCTAGCATTTGGGAGATTGAGGCAGAAGGATCCTGAGCTAAATAGAGGACAACATGGAATACACAGCAGGATCCAACCTCCAAAAACAAACCATAAATAAAAGAAAGCCCCGTTTAAGTAGGGCCAGCCATCTGGGCAGCTGGTGTGGCAGGACTTGGGTATGCAGTCTTGGGCTGATCACAGTATTCCAGCCTGCTTTCACTGTGTAGAGACAGTGAGCCTACCTACCAAGATACACACCAGGCGGGGGCTGCCATTTCCCACCAGCACTGCCATGCTCTGTCTGGATCTGACCTCCTGTAGTCCCAGGCTTACAGTCTAGTGCCCAGCAGACAGATTCTAGAGCACCCCAGCATGGCAAGTCCCCACAGTGCTGAGCAGGTACCACCAGCCCCATCTTATGAAGCAGCTAGATCACTTGTCTAGTGTATGTCTTCTGCACCTCAGGTCCAATCCATTCCTGAACCCCATCAATGCAGCTTTAGGACACACCCAAGTCAGCCTTCTCCACCCTCCACAGCCTCCACCCAGGTCCAGGCCCACCCACTGCCCATTTAGCCATTCCTCCCTCCTCAGCTTGGGGCCCTCCAGGAGTTCCCTGCTCACTCACAACCAAAGCCAGTTCTTCACCATGTGGCCCCTCTCTGGGCATCTCGGTCACCTTATTCCCACCCCAAGGTCCTTCTGCTCTCTTGCTAGGCAGCTCTTCCTTGGGGCCTTAGTGTCGACAATCCCTCTGCTCTTGTCCCTGACGCGATATGCTTTACCTGGCAGTCCCAGCAAGCTTCTTTCCGATGGCAGGACCACCACTCCAAAGGCCTCCCTAAGCATCCTGACCTCAGCAGCACACCAGGCCACAGGCTCACGCCCTCACCACGTTCTTTTATCCACAGTACTAGCCATCCTGCGAACTACTACCTATTTTTTGTTGTTGTTTTAGCTTTTCAGCCTCTGAATATATCAGTCCGCTCTCAGTGAGAGACACTTGTCCCTCTGGGCGTTCACTATGTCCCCAGCACCAAGGAGGTGGAGGTCCAAATTAAACTAACATGAAATGCACATCACACTGGCAACTCGTGGCCTAGACTCAGGCTGGAGAGATGGCCTAGCGGTTAAGAGCACCCACTGCTCTTGCAGAGGACCCGGGTTCGATCCCCAGCACCCACATGTTGGCTGAGAACCATCTTTAACACTAGTTCCAGGGGAATCCGACACCTTCTGACCTCCGCGGCACTGCATGACATGGGTGCACAAACCTACATGCAGACTGTACATTCATACACATAAAAAAATAATATAAAATTAAAAAAAAAAAAAGAAAAAAAGAAACCAAGACTCAGTCAAAACCAGTGTTCACCCTTGACCAACACCTCAGCCTCAAGAATCTGGCCTTTTCTCCTCACCTCCTGCTAGGGCCAGACTGCCTGGGCTGGGTCAAGCTTCAGGGCCTCACCCCACCGGGGCAGATCCCCACTAACACCTCCATTAATGGCTAAAAGCCATGCCCCTCTTGCCTCTGGGCGCTCACTCACATGGTCACGCCAGCACAAGCCGAGGGCCCATTTGGGGAGGGGCCCTAAGCACCAGCTCCCCCTCATGTCCTTGCCAGGTTCTCAGTCATTGTGTTTGGGGATCCTGGTAGCCCTACATTGCTACGGGACCTCAACAGGAAAAACTGAGCGGGGGTGGGGGAGTGGGAGGGACGGGTAGGCTGAAGGGTGTCTCCTCTCGGCAGTCCAGGGCCCCTAGGCTCTGCTCAGGGTGGCCACTGCTTCAAAACTCCCTGTCCGTACGCCCTTCCCATCACACAGCAAGGCAAAATGGCCCAGCTCCCTACATTCTGGACAGTCTTCTCTGAAACTCAATTTTCTCACGTGTGTGAAGGAAATAAATCGAATCCCCGACAGCAGAGTGCGCAAGGACTCTGGGATAAAACTAAGATCCGAACCGAGCGCCACCACAGCAGGTAAGAGTCAGCCTTACAGGGTTCTATCTATATCCGTCAGTGCACGGGAGGTGGGGGAAGAGGCCTTTCCCGGGCACGTCCAGCTTCACCCGGGGAAAGCGGACAAGACCAGCCCTCCAAGCCACTCTAAGTTAGTCCCGTATCAGGCCGCTAGCCCAGAGGCAGAAAGATCCAGAATCCACAAAGAGGAAAGTGGCCCCGTTTCGTGGCCAGGGAAACTGAGGCACTATGGACTGGAGTACAGTTGGGCATACACAGCCGGGCACATTCTCTGGACACGGGGCCCCGGGGAAGAGCAGGGCCCGGGGAGGGGTTTGGAGGCCCGCGCTGGGATTCCCAGCCCCACCCCCATTTCTCCCTCTCTTCTCAGCACTGAAAGCAAAACAAAACCCGGCCCTGGACTGCCCCTCGGAAACCTAACACCTAGCAGAACAGGGCCCCAAAAGAAAGAGCCAAGAGCAAGCGAAACCCAGATCCTGAGAGCCGGTTGAGCGCGAGCCGCGCCGAGGAGGGCGGCCTCCGCGGTGCGGAGACGCAGGGGCAGAGGAACCCGGGAGCGCGAAGGAGCGCGGCGCCGGCGACCGGCCAGGCGACCCGGGCACAGGCAGCGCTCGCTAGGCACTGGCAGCCGGAGACGCTCGGGAGCGCGCGGGCCCGACGTGGCCGCCGGCGCCGCCCCCGCCCCGGGCCGCCCCCGCCGCACCTTGTGGAAGGCGAAGAGCTCCTGCTTGAGCTTCTCCCGCTGCGGGTCGGCACCTTGCCGTCGGAACCGAAACTTCATCATCTTGCGCCGCCACTGCCGCCACCGCCGCCGCCGCCGCGGGAAGCGCAGCGGCCCCGCGGGTCCTGAGGCGCGGGGCGGGGCCTGCTCGGGGGCCGGACGCCCGCCCGACCCAGGACGTGAGCGCGCCGGCCGCGCCGCCAGACAATGGGCGACGGCGGGCCCCCGGGCTCGGCCGGGCTCGCGAAGGGGTGCCCGATACGCATGTGCATCGACGCTGGGCAGCCTGGGACTTGTAGTCCCAAGTTGGGTCTCCGGTGAGGGTGGCTGGCAATTTGGAGGGGACTTTTTGGAGAAGACTTTTATCTGCCGCTCAGGAGCGAGCTACCTGCACATTCTCATAATGGGGAAGCCATAGGCAAACCGCAAGCCCCTATAAGCCCCCGTTTTTTACTTTGCCATCTTGGCCACTGCCCCCCTGAAATTGCCCAAGTTTGTGCGACCAGTTTTCAGGACACTATTGTGTTTTTCTCCAGTGTGATTCCCACCACTACGCTTTTTGTCTCAGCTATGTGTTCAGTAAAGTACTCTCTCAGAGCCAGACATAGTGGCACACGCCCTTAATCCCAGCAGTCAGATCTTTCTGAGTTCGAGGCCATCCTGGTCTACAAACTGAGTTCCAGGCCAGCCAGGGTTACATAGTGAGACCTCTTTCTCTAAATTAATTAAAACGACAACAATAACAAAAGAAACTCAGCCCTCTCAGAATTTGGGGAACTCCGGAACATCCTTGAGGACCCAGCACAAAAGGCTCAGTTAAACACAATCCTTAAGAGGGCACGAGCAGCCGGGCGTGGTGGCGCACGCAGGCGGATCTTTGTGAGTTCACGGCCAGCCTGGTCTACAGAGTGAGTTCCAGGTCAGCTGGGGCTACAGGGAGACCCTGTCTCGAAAAGACCAAAAGAGAAAAAAAGAAAAAGACAAGGTCAAACTAAATGACAGAAGGCCCTGAAGTCTAGGCCTCTCGCAGCACTGAACACTGATTGTAGGAGTAAGGGTTCTGAATAGCTTCTAAATACGGACAAAGCACTTGGAAAGGGAAGGAGGTCTGGCAATTGTATGGCAAGTGGATAGGAGAGGGAAAAAACCAACAGATTACAGCTTCTCTGAACTTTCCAAAAACGGATGATGTCAACATTAGTTTGGCATAACCCAATATGGGACCACAGAATTTCACACAACTGTTTTATGTTAAAGTTTCCTTACAGATTTTCAGTCAAGTGAACAGTGAACACTAAAATCTAACAGCTGGCGAAAGGAAAGAACTCTGACATGTGCATTCAAATCCAAGCTCTTCTACTTACTGCTTATGGGCCTTTGGGATTATGAGATAGTTTTCATCTCATAATTCCATGCTGTTTTTCAAACTCAAACTCTATCCCTTCACTTCCTGATCTGCAAAATAGGGATATAACTTCCCTCACCAGATTACTATAAAACTGCTCAGATAACCAGCAGCTCATAAATGCATTCAGTTGGGTGTGATGACTCATGCTTGCAATCTCGGTACTTGGGAGTCTGAGGCAGGAGGAGTGCTATGAGTTCAAGGCCAGCCCGAGTTACATGTGAGTTCCAGGACAGAGTGGGCTACAGAGTGAACGTCTGCCTCAAAAAAAAGAAAAAAAAAGGGAAGGGGAAGGCCATTGAGATGGCTCAGCAGTAAAGGTACTTGGTGCCACACCTAGTGACTCAAAATCAATCCCTGAAATCAAGCCTGCAAATAGTCCTCTGACCTCCACATGCCTACCAAACCAAAGAAAGAGGAGGAGGAGGAGGAGGAGGAGGAGGAGGAGGAGGAGGAGGAGAAGGAGAAGGATGANTCTGGATCTGACCTCCTGTAGTCCCAGGCTTACAGTCTAGTGCCCAGCAGACAGATTCTAGAGCACCCCAGCATGGCAAGTCCCCACAGTGCTGAGCAGGTACCACCAGCCCCATCTTATGAAGCAGCTAGATCACTTGTCTAGTGTATGTCTTCTGCACCTCAGGTCCAATCCATTCCTGAACCCCATCAATGCAGCTTTAGGACACACCCAAGTCAGCCTTCTCCACCCTCCACAGCCTCCACCCAGGTCCAGGCCCACCCACTGCCCATTTAGCCATTCCTCCCTCCTCAGCTTGGGGCCCTCCAGGAGTTCCCTGCTCACTCACAACCAAAGCCAGTTCTTCACCATGTGGCCCCTCTCTGGGCATCTCGGTCACCTTATTCCCACCCCAAGGTCCTTCTGCTCTCTTGCTAGGCAGCTCTTCCTTGGGGCCTTAGTGTCGACAATCCCTCTGCTCTTGTCCCTGACGCGATATGCTTTACCTGGCAGTCCCAGCAAGCTTCTTTCCGATGGCAGGACCACCACTCCAAAGGCCTCCCTAAGCATCCTGACCTCAGCAGCACACCAGGCCACAGGCTCACGCCCTCACCACGTTCTTTTATCCACAGTACTAGCCATCCTGCGAAACTACACCATAATTTTTGTTGATTGTTTTAGCTTTTCAGCCTCTGAATATATCAGTCCGCTCTCAGTGAGAGACACTTGTCCCTCTGGGCGTTCACTATGTCCCCAGCACCAAGGAGGTGGAGGTCCAAATTAAACTAACATGAAATGCACATCACACTGGCAACTCGTTGGCCTAACCAGGCTGGAGAGATGGCCTAGCGGTTAAGAGCACCCACTGCTCTTGCAGAGGACCCGGGTTCGATCCCCAGCCCACATGTTGGCTGAAACACCTACTCCATTCCAGAAACAGTTCCAGGGGAATCCAGACACCTATTCTGACCTCCGCGGCACTGCATTACATGGGTGCACAAAACCTACATGCAGACTGTACATTCATACAACATAAAAAAATAATATAAAATTAAAAAAAAAAAAAGAAAAAAAGAAACCAAACTCAGTCAAAACCAGTGTTCACCCTTGACCAACACCTCAGCCTCAAGAATCTGGCCTTTTCTCCTCACCTCCTGCTAGGGCCAGACTGCCTGGGCTGGGTCAAGCTTCAGGGCCTCACCCCACCGGGGCAGATCCCCACTAACACCTCCATTAATGGCTAAAAGCCATGCCCCTCTTGCCTCTGGGCGCTCACTCACATGGTCACGCCAGCACAAGCCGAGGGCCCATTTGGGGAGGGGCCCTAAGCACCAGCTCCCCCTCATGTCCTTGCCAGGTTCTCAGTCATTGTGTTTGGGGATCCTGGTAGCCCTACATTGCTACGGGACCTCAACAGGAAAAACTGAGCGGGGGTGGGGGTGGATGGAGGGACGGGTAGGCTGAAGGGTGTTCCTCTCGGCAGTCCAGGGCCCCTAGGCTCTGCTCAGGGTGGCCACTGCTTCAAAACTCCCTGTCCGTACGCCCTTCCCATCACACAGCAAGGCAAAATGGCCCAGCTCCCCACATTCTGGACAGTCTTCTCTGAAACTCAATTTTCTCACGTGTGTGAAGGAAATAAATCGAATCCCCGACAGCAGAGTGCGCAAGGACTCTGGGATAAAACTAAGATCCGAACCGAGCGCCACCACAGCAGGTAAGAGTCAGCCTTACAGGGTTCTATCTATATCCGTCAGTGCACGGGAGGTGGGGGAAGAGGCCTTTCCCGGGCACGTCCAGCTTCACCCGGGGAAAGCGGACAAGACCAGCCCTCCAAGCCACTCTAAGTTAGTCCCGTATCAGGCCGCTAGCCCAGAGGCAGAAAGATCCAGAATCCACAAAGAGGAAAGTGGCCCCGTTTCGTGGCCAGGGAAACTGAGGCACTATGGACTGGAGTACAGTTGGGCATACACAGCCGGGCACATTCTCTGGACACGGGGCCCCGGGGAAGAGAGCAGGCCCGGGGAGGGGTTTGGAGGCCCGCGCTGGATTCCCAGCCCCACCCCCATTTCTCCCTCTCTTCTCAGCACTGAAAGCAAAACAAAACCCGGCCCTGGACTGCCCCTCGGAAACCTAACACCTAGCAGAACAGGGCCCCAAAAGAAAGAGCCAAGAGCAAGCGAAACCCAGATCCTGAGAGCCGGTTGAGCGCGAGCCGCGCCGAGGAGGGCGGCCTCCGCGGTGCGGAGACGCAGGGGCAGAGGAACCCGGGAGCGCGAAGGAGCGCGGCGCCGGCGACCGGCCAGGCGCACCGGGCACAGGCAGCGCTCGCTAGGCACTGGCAGCCGGAGACGCTCGGGAGCGCGCGGGCCCGACGTGGCCGCCGCGCCGCCCCCGCCCCGGGCCGCCCCCGCCGCACCTTGTGGAAGGCGAAGAGCTCCTGCTTGAGCTTCTCCCGCTGCGGGTCGGCACCTTGCCGTCGGAACCGAAACTTCATCATCTTGCGCCGCCACTGCCGCCACCGCGCCCCGCCGCGGGAAGCGCAGCGGCCCCGCGGGTCCTGAGGCGCGGGGCGGGGCCTGCTCGGGGGCCGGACGCCCGCCCGACCCAGGACGTGAGCGCGCCGGCCGCGCCGCCAGACAATGGGCGACGGCGGGCCCCCGGGCTCGGCCGGGCTCGCGAAGGGGTGCCCGATACGCATGTGCATCGACGCTGGGCAGCCTGGGACTTGTAGTCCCAAGTTGGGTCTCCGGTGAGGGTGGCTGGCAATTTGGAGGGGACTTTTTGGAGAAGACTTTTATCTGCCGCTCAGGAGCGAGCTACCTGCACATTCTCATAATGGGGAAGCCATAGGCAAACCGCAAGCCCCTATAAGCCCCCGTTTTTTACTTTGCCATCTTGGCCACTGCCCCCCTGAAATTGCCCAAGTTTGTGCGACCAGTTTTCAGGACACTATTGTGTTTTTCTCCAGTGTGATTCCCACCACTACGCTTTTTGTCTCAGCTATGTGTTCAGTAAAGTACTCTTCAGAGCCAGACATAGGGCACACGCCCTTAATCCAGCAGTCAGATCTTTCTGAGTTCGAGGCCATCCTGGTCTACAAATGAGTTCCAGGCAGCCCAGGGTTACATAGTGAGACCTCTTTCTCTAAATTAATTAAAACGACAACAATAACAAAAGAAACTCAGCCCTCTCAGAATTTGGGGAACTCCGGAACATCCTTGAGGACCCAGCACAAAAGGCTCAGTTAAACACAATCCTTAAGAGGGCACGAGCAGCCGGGCGTGGTGGCGCACGCAGGCGGATCTTTGTGAGTTCACGGCCAGCCGGCTAACGAGTGAGTTTCCAGGTCAGCTGGGGCTACAGGGAGACCATGTCTCGAAAGACCAAAAGGAGAAAAAGAAAAAAAAAAAAAAAAAAGGCATGAGGCAGCCGGGCATGGTGGCGCACTTTTTTTTCTTGGTTTTTTTCGAGACAGGGTCTCCCTAGGTCCCAGCTGACCGAGAACTCACTCTGTAGACCAGGCTGGCCCTGAACTCACAAAGATCCGTCTTGCCTCTGCCTCCCGAGTTTTAATCCTAGCACTTGGGACAGGCAGAGGCAGGGGGAAAAAAAAAAAAAAAAAAAAAAGAGGAGAACCGCAGGAGGTGACATATGGGGCTATAGGTGGAGTTAGGTTTGGGCTTTTCTCAGATGGGGGAAGGGCCCTCCACAGGGAACACTGAGAACAAAGCTGTGCCCCGCCCCCACTTTCTGCCGTCCCACCCACCTCCTAGGCCTTCTTTTCTCATCTGGTCTCCAGGCTCAACTTTTCTCAGCAATCTGAGGGGCAAATGCTCTCAGAAGCTTAGGTGGAGCAGGTGGGCCAGTCCCTCACTCCACCAGCGGCGTCAAAAGAGGCAGCTGCTAAGCAACAGGGATCAGGCTACCCCCCCCCCCATCCTGTGAGCTGAGGCTGTGGGGGGGGGGCGGCCAGAGGACCCAGCAAAGCTCAGCAGTGTCTTCTGAGGGGCAGGCAGAGGCCCTGCTTATGGTCGTTTCCGGTGCAGGAGCTTGATAGCAGACTGTCCTTCCTGATTTCAACAGGAAGAGTGATTTCAAGGGCTCCTAGAGGGATACACACACATCACCCATGGACACCGGCAGAGATTCACAAGGGAGGAAGCTGGAGCAGTCAGCACTAACTGGGATCCGACTCCAGGGTCACTGGGCAAGGTCTCAGGCAGCTCAAAGGCCTGGGCTGCAATCCCTGTTCTGCTAGGTGTTAGGTTTCCAGCTAGGACTGACTCCCACTCTTCTCTGCAGTGAAGAAATGACGAGCACCATACTGTAACTGTGCATCTAGAACTCTTATTTCTTCCACAAAGGAGTTTAGCAGATTCCCCAGTAACCAAACCTTAGGAGACTGACAAGTCCCCTGCAGTCACAAAGGACCAGATCTTTTCCCCCCTCCTCTGCCACCCCGGAATCAGAGGTACACACCACGTTCTTGATGCTTGTACGCAGGTACAAGCATCAAGAACGTGGTGTGTACCATCTTTTTGAACCTTAAAAAAAAAAAAAAAAAAAAGGATGCCCTATCCAGCCTCCTGGGGCTGAACTCCCTTCAGAGACCCTACCATGTCCTTCTTCCAGGTCATTAAGAACTCCACTAATGCCCAGCATGGTGGCCCAGGCCTTTCATCCCAGCACTAGGGAGGCAGATCTGGCTTTGTCTGAGTAGAGGCCCCTAAAAGATGAAGGGAGCTCCTCAGGCTGGCAGAGAGAGTTCTGGGTTGTTTCCTGCTATAGTGCTGCTGGCACTAAGATCAACAGCATTTTACAGGTACGAAACTGTCACAGAGAGCAGAAGGTAACTTGCCGCAGCTTTTAGGACTTCTAGATGGCAAAGTAGTATGGATATGAATGAACAACTTAACTTCTCTCTTTGAGGCTTTATGGTGTGAGCCATTCAAGAGAGATGCTGAAGCAGATTGTCCCTCTGGGGAAGAAATTTATTACAGGAGTTTGGCTTTCATTTTCTGTATGTTTGTTTTTGCTTTAAAATTTATTTAAATTTATGGGGCTGGAGAGATGGCCTAGCAGTTAAGAGCGCTGACTGCTCTTACAGAAGACCGGGGTTTAATCCCCAGCACCCACATGGCGGCGAGAACCGTCTGAAACTCCAACTCCAGGAGAACTCCAGTTCCAGGGGAATCCGACACCCTCTTCTGACCTCCACGGCATTGCAGGACACGGATGCACAGATCTGCATGCAGACAGTACATTGATACACATACAGAAATAAATAAAAAATTTTTAAAAATTAAAATTTATTTAAATTTATTTGTGGGGCTGGAAAGATGGCTTAGTGGTTAAGAGCACTGACTGCTCTTGCAGGGGACCCGGGTTCGATTCCCAGCACCCACATGGCAGCTAAGAGGAGAGGTGGCACACACCTTTAATCACAGCACTAGGGAGGCAGAGGCAGCCAGATCTCTGTAAGTTCAACGCCAGCCTGGTCTACGGACTGAGTTCCAGGCCAGCTGGGACTAAAAGGGAGACCCTATCTCAAAAAGACCAAAACAAAAACAAAAATTAAAAAAACTCCCTTAATGGAGGCTGGCTCAGTGGTTAAGAAAGAGCACTTGCCACTCTTCCAGAGTACCTGGGTTTGGTTCCCAGCATCCACATGGTGGCTAACAACCACCTTTAATTCTAGTTTCAGAGGATCTTCCACACCCTCTTCTGGCCTCTTTTAACACCAGACATACATGCAGGCAAACACTCACACATGAAATAAATAAATCTTTCTTTAAAAGATTTTTGAGACAGGGTCTTTCTGTAGCCCCGGCTGGCCTGGAACTCGATATATACACCAGGCTAAGAGATTTATTTGCCTCCCTGTGCCTCCCAAGTGCTGGGATTAAAGGCATACATCACCACATCCAGCTGATTTATTTTTCTTTTACATGTATGAGTGTTTGCCTGGATGTAAATATGGCCTTTGGAGGCCAGAAGGCCATGTTGGATCCCCAGAAATTGCAGAGTGAGTATCCAAGTGGGACCGCAGGAGTGATTATGGGGCGCAGGAGTGATTCTGAGGCACAAGGCAATAAAAAAAAAAAAAACAGCAAACCTGACACAACTCCAGTCCTGCAAAACCAAGCTCCACAACTAAGAGGAATTGGCCGGCAGGAAGCAAAGTGAGCACAGTGCTCAGCAGGGTATCAACCCAGTTGTTACCCACCCAGTTTTTGGAGAACCTTCAGAACAGAAAGGGAAGAATGAGCTAAACCTTCCATTATAGAACTGAAACTGAAAACCTGAAACCTAGACAAGTCAACACTCCATAAACAAGGAGAAAACAACGGAGGCACCTGAAGGAAGCAAGCAAAGCAAGCCTTCAACACAGTGAAGAAACGTTTGAGATTTGCATCAGAATACAAACAAAAAAAGAAACCCACATGCCAAAAACACAACAAAAGAACAACATGGGAAAAGCACAGAATAATTCCACACCAAACTCAACCAACCCTATGGAAGATTCCTACAATGAGATCTCCCTGGAGGTAACCCAGGACACAGACCTTAGAAGAAAAATTGTAGACATACTCAAAGAACTCAGAGAATATAAAGAACAAATCAGAGAACTAAGGGGAGAGATTGAAAAACTCAGGAAGGACCTAGAGGGAGAGAATGACAAACTCCAGAAGGAAGCAGAAACACTAAAAAGATCCCATGCTGGAATGAAAAAGGAAACCAACCAGCGAAGCAAGGCGCTACAAGAAGAGATCGAGAAGCTCCGAAAGGAAGTGGAAATACTAAAGAAATCAGAGGATGAAATGAAAAAGGAAATTATCTAAAGAATGATCTTTTTTAAAAAAAGAAAGAAAAGAAAAGAAAAAGGAAATCAAACACTCATCCAATCAACAGGAAAGGATGGGAAAAAGCCTCAGAAGCAGAATGGAGGAAGCAAAAAAAAGAATATCAGACCTGGAAGATAACACAGAACAACTAAAATGCTCAAGTAAAGATTATGAAAATTTTTAAAATACACAAGAGTGGAACAACCAGGAAATGTGGGACACTATGAAAAGATCAAACCTCTGCTTCATAGGGGTAGAGGAAGGAGAAGAATCCCAAGAGAGTGACATTGATCAGATCTTCAACAGAATAATACATGAAAATTTCCCAAAACTAAAAAAAGACAAACCCATACAAATACAAGAAACACATAGAACACCAAATAGACAAGATCAGAAAAGAAACTCCACATACCATATCATAATCAAAATGCTAGATGCCCAAAACAAAGACAAAAATTCTGAAAGCCACAAGAGAAAAACAAGTTACATATAAAGGGAAACCCAGGCTGGAGAGATGGCCTAGCAGTTAAGATCGCCGACTGCTCTTGCAGAGGACCCGGGTTCGATCCCCAGCACCCACATGGCAGCTGAGAACCGACTTTACTCCAGTTCCAGGGGAATCCAATGCCCTCTTCTGACCTCTGTGGCATTGCACGACACGGGTGCACAGGCCTGCATGCAGAGAGTACATTCATACACATACAAGAATAAATAAAAATTAAAAAAAATAAAAAATTAAAGAATAAAGGGAAACCCATCAGAATTACAATGGACTTTTCAGTGCAAACTATGAAACCAAGAAGAACATGGACCAAAGTATTCCCAGTGCTAAATGACTATAGATGTCAACCCAGGTTATTATACCCAGCAAAAATATTGATTATACTTGAAGGAGAGAGAAAAATATTCCATGACACAAACAAGATGATAGAATACATGTCCAGAAAACCAACCCTTCAGAGAATACTTGAAACAATTCAAAGGACAGAAGAGATGAGCAACTATCCCCAGGCACCTAGAAAAAGAAATTAATAAAAGCATAACTACAGAAGTAGAAACCTAGACCAAAAATGCAGGCAAATAATAAGGGGAAAGGAAACAACACACATCTCTCAATTATAACCTTAAATATTAATGGACTAAACTCCCCAATCAAAAGACAAAGATTGGGAGAATACATTAGGAAACAGAACCCTAGCCAGGCATGGTGGCGCATGCCTTTAATCCTAGCACACAGGAGGCAGAGGCAGGCAGATCTTTGTGAGTTCAAGGCCAGCCTGGTCTACAGAGTGAGTTCCAGGACAGCTGGGACTACAGGGAGACCCTGTCTCAAAAATACCAAAAAAAAAAAAAAAAAAGGAAACAGAACCCCACCTATCTGCTGTCTACAAGAAACCCATCTCACCCTCAAGGATAGGCACCAAGGTAAAAGGATGGAAAAAAATGTTTCAAGCAAATGGTACCAAAAAGCAAGCAGAAGTTTCTATTTAAAATTTTTTTTATTTTATTTATTTTTGTATATGTATGAATGTACTGTCTGCATTTAGGTTTGTGCACCCGTGTGGTGCAATGCCGTGGAGGTCAGAAGAAGGTCTCGGATTCCCCTGGAACTGGAGTTCTCCTGGAATTGGAGTTACAGACGGTTCTTAGCCGCCACGTGGGTGCTGGGGATTGATCCCGGGTCCTCTGAAAGAGCAGTCGGTGATCTTAACCGCTAGGCTATCTCTCCAGCCACAGGAATTGCTCTTTTAATATCAGACAAAATAGACTTCAAAGTAAAAGTAATCAGAAGAGACAAAGACCGCCATTACATCCTTGTCAAAGGAAAAATTAACCATTAAGATTTCACAACCATGAATCCATATGCACCAAACTCTGGTGCACCAAACTTTATATGCACAATTCTCCAGGACCTCCAGACACAGATTAATCTCAGCACACTCATAGTGTGGTGGTTTGAATGATAGTGTCCCCCATAGGCTTTAAGTATTCAACATTTTGTCTCCAGTTGGTGTCACTGTTCTTGGAGGTCTTAGAAGACGTGGCCATGCTGGAGGAAGTACGTTATTGGGGCCAGGCTTAGTGAGTTTAACAAGCCTTGCGGCCTCCAGTTGAGCTCTCTCTCTGCTTCCTGTGCTCATTGCGAGATGTGACCCTCGGCTTGCTGCTCCAGCTCCAGCCGCCATGCCTCCCACCACAATAGACTCTAATTCCCTGGAACTGCCAATCATAAGCTCAAATAAACTCTTCCTTTTATAAGTTCCCTTGCTCATGGTGGTTTTATCACACCAACAGAAAAGTGACTAATACACCCACTGAGCCCTTTGGACAGGTCAACTGGACAAAGAATAAACAGAGACACATCTGAACTGAACAATACGATACATCAAATAGACCTCACAGACATCTACCAAATATTCTACCTGAACACCAGATAATACACTTTCTACTCAGCACCCCACAGAACATTCTCCAAAATTGACCACATACTGGGACACAGAGAAAACCTCCACAAATACAAGAAGACTGAAATAATTTCATGCATTCCATCAGACCACAGTGCAATAAAGCTCAATATCAACACCAGGATAAGCCTTACTATCTACAACAACACATGGAGAATAAACAACACACTCCTGAATAATGAATGGGTCAAGGAAGAAATAAAGAAATAAAAGCATTCCTGGAACTAAATGAAAATGACAATACAACACAACAAAACCTATGGGATACTTTAAAAGCAGTGCTAAGAGGGAAGTTAATAGCCCTGGGTGCTTACATTAAAAAAAAAGAAAGAAAGAGAAATAAAGAAAGAGCACAAGTAAATGATCTAACACTTCAGGTAAAGCCACTTGAGAGACAACAACAAATGAACCCTAAATGCAACAGACAGGAAGAAATAACAAAAATCATAGCAGAAATCAATGAAATAGAAACAAAGAAAACAATACAAAAAAATCAATGAATCCAAAAGTTGGTTCTTTGAAAGAATAAACAAGATAGACAGACCTCTAGCCCAGTTAACCAAAAGAAAGAAAGAGCAACTGCAAATCAATAGAATTTGTAATGAAAGGGGAACTATCCAACAGACAATGAAAAGATCCGGATAATCATATGGGAATACTTAAAAAACCTATACACTACTAAATTTGAAAACCTAAGAGAAATGGATGAATGTCTGTAATCCTGGGAATCACCAAATCTTTTTTTTAATCTTTTTTTTTTTTGCGTGTGTATGAATGTACTATCTGCATGTAGGTTTGTGCACCTGTGTCATGCAATGCCACAGAGTTCAGAAGAGGGTGTCAGATTCCCCTGGAACTAGAGTTCTCCTGGAATTGGAGTTAAAGATGGTTCTCAGCCAAATCTTAACCAAGAAGAGATTGAGATCTTAAACAAACCCATAATATATGAATAAATTGAAAATGTAATAATAAAACTCCTGACTAAAAAAGCCCAGTCCCAGATGGTTTCATGCAGAATTCTATAAAACATTTTAAAGAGGCCTTACAACCATTATTACTAAAACTGTTCAGAAGGATACAAGCAAAGGGAAATCTCCCAAATTCCTTCCATGAAGCTAGCATCACTCTAATACAAAAAAACAGGCAAAACTACACCAAAAGAAAGAGAACTGTGGGGCTGGAGAGATGGCTCAGCAGTTAAGAGTACTAAATGCTCTTGCAGAGGACCCGGGTTCGATTCCCAGCATGCACATGGTGGCTAAGAACCATCCTTAGTGCTGGGCTCAGTGGTGCATGCCTTTAATCTTAGCACTTGGGAGGCAGAAGCAGGTGGATCTCTGTGAGTTCAAGGCCAGCCTGGTCTACAGAGTGAGCTACAGGCCAGCTGGGACTTAAAGGGAGACCCTATCTCAAAAAGAAAGAGAGAGAGAGAGAGAGAGAGAGAGAGAGAGAGAGAGAAAGAAAACTATAGACCCATCTCATTAATGAACACCAATGCAAAAATTCTCAACAAAATACTTGAAAACTGCATACAGACCCACATCAAGAAGATCATCGATCATGACCAAGTTGGATTCATAACAAAGATGCAAGGATGGCTCAACATACAAAAATCAGTAAATATCATAAAATACATAAATGGACTGAAAGACAAAAACCACACAATCATCTCAATTGACACAGAAAAAGCCTTTGACAAAATCCAGCATCCCTCATGCTAAAGTCCTGAGGGAATGGATTGGAGGGATCATTCCTCAATGTAATCAAAGCCATATACAGGAAATCCACAGCTAACATCATCCTAAATGGAGAAGAGACAGAAGCATTCTGCTTCAAGGTAGAAACTTGGCAAAGATGCTCCCTGTCACAACTCATCTTCAATATAGTGCTTGAAACACTTGCTAGGGCAATAAGGCAAGAAAAGGAAATTAAAGGAGTACTAACTGTGCCGGGCATGGTGGCGCATGCCTTTAATCCTAGCACCGGGGAGGCAGAGGCAGGAGGATCTTTGTGAGTTCAAGGCCAGCCTGGTCTACAGAGTGAGTTCCAGGACAGCTGGGGCTACAGGGAGACCCTGTCTTGAAAAGACCTAAAAAAAAAAAAAAGGAGTACTAATTGGAAAAGAGGAAGTCAAGCTATCCTTTTTGCTGATGATATGATTGTTTACCTAAGGGATACTAAAAACTCCACCAGAAAACTCCTAGAAACCTAGAAACGATTAAGAGTTTCAGTAAAGTGGCAGGATACAAAATTAACCTAGAAAGATCAGTAGCCTTTCTTTCTTTTTTTTTTTTTGGTCTTTTCCAGACAGGGTCTCCCTGTAGCCGCAGCTGGCCTGGAACTCACTCTGTAGACCAGGCTGGACTTGAACTCACAAAGATCCACCTGCCTCTGCCTCTGCCTGCCAAGTGTTAGGACTAAAGGCGTGTGCCACCACGTCCAGCAGTGGCCTTTCTTTACACCAACAACAAGCAACTGAAGAAGGAATACAAGGAGACCTTCCCACTCACAATAGCCTCAAAAACAATAAAATACCTAGGAACAAACCTAACCAAAGACACCAAAGATCTCTATAAAAAATTTTAAACCCAAGGCTGGAGAGATAGCAGTTAAGAGTGCCAACTGCTCTTGCAGAAGACCCGGGTTCGATCCCCAGCACCCACATGGCAGCTGAAAACCGTCTTTAACTCCAGTTCCAGGGGAATCTGATGCCCTCTTCTGACCTCCGTGGCATTGCACGACATGGGTATACCAACCTACATGCAGACAGTACATTCATACACATACGAAAATAAATTAAAAATTTTTTTAATTATTAAAAAAAATTTAAACCCCTGAAGAAGGAAAGTGAAGAAGACATCAGATGGAAAAACCTCCCATGCTCATTCATTGGGAAAATAACAAAGTAAAAATGTCCATTCTACCCAAACTCTTGAACAGATTTAATGCAATTCCAATTAAAATCCCCAAGAGTTTCTTCACAGGCTTAGAAAAAAGCCCTTAATTTCATTTGGAAAAACAAAAGTCCCAGAATAGCCAAAGCAACCCTGAGCAAAAAGAGCAATACGGGTTTGGGGGATCTCTATACCAGACTTCAAACTATGCTACAAGGCTATCTTCATAAAAACAGCTTGGTACTGGCACAAAAACAGACCTATTGACCAATGGAACAAAACTGAAGATCCAAACTTGAGCACATACAATTTCAGCCACCTCATATTTGACAAGGGGGCCAAGAAGACACAATGGAGGAAAGACAGCCTCTTCAGCAAGTGGTGTTGGTAAAGCTGGATTACAACTTGTAGAAGAATTAAATTAAACCCCTACCATCACCCTGTACCAAAGTCAACTCCAGATGGATCAAAGACCTCAACGTGAAACCCCAAACTCTGAAGGTGATAGAAGAAAAAAGTTGGCAGGAAAAGACTTCCTAAATCAGACAGCAGCTGTGCAAGAATTAAGGTCGACAATTGACAAATGGGACCTCATTAAACTAAAAAACTTCTGTACATCAAAAGAAACAATCAAGGAAGTGAACAGAAACCCCACCTAGTGGGAGGAAACCTTCAATTCAGACACATCTGACAAAGCATTGATTTCCAGAGTATATAAACTACTCAAAAAACAAAGAAGAAAGAAAACAAATGATTCACTCAAAGGATGGAACAAAGAGCTGAACAGAGACTTCACAAGTGAGGAATTAGAGATGACTGAGAAACATCTTAAAAAGTGTTCAGTGTCCCTAATAATTAAGGAAATGCAGATTAAAACCACTTTAAGATATCATCTCACTCCATTGGGGCTGGAGAGATGGCCTAGCGGTTAAGAGCATCAACTGCTCTTGCAGAAGACCCGGGTTCAATCCCCAGCACCCACATGGCGGCTGAGAACCATCTTTAACTCCAGTTCCAGGGGAATCCGATGCCTTCTTCTGACCTCCACGGCATTGCACGACATGGGTGCACAAACCTACATGCAGACAGTACATTCATACACGTAAAAAAAAAAATAAATAAAATAAAAAAGATATCTCACTCCAATAAGACTGGATAGGATCAAGAAAATAAATGATACCAAGTGCTGGAAAAGGGGAACACTCATCCACTGCTGGTGAGAATGTAAACTTGTACAGCCACTATGGAAAGCATTGTGGAGAACCCTTGGAAGACTCAAAATGAACTTGCCACCAACCCGTACCACCCAGCCATACCACTCCTGGGTATATACCCACAAGACTCATCTTACTGCAGAGATACATGCACAGCCATGTTTATTGCAGCTCCATTCACAATACCAAAGAGCTGGAACCAACCCAAGTGCCCCTCAACTGACGAGTGGATAGAGAAAATGTGGTACATCTACACAATGGAGTTCTATGCAGCGGTAAAGAATGACATTATGAGCTTTGCAGATAAATGGCTGGAGCTAGAAAATATTATGCTGAATGAATTAACACAGTCCCAGAAAACCAAATGACGAATGGTATCCCTCATCTGTGGATGCTAGCGCTAATAACCTAGTAGTAGTATTTCTTGTGCAGGGCTACTTGAGCTTTTGTCCAAGTAGTTGGGAGTGGTGCATATTGGAAAGAACAACAACAACAACAACAACAACAACAACAACAAAGACTGCATCAAAGAACTGACTGAAACAGTCACACAGATGCTGGGTGGGCATGATGACCTGGCTGTTATTACAGCTTTAGAGGCAAAAACAGGGGATCCCCAGAGCAAGCTGGCTAGTGAGACTACCCTAACAGTGAGATCTGGGTTTGAGTGAGACCCCCACTTCAAAGTATAAGATAAAAGAAGAGCAACTGAGGAAGATTCCCTAAACTGACTTTGGCTTTCATACTGTGCTGGATAGCTTTAGTGTCAACTTGACACATCTGGGTTGAGGGAGCCTCAATTGGGGAATTGGCTCCATTGGATTGGCCTGTGGCCACTTCTGTGGAGTATTGTCTTGATGGTCAAGCAGTGTGGGGGGGCCCAGCCCACAATGAGTGGTGCCACCCTGGGCAGGTTGTTGTGAACAGTATAAGAAGGCAGGCTGGGCATGAGCCAGGGGAGCAAGCCAATGAACAGTATTCCTCCATGGCCTGTGCTTCAGCTCCTGCCTCCAGGTTCCTGCCCTGAGTTCCTGCCTTGGGCTCCCTGAGTGATGAACTGTGACCCAGGAGATGTAAGCTGAATAAACCCTTTCCTCCCCAAGTTGGTGTTGGTCGGAGTGTTTTGTCACAGCAATGGAAGACAAACTAGGACAGAAATTGGTACCAGACGAGTGGGGTATTGCTGTGACAGACCTGACCTTGGTGTTTTGGGGAAGGATTGTGGAGGCGTTTGGAACTTTGGGCTGGGAAGATCATTGAATGCCTAAAGATTGTTGCTGTGGAGCTTGGAGCAGTTTTGCTGAAGGAGTTGTAGAAGATGGAGGCCTGGCTTGTGAAGTTTCTAGTTTCAAAGGAGAGCAGAGATCATCAGGACTGTGTAATCTGTGGGTTCTGGTCAGCTGGGGCTGTGGAGAATCAGCTGTAAGTAACAAGAGACCAGAACCTGAAGTGAAACTTTTGTGGTACTGGGGCAATTGATGCTGGTTAGCTGGGGCTGAAAAATCAGCTGTAAGTAACAAGAGACCAGCATCACTGAGGTGAAATCTTCTGGGGAGAATATCTTCAAGGTCAGCACACAGAAGCTGTGACCCAGAAAGGGCCTGAGCCTCCATCTCGAGCCAGAAGCCGGACTTGGTAACGTGTAAGAGTCTCCTATATGGTTCCGGTGTTGAAATTTGAGGGGGTCACAGAGAGCAGCCGAGGCTTGGCACTGTGAGAGGTCAGGAAAGACCATTGGTGGAAGTGCACCTCGGTTGCTGTGAAGACCCCAGGATTGCAGGGGTCATGGAGAGAAGCTGAGGCTTTGCACCAGGAGAGGTCAGAAGAGACCATTGGTGAAGGTGCTGCCTCAGTTTCAGTAGCGACCCCAGCTTTTTGGAGATGCCGGTACCCTGGGACGACCACCAAGAGCAGCGGTAGGTGTAGAATGGAGTCGGCCTGGGCCTGCGAGATGAGTGTGCCACGGACGGCAGAGTCGGAGAGGGGGAGCTGCCGAAACCCTTTGGAGCCCAGAAGATCGTGAGTGAATCCCAGGTGTCCAGCCTTGAGCTACTTTGCTGGACTTAGGTTTTGTTTGAGAGTGCCTGATTCTTCCCTTTGAAATAAGACAGTACTTGTTTTGGATTTTACAGCAGCCCACAGTTAAGAGACTTTTAATAGACTGTGAACTTTTAAGTGTTTGGACATTTTAAGGACTGTGAGGCTTTTAAGGTTGTACTGTCTTAGGTTGTGATTAATGTTAACATCATACTTTGGGGATAAGAACTGGAAAGGTGGTGGTTTAATAGTGATGTGTTTTGTGTGTCAAGTTGACAAGGGGTCAATTGTGCTGGATAGCTTTAGTGTCAACTTGACACACCTGGGTTGAGGGAGCCTCAATTGGGGAATTGGCTCCATTGGATTGGCCTGTGGCCACTTCTGTGGAGTATTGTCTTCATGGTCAAGCAGTATGGGAGGGCCCAGCCCACAATGAGTGGTGCCACCCTGGGCAGGTTGTTGTATACAGTATAAGAAGGCAGGCTGGGCATGAGCCAGGGGAGCAAGCCAATGAACAGCATTCCTCCATGGCCTGTGCTTCAGCTCCTGCCTCCAGGTTCCTGCCCTGAGTTCTTGCCTTGGGCTCCCTGAGAACTGTGACCCAGGAGATGTAAGCTGAATAAACACTTTCCTCCCCAAGTTGGTGTTTGTCAGAGTGTTTTGTCACAGCAATGGAAGACAAACTAGAACACATACCCACATGAACACATGTGCACCTGCACTCACACACGCATCCACACACATGTGAATACCATACATATACACCACACACAAATATACCTGGAAAAATAAAAACAGATTAAATGGAAGCCCTGAGGCAGGCGGATCTTTGTGAGTTCAAGGCCAGCCTGGTCTACGATGTGAGTTCCAGGACAGCTGGGGCTACAGGGAGACCCTGTCTCGAAAAGACCAAAAAATAAAAAATAAAAAAAATAAATAAATGGAAGCCCTGGACTTAGAGATGTAGAAGCTGTCAGCATCTACGGAAGTATGTATCTTCTCGCATACTCTTGATCTCAATAAGCTTAAACAGCTTATCTCTGGCAGAGCTCAGCAGGTCCACTTACAGATGGTCCACCAGCTGCCACCGGGTACAATAAAGAAATGACAGATGTGTGGCCATGGCCGGAGGAAACATCTGCTTGACCCTAAACCAGTGGGCTGAGAAGTTCCACAAATGCCTTCCAATGGAGCCCCAGAAGGTACAGCTCTGGGGACAGAATAGGAGAGACTCCTTCTGCTCTACTCAGATCAGTGCTTCTATTTGGCATGAAGCAGTTTCTTTTTTTTTTTTAATTTTATTTATTTTTGTATGTGCATGAATGCACTGTCTGCATTCAGGTCTGTGCAACGGTGTCGTGCAATGCCTTGGAGGCCAGAAGAGGGTCTTGGATTCCCCTGGAACTGGAGTTCTCCTGGAATTGGAGCCACCGACGGCTCCTAGCTGCCATGTGGGTGCTGGGGATCAAACCTCCGGGTCCTCTGCAGAAGCAGTCAGTGCTCTCAACTGCTAGGCCATCTCTCCAGCCCATGAAGCAGTTTCAAGAATATTGATGTTCTGCCTTCAACTACCCTAAGGTATTAAAGAGAAAAGTCTCTTGGGGAAGTTGAGGCAGACAAGCAGACAAGACAAGGAATAGTTTAGCAACATACAGCTCTACCTAATTTGAGCTATATACACACTCATTTTCTTCAAAAAATTTCTTTGGTCTTTTTTTTTTGAGACAGGGTCTCCCTGTAGCCACAGGTGTCCTGGCACTCACTATAAAGCAGGCAGGCCTTGAACTCACAAAGATCTGCCTGCCTCTGCCTCCAGAGTACTGTAAGGGTTTTTTTTTCTTGGTTTATTTTTATGTGTGTGAGTGGTTGACTTGCATGTATATAAGTGCACCTGTGTGGAATGCCTGTAGAGGTCATAAGAAGGCATTGGATCCCCTGGAACTGAAGTTACAGATGCTTGTTAGCTGCCATGTGGGTGCTGGGAACTGAGCCCTGGTCCTCTGCAAAAGCGGCCAGCACTATACCCACTGAGCCATCTCTCCCACCCTGCGCTGGATAGCTTTGGTGTTAACCTGACACAGCTGGGTTGATGGAGCCTCAATTGGGGAACTGGTTCCATTGGACTGGCCTGTGGCCATGTTTGTAGAACATTTTCTTGATTGTTGAGCGATGTGGGAGGGGCCAGCCCACTCTGGGCGATGTTACTCCTGAGCAGGTTGTTGTGTATTGTATAAGAAAGCAGGTTGAGGGGCTAGAGAGATGGCTCAGTGGTTAAGAGCACCAATTGCTTTTGCAGAGGACCCAGGTTCGATTCCCAGCACCCACATTGCGGCTAAGAACTGTCTTTAAGCCAGGCGTGGTAGTGCACACCCTAAATCCCAGCACTCGGGAGGCAGAGGCAGGTGGATCTCTGTGAGTTCAAGGCCAGCCTAGTCTACAGAGTGAGTTCCAGGCCAGCTGGGGCTATAGGGAGACCCTGTCTCAAAAGAAAGAAAGAAAGAAAGAAAGAAAGAAAGAAAGAAAGGAAGGAAGGCTGAAGTAGTAAGGTAAGTAAGGAAGTGAAGGGAAGGAGGGGTAAGGAATGGAAGGAGGAAGGAAGGAAGGAAGGAGAAGAAAGGAGAAGGAAAGGGAAAGAAAGGGAAGAAGTAAAACAGGAAGAAAAGGAAAGAAAGAGAAAAGAAAAATAGAGTTACCTGCAGTACCGAGGAGCAGCCAGTAAAATTTCCTTGCTGGTATCCCACCCATACTACTCACACACATATTCCTCTGTGTACAATGTACCTAACAACCTGTTAGTAACCTAACCTGCATCAAGCCACATGCAATAGACAACTCCTGGACAACTTCTATTCAAATTTACTCCCAATACATTCAAATTTAATCTGATTTGGGTCATGCACAATAAGGTAAACTGTTTCTAAATGAACTTTTGGGGAAAATCCGCATTTACCATCTTATGCCCAAACATAATTGGCTGTGCAGATGATTATAGTAAGATGCATTATGGGGTAGGACATGGAAAATGAGCACGGGCTTATAATCTAAGTCTGTCCATCAAACCAGAGAACCTCTCAGCAGCCACCCCCTTCCTATAATTATGTAATACATGTATTTATTAGTGGATGTGTGATATGTATATGTGGGTGGGATGGCGTGGCATGCTTTGAAAGCCAGGACAGCTTGGTGGAATTAATACTCTCCTACCTTTAAGTGGATTCTAGGAATCAAATGTAAGGTTCATGTTTGTGTAGCAAGTGTTTTATGCACTGAACCATCTCCCCAGCCCTTTCTTTCTCTTGAAACCTTTCAAACTAAGGCCCAGACAATAGTCTGAGCCTTTGAGTATCTTCAGGCATGTGGCTTACTGCCAATATCAAGAATCAATTTCTTTCTGATCTTTAGTGTCAAATTTACTTTTTTTTTAATTTAAAAAAATTTTTTATTTATTTTTGTATGTGTAGAATGTACTGTCTGCATGTAGGTGTGGGCACCCGTGTCATGCAATGCTGAGGAGGTCAGAAGAGGGTGTCAGATTCCCTGGAACTGGAGTTCTCCTGGGAATCGGAGTTACAGATTATTCTCTATTCAGAACCAAATATAATACTAAAGTCTCTTAAAAGCGGGCATATAAGCAAAATATATTAATACAGGAGAGCACTGATAGCAGCAATGGATTATTCTGCCAAGGAGATGTTGGCCAGGGGACCCAAGCCCCCCTCAAAAGGTAAAGGCTTATTGCCTGTAAACTGGGATATCTGCAAGAAGTCAGGCGGTAAGGCCTGCCCTGCTGTCAATGACCTGAATAACATGGGAAGATTCTAACGAGATCGCACTTACAAGTATACAATTGGTCTCTCTGGAATACCAGAGAGTGTTACCAAAGGCCACTGAACCAATAAAGCAAATTTGATCTCCTTGAGTCAAGCAAGACTCCTCCACCAACATCAGCTACACACTCACCTGCTTGGAGATACTGTGCGCAGTGGCAGCCATATGTTAACTTATATTCCCATTTTATTGATTATTAGCTCTCTCCTTGGAGGAATAACTGTGGATGTTGCACAAGCTTATACCTCTAGTGATTAGGAGATTATACGCCCATAAGGCCTTGTTTATCTTTCCAGGAAAAAGAAAAAAAAGTAATCCAGGGATTAACAACACATATCCAAACATCTGTGTCTAGTATACCAAAGTAACCTACCATAGTAACTAGCAAATGTTTAAATATATATATCTAATCACTTGTGCTTCATTAGTAGGAATGTGAAAAGCTTATCCCTGGGCAAACGNCTATTTGGCATGAAGCAGTTTCTTTTTTTTTTTTAATTTTATTTATTTTTGTATGTGCATGAATGCACTGTCTGCATTCAGGTCTGTGCAACGGTGTCGTGCAATGCCTTGGAGGCCAGAAGAGGGTCTTGGATTCCCCTGGAACTGGAGTTCTCCTGGAATTGGAGCCACCGACGGCTCCTAGCTGCCATGTGGGTGCTGGGGATCAAACCTCCGGGTCCTCTGCAGAAGCAGTCAGTGCTCTCAACTGCTAGGCCATCTCTCCAGCCCATGAAGCAGTTTCAAGAATATTGATGTTCTGCCTTCAACTACCCTAAGGTATTAAAGAGAAAAGTCTCTTGGGGAAGTTGAGGCAGACAAGCAGACAAGACAAGGAATAGTTTAGCAACATACAGCTCTACCTAATTTGAGCTATATACACACTCATTTTCTTCAAAAAATTTCTTTGGTCTTTTTTTTTTGAGACAGGGTCTCCCTGTAGCCACAGGTGTCCTGGCACTCACTATAAAGCAGGCAGGCCTTGAACTCACAAAGATCTGCCTGCCTCTGCCTCCAGAGTACTGTAAGGGTTTTTTTTTCTTGGTTTATTTTTATGTGTGTGAGTGGTTGACTTGCATGTATATAAGTGCACCTGTGTGGAATGCCTGTAGAGGTCATAAGAAGGCATTGGATCCCCTGGAACTGAAGTTACAGATGCTTGTTAGCTGCCATGTGGGTGCTGGGAACTGAGCCCTGGTCCTCTGCAAAAGCGGCCAGCACTATACCCACTGAGCCATCTCTCCCACCCTGCGCTGGATAGCTTTGGTGTTAACCTGACACAGCTGGGTTGATGGAGCCTCAATTGGGGAACTGGTTCCATTGGACTGGCCTGTGGCCATGTTTGTAGAACATTTTCTTGATTGTTGAGCGATGTGGGAGGGGCCAGCCCACTCTGGGCGATGTTACTCCTGAGCAGGTTGTTGTGTATTGTATAAGAAAGCAGGTTGAGGGGCTAGAGAGATGGCTCAGTGGTTAAGAGCACCAATTGCTTTTGCAGAGGACCCAGGTTCGATTCCCAGCACCCACATTGCGGCTAAGAACTGTCTTTAAGCCAGGCGTGGTAGTGCACACCCTAAATCCCAGCACTCGGGAGGCAGAGGCAGGTGGATCTCTGTGAGTTCAAGGCCAGCCTAGTCTACAGAGTGAGTTCCAGGCCAGCTGGGGCTATAGGGAGACCCTGTCTCAAAAGAAAGAAAGAAAGAAAGAAAGAAAGAAAGAAAGAAAGGAAGGAAGGAAGGAAGGAAGGAAGGAAGGAAGGAAGGAAGGAAGGAAGGAAGGAAGGAGAAGAAAGGAAAGAAAGGGAAGAAAGGAAAGAAAGGGAAGAAAGGAAAAAAGGAAAGAAAAGAAAGAAAGGAAAGAAAGGAAAGAAAGGAAAGAGGTTGAGCATGGACCAGGGGAGCAAGCCAGTAAAATTTCCTTGCTGGTATCCCACCCATACTACTCACACACATATTCCTCTGTGTACAATGTACCTAACAACCTGTTAGTAACCTAACCTGCATCAAGCCACATGCAATAGACAACTCCTGGACAACTTCTATTCAAATTTACTCCCAATACATTCAAATTTATCTGATTTGGGGTACATGCACAATAAGGTAAACTGTTTCTAAATGAACTTTTGGGGAAAATCCGCATTTACCATCTTATGCCCAAACATAATTGGCTGTGCAGATGATTATAGTAAGATGCATTATGGGGTAGGACATGGAAAATGAGCACGGGCTTATAATCTAAGTCTGTCCATCAAACCAGAGAACCTCTCAGCAGCCACCCCCTTCTCTATATATTATGTAATACATGTATTTATTAGTGGATGTGTGATATGTATATGTGGGTGGGATGGCGTGGCATGCTTTGAAAGCCAGGACAGCTTGGTGGAATTAATACTCTCCTACCTTTAAGTGGATTCTAGGAATCAAATGTAAGGTCATTAGGTTTGTGTAGCAAGTGTTTTATGCACTGAACCATCTCACCAGCCTCTTCTTTCTCTTGAAACCTTTCAAACTAAGGCCCAGACAATAGTCTGAGCCTTTGAGTATCTTCAGGCATGTGGCTTACTGCCAATATCAAGAATCAATTTCTTTCTGATCTTTAGTGTCAATTTACTTTTTTTTTAATTTAAAAAAAATTTTTATTTATTTTTGTATGTGTATGAATGTACTGTCTGCATGTAGGTTTGTGCACCCGTGTCATGCAATGCTGAGGAGGTCAGAAGAGGGTGTCAGATTCCCCTGGAACTGGAGTTCTCCTGGAATCGGAGTTACAGATTATTCTCTATTCAGAACCAAATATAATACTAAAGTCTCTTTAAGCGGTGCATATAAGCAAAATATATTAATACAGGAGAGCACTGATAGCAGCAATGGATTATTCTGCCAAGGAGATGTTGGCCAGGGGACCCAAGCCCCCCTCAAAAAAGGTAAAGGCTTATTGCTGTAAACTGGGATATCTGCAAGAAGTCAGGCGGTAAGGCTGCCCTGCTGCAATGACCTGAAGATAACCATGGGAGATTTCTCGAGATCGCACTTACAAGTATACAATGGTCTCTGGAATACCAGAGAGTGTTACCAAAGGCCACTGAACCAATAAAGCAAATGTTGATCTCCTTGAGTCAAGCAAGACTCCTCCACACAAGCTACACCTCACCTGCTTGGATACTGTGCGCAGTGGCAGCCATAATGTCTGTATAATCCAAATTTTTTATTGATTATAGTCTCTCCTTGGAGGAATAACTGTGGATGTTGCCACAAGCTTATAACCTCTAGTGATTAGGAGATTATACGCCACATAAGGCCTTGTTTATCTTTCTCAGGAAAAAGAAAAAAAAGTAATCCAGGGATTAACACACTATCCAAACATCTGTGTCTATACCAAAGTAACCTACCATAGTAACTAGCAATGTTTAAATACTATATATCTAATCACTTGTGCTTCATTAGTAGGAATTGAAAGTTTTCCTGGCAAACGGTAGCCCATGAAAGGAAAAGCCAGAACTGATCAGAGTCCAAAACGACATCTCCAGACAAAGTAGACTGTTGTGTTTCTTGTCCATCTGTCCCCATCTCTAAGCCTAGGAACAATTGCGGAAGAGGGGGAGTGGTAGAATGTAGGGGCTGTGATTGGGGTGGAACGGTAAAACTAGACAATATAGTTGGACACTTATTTGACAACTTGATTGAACATTCAAGCCCCTCCAGCTTGATGGTGGGAGCCTTGGGCTGTGTGGGCGGGGGCACAACTGTTGCAAAATGGTTTTAATGAAGGATGCTTGTGCTAAAAAAAAAAAAAAAAAAAAAAAAAAAAGGAGCTAGATACTGAAAACTCCTTAAAGCAAGTTTTCAGCAGGCCTGAAGAGGCCAGAAGCTTGGAGAAGATGTCATTAAAATCCACTCTGTTAAGTTGCAGTTTAAAAAGGTCTTTACACTTGAAAAATAACATTAGGGGGCTGGGGATGGCCTAGCGTTAAGAGGCCGACCGCTCTTGCAGAGGACCCGGTTCGCATCCCCAGCACCCACATGGCGCGCTGAGAACCGTCTGCGACTCCGTTCCAGGAGAACTCCAGTTCCCGGGGAATCCGAGCCCCTTTCTGACCTCCGCGGCATCGCACGACAGGGGTGCGCAGACCTGCATGCAGACAATACCTTCATAATATAAAAATAAAATAAATAAATTAAAAAAAAAATACATATAGACCGCTCTTACAGAGACCAGGTTCCGCATCCCCAGCACCCACATGGCGGCTGGACACGTCTGAAACTCCAATTCCAGGAGAACTCCAGTTCCAGGGGAATCTGACGCCCTCTTCTGACTCTCCGCGGCATTGCACGACACGGGTGCACAGATTTGCATGACAGACAGTACATTCATACACATACAGAAATAAATAAAATTAATAAAAAAAAAATAATAAAAACATATTTATTAGAGCGGTATTTCAGTAGAGATTTATACACAAATACAAAATAAACCATATAACTTAAAGGATTGATTTCTCTGAAGTCATAAATCAGTCTATAGCGATTTTTTTTATTTTATTTTTCTGTATGTGTATGAATGTACTGTCTGCATCAGGTTTGTGCACGCGTGGTGCAATGCCGCGGAGGTCAGAAGAGGGTCGTTCCCCTGGAATTGGAGTTTTCTGGAATTGGCAGTTACAAATGGTTCTCAGCCCCCATGTGGGTGCCGGAGATCGAACCCGGGTCCTCGTAAGAGCGGTCGGTACTCTTACCACTAGGCCATCTCTCCAGCCCCCATCATATAGCTTTAAAGAGCCAAGTGTATATTTGGTAAATTTATTTGCGGTACTCAACTCCGCCCAAGCTTTATCCACATAGTATAGGATATTTTAAGGCCTAGTGAATGTTTAGATTAGTTAAATTTGGTGTAGGTTTTTGTGAAAATGGTAATACATTTGAACTAACTGGGAATATAAAATGCTAGTTGTTTTATTTATAATTTTCCTATTGGGTTAAGGTACACAAATGGTCTCTATATTTTTCTGAATTTACAAACATCACAGTGTAACACTTTCTTTTAACTTGTAGGACAATTTAAAGGAACTAAGCTTAAATTTTACTTCCCAAAAAGTAGAAGTCATAGTCCAGCCATATAGCTTTATTTTTTTTTTGGTCTTTTCAAGACAGGCTGTCCTGGCACTCATGTAGATCGCTGGCCTTGAACTCATCTGTAGACAGGCTGCTCGAATCACAAAGATCCGCCTGCCTCTGCCTCCGAGTTGCTAGGATTAAAAGCGTGCACCACCATGCTCGGCAAGTCATATAGCTTTACAAGAAAAAGTGTTTATTGGGTATAAATTTTGTAGCAGGTACTCAATCTGCCCAAGCTTTATCCCCAAAGTATAGGATATTTTAAGGCTTAGTGAATTGTTTAGATTAGTTAAATTTAGGTGTAGGTTTTGGTGAAAAGGTAATAAATTGAATAATGGGGGATATAAAATGTAATTGTTTCTTTATAATTTGTTTGGGTTAAGTAGTACAAATGCCTCTATATTTTTCTGAATTTACAACATCCCATTATAACACTTTCTTTTACTCGTAGGACAATTTAAAGGAACTAAGCTTAATTTCCTTCCCAAATAAGTGCATACAGTCAATGAGAATCAGTTTGGTAAATTTAATAAAGCTTACTGGTGTGGCATGAAAAAATGTTATGGGACACTCACTTGCTAGCATACAACTGGCCTCTGAATGCCAGACAGAGAATTACCAAAGGCACTAAAGCAATACAGCAAAATATTGGTCTCCCTTAGACAAGCACGACTCCTCCGTCAGTATCAGCTACACCTCAACTGCCTGGAGATACTGTGCAACAGTGGCAGCCAAGTGTCTATATAACCCATCTAATTGGCTATTAGCTCTCTCCTTGGAGAGAATAACTCCAGTGGATGCAACCGCTTATGTCCTCTAGTGGTTAGGAGATGTATAAGCCACAATAAGAATTGTCACCCTTTATAGAGAAACCACCGTTTGTGGTTAGCGTAGCACCAATCATCTGTGTCTATGCTCACAGCTTGCTTGACATATAATTAGTACTGGCTTAAATGCCTGTACATCCAATTGCTTGTGCTTTTTAGTATGACTAAAAAGGTATCACTGGAAAAGCTGTCCACCCATGAAGGGAAATAACTGTACAGACTAGAGTCCAAAATGATAACTCCAAAGAAATTAGGACTGTTTTCTTCTCACCCACTTGTGCCCTTTCCCAAAGCCCAGGGAAAAAACTGCGGAAGAGGAGGCGTGGTTGAATGTAAGGGCTGCAGTGAGAGATAGGGGTAAATCATGAGACTACAGGAATATAGTCTGGATTCCTAATTGATCACATGCACTGTGCATAAAGCTTCTCCCAACGGACTATGGGAACCTTGGGTGTTCAAAATTTGACATAGATACTTGCAAAATGCACCAATTACCTAATTGTATGGCAACTGAGCAAATAATGTTACTTTCTGAAACAACGTGTATTAGTATTGTAGAATCCCTTAAAATATAAACAAATATAATTAAAAAAGAAAATATTTAAAAAATTTTTATTTATTTTTGTATGTGTTGAATGTTACTGTCTGCATGTGGTTTGTGCACCCATGTCATGCAATGCTGAGGAGGTCAGAAGAGGGTGTTGGATTCCCCTTGAACTGGAGTTCTCCTGATATCGGAGTTACAGACGGTTCTTAGCCGCCATTTGGTTGCTGGGATCGAACCCAGGTCCTTCTGCAAGAGCCACGCGTGCTCTTTTTTTATAGCCATGTAATTTGGACATCATTTTAAAATTTATTTATTTATTTTTATGTGTATCATGCTACCGTCTGCATGTAGGTTTGTGCACACCATTGTGCAAATGCCTCGGAGGTCGGAAGGAGGGCCTCGGATTCCCCTGGAACTGAGCTAAAAGGTAGTTCTCAGCTGCCATGTGGTGTGGTGGGAGTCTGAACCCGGGTCCTCTGCAAGGCAGTGGAGCTCTTAACCGCTATGCTCCATCACAGCCCCATCAATTTACTTTGCAATAAAAGTCTTCCTCTTGCTTTGCAATCTTGTGTGAGCATTTATTTCTTCTTTTCTGTCTTTTTTTTTTTTTGTCATCTTTTTGAGACCGGGGTCTCTTTTTATCGACCAGCTGCCCTGGCCTGGAGCTCCCCATGTAGCCAGGCTTGCCTTGAACTCACAGGATCCACCGCCTTGCTTTCTTCCCTGAGTGCTTGATTAAAGGCATGCACCACGGCCTTTGATCCTAGCATTTGGGAGGCAGAGGCTGCAGATCTCTGTGAGTTCTAAGTCCAGCCTGGTCTACCAGAGTAGTTTACCAGGCCAGCTAGGGCTACAGGGCGGACCCTGTCTCAAACCGACCAAAAAATAAAAATTAAAAAAAAAAAATAAAGCTGCCATGCACAACTGCAGGTCACCCACTGTTCCATTTTTATGTGCACCCAAAGTTATACACTAATGGCATTTGCTTGGGGGCCTTTGAAGCCTCCCTGGCCAGCTCCTGGTGGAGCAGCCTAGAGCTGGCACCGAAGCCTTTATCTACTGTGATGGTTATTCCTGTGTGTCAACTTGACTGGACTAAGGAACAAATAAAAGAAAAGGGATGTTTGGATTGGACACCTCAAACCAGGATGGCCCACCCCAAATGTGGGCATTATCTTCTTGCCGGCATGGTCATATAAAAGGCCAGCGGCAGAAGGAGCTAGTCCCTTTTCCCCTGCGGCTTGCCTTTCAATCTGGTGAAGTTTGTCTTGTTTGTGACAACCATTCGGATCCCAGCATGTACTGAAACCTAGCTAGATCTCCTGGAACCATTCGGGCCTTCAGACTCAGACTGGGACTACTGAGATCCAAGCACTTGCGGACCTAGCAGTTCCTGGATTCTCATGTCGGTCTTTCCAGTGTAGGTAGCTACTGTTGGACCCTTGAACTCTGTCATGTGAGCAAATCAATAAATGTATATAGCTTATATATTCGTCTGTATTTGTTTCTTTAGAGGAACCCTGACCTAATACAGATTTTGGTACCCGAAGTCGGTTCTCAGAGAAACAGAATTGAAGGATGAAATTTCTTTAGTGGGCTTGGTCTCTGGAGCCACTCTCCATCAATGAAGCCTAGAGTTACTGAAGGCTTTCCTGGTGGCATGAAGAGGAATGATAATCCTGGTGCAGAGCTATTTGAACTAATTATGAAGATAGATCCATTTGACTTGCCTCTGTGAGAAGCAAGGAATTTAGCAACTCTACTATATAAAACGTTCGAGAAACCTTGTGGGAAAAAATAAGGTAAACCTAATGACTGTTGCCTTCATTGCTCCTAGCATGTTGGATAAAGGATAGAGGAAAATAAGGAGCTCAATGATAAAAATGACAGCTCCGGATTCTAAACAACGTTTAAAAGTTCCAAGTGTGCTCTGGAAGGAATCTTCTCTCCAGCAGCCAAGAGCTAAACGCAGAAAATCAAGCTGGAGCCTTATTATTACGTTTGGCTGATTTACAACGCAAATTTAATTCCCAGCCATGGAAGAGTGTCAGCAGTTAAAGTGAGAGCATGGTTGGGAAAGGGTGGAACCCTGAAACTTGGGATGGAGATGTGTGGAAGAACCACGGATGATGAAGATTTTGAACCCTCGGATTCTGAGGATTTTCTTTATCTGAGGAATAACTCCCCACCCCAGCAGATAATCCAGCACCCTGCAGATCCCTCCTCCCTCCTCCTTGCCTGAGGAAACTAATCACCCTCCCCGTGGGAGCTAATGTCCTCAGGGCCCAACAATTGTTGCCTCTAGACCTATAACACAGATTGAAGTCTAAGCAAGCCCTCAAGGTGAATAGAAAGTGTGGTCCATGAGGAGGTGCGCTATACCACTAAAGAAATTAATGAGTTTGCCGATTCATTCTGGCAGAAGCCTAGGAATATGTGTGGGAATGGATTTTAAGGGTGTGGGATAATGGAGAAGGAATATAAAATTGGATCATACTGAGTTTATCGATTGAGCCCACTGAGTAGAGATTCTAGGTTTAACATGGAAGCTCGATGCAGTTAAAAAGGTGTTAAAAGTTTATTTGAATGGTTGGCTGATGTTATATTATAAACATGGCCTACTAGCAGGAGTTAGAGATGCTGATTTCCTTGGCTTAGTTTGATGAAGGGATTTGGAGGGTCAGGCAATGGGCATGCTTAAGTGGATTCAAAGTGTAACCACACTCTCCACAATATGAGGACCGCCAGAAGCAGTGCCTACATTCACTGTTTATAGATGGAAAGTACTGAGAGAGACACAACAGAAGCATTTGACGGAGCTTTGTTTTTGCTCATTTCTATGCCAGATCTTTCAGTTAGAGGAAGTTGTGGCTCGTTCTGCATAAATTAAATGTACATGATATAAATGTATTACTAAGGACTCAGGGTAGGAGTCAGGTGGCAGCATCTAATCGCGAGCCAGATAGCGTAGTTACAGTAATTATAATAATGGGTGGCGAAGGCAAAACAATACACTAATAGCATGACCAAAATTGATCTTTGAAACTGGCTAATTAATCACGGCATTCCCAGGAACCAAATACATGAGAAACCTACTAAGTTTTTATTTGACTGTATAAGCAGAAAGCTCTAGAACAAATGAAATCAACATTTGTCTTTAGGGTAATGATATCCCGCGCAGTTAACCAGTTTCCCAGACTGAGGACAGTTCGACAGCCTCAGAACCCTGAATGAAGTGGGGGCTGGGTCCAGTGCAGGTCAGGGACCGCTTAGTCATAATACCCAAGAGTTTATGCCTGTTTGCTATCCATCCCTGCTTCCCCAGAAGGGACTCTGAGGCCTTTTACTAGGGTAACTGTACACCTGGGAAAAGGAATAACATCAGACTTTTCAGGCGCTATTGGATACTGGTTCCTGAGTGTATGAGGACACTGTATCCCAGGAGACCCTAAAAAGGTCATTGTGGCCTCGGTTAAAGTCGGGGCCTATGGAGGTCAGATGATATATGGAGTTTTGGCTGAAGTCGACTCACAGTCGACCCAGAGGGTCCCAGAACTCATCCTGCGGTATTTTCCCTAGTACCAGAATGTATAATTGGTATAGATATTATTAGAAATTGGCAGAATCCCAACATCAGTTCCGTGACCTGTGGAGTGAGGGCTATTATGGTCAGAAAGGCCAAATGAGGGGGGGGCAACCATTGTTTGTTGCCTCCTACCAGGCGAAAAAATTAGTGAACCAAAAACAGTATTGAATCCCTGGAGGGATTGCAGAGTTTAGTGCCACCATCAAGGATTGAAAGATGCAGGGGTGGTGATTCTCACCACATCTCCATTTAACTCAATTTGGCCTGTGCAAAACAGATGGATCATGGAGAATGACAGTTGACTTTCGAAAATTCAACCAAGTAGTGACACCACTTGCAGCCGCTGTACCAGATGTGTTGTCCTTCCTTGAGCAGATTAATATGTCCCTGGTACCTGGTATGCAGCTATTGACTGGCCAATGCTTTCTTCTCAAAACCAGTTCATAAGGACCACCAGAAGCAAATTTCTTTCAGCTGGCAAGGCCAACAGTATACCTTTACTGTCTTCCCTCAGGGGTATGTTAACTCCAGCCTTGTGCCATAACTTAATGAGAAGGGCTCTTGATCACCTGGACTCTTGCACAAAATATCACACTGGTCCACCACATTGATTATGTTATGCTGATTTGACCCAGTTAACAGGAGGTAGCAAACTGGACTTGTCAGTAAAGCATATGCGCATGAGATGATGGGAAATAAATCCAACTTAAATTCAATGGCCATCTACCTCGGTGAAGTTTCTAGAGTTCAGTGGTATAGAGCATGCAGAGGACATTCCTCCTAAGGTAAAGAATAAGTTGCACCCCCAAGACCTACACACCCCAAAACCCCCCCCCACCCCCCCCCCAAAACTGCCCCTCCCTCCCCCCAGAAAGGACGCACAATGTTTGGTGGCCTTTTTGGATTCTGGAAGCAGCACATTCCTCATCTGGGGTGTTACTACGACCTATATAAGGTGACTCGTAAGGCAGCAAAACTTTGAGTGGTTGGAACAGGAAAAGGCTCTCAACAGATCCAGGCTGCAGTACAGGCTGCTCTGCCCCTAGGGCATCACGCGCGCCAGTGTGTGTGTATGTGTGCTTGAGCTCANTGCTCTTGAGTTGGCTATTAGGTGTCTTTTGTTTTTCCATATGAAATTAAGGATTTTTTTTTCCAAGCCTGTGATCAAACTCTTGGGGATTTTAATTGGGATTTCACTGAATCTGTATATTATTTTGGGTAGAATGGACATTTTTACTATATTAATTTTTCCAATCCATTAGCATGGGAAGTCTTTCCATCTTCTGATGTATTCTTCAATTTCCTTCTTCAGGAGTTTAAAATATTTGTTATAGAGCTCTTTGATGTCTTTGTTTATGTTTGTTCCTAGGTGTTTTATTGTTTTAGAGGCTATTGTAAGTGGGAAATTCTCCTTGTATTCCTTTTTCAGTTGCTTATTGTTGGTGTAAAGAAAGGCTACTGATTTTTCTAGATTAATTTTGTATCCTACCACTTTACTGAAACTCTTAATATTTTGTAGGAGTTTTCTGGTAGAGTTTTTAGCATCCCTTATGTAAAGTACCATATAGTCTGTAAAAACAGAGAGTTCGGCTTCCTTTTCTTCTGGTTAGTACTCCTTTAATTTACTTTTTTTGCCTTATTGCCCTAGCAAGTGTTTCAAGCACTATATTGAAGAGGAGTGGCAACAGGGCGTAGCATTGTGAGTTCCTACCTTTAAGGGGAATGCTTCTGACTTTTCTCTATTTAGGATGATGCTGGATGTGGGTTTCTTGTATATGGCTTTGATTACATTGTGGAATGATCCCTCTAATCCAATTCCCTATAGGACTTTCAGCACGAAGCGATGCAGGATTTTGTCAAAGGCTTTTTCTGCATCAATTGAGATGATCATGTGGTTTTTGCCTTTCAGTATATTTATATATTTTATGATATTTATGACTTTTGTATGTTGAACCATCTCTTCATCTTTGGTATGAATCCAAGTTGGTCATTGTATTAGTCACTTTTCTGTTGCTGTGATAAAACACCATGACCAAGGAACTTATAAAAGGAAGAGTTTATTTGAGCTTACGATTGGCAGTTCCAGGGAATTAGTCCATTGTGGAGTTGTAAGTCTTCTTTAAATGTTTTATAGAATTCTGCTGAGAAACCGTATAGCCCTGAGCTTTTTTTTAGTTGGGATGTTTCTTATTACATTTTCAATTTCTTCATGTATTATGGGTCTGTTTAAGCTGTCAATCTCTACTTGGTTAAACTTTCTTTATTCCCAGGATTTCAGATATTCATCCATTTCTCTTAGGCTTTCGAATTTAGTAGAGTATATATTTTTCAAGTATTCCTATATGATTGTCTGGATCTTTTCATTGTCAGTTGTGATATTCCCCCTTTCATCACGAAGTCTATTGATTTGGAGTTGCTCCTTCTTTCTTTTGGTTAACTGGGCTAGAAGTCTGTCTATCTTGTTTATTCTTTCACCAAGAACCAACTTTTGGCTTCATTGATTTTTTTTTTGTATTGTTTTGTTTCTATTTCATTGATTTCTCTGACTTTTGTTATTTTTTCCTGTCTGTTGTGTTTGGGGTTCATTTGTTGTTGTCTCTCAAGTGGTTTTAGCTGTAGTGTTAGATTATTTGTGCTCTTTCTGGTTTTTTTTTTTGTTGTTGTTGTTGTTTTGTTTTTTTTTAATATAGACACCCACGGTTATATACTTCCCTCTTAGGAGTGCTTTTAAAATATCCTATAGGGTTTGTGTGTGTGTGTGTGTGTGTGTGTGTGTGTGTGTGTTGTATTGTCATTGTCATTAAGTTCCAGGAATGCTTTTTTTTCTTTCTTTATTTCTTCCCTGTCCAATTCATTATTAAGGAGAGTGTGGTTTAGTCTCCATATGTTCTTGTAGATATGAGGGTTTATCCTGGTGTTGATACTGCGTTTGATTGCACTGTGGTCTGATAGAATGCATGAAATTATTTCAATCATTTTTATTTGTTGAGGTTTTTTTTTTTTTATGTGTCCTAGTAAGTGGTTGATTTTGTAGAATCTATATATTATAATTATATATTTATATACTATATATATTTTTTTTTTTTTTTTTTTTTGTCTTTTCGAGACAGGGTCTCCCTGTAGCCCCAGATGTCCTGGAACTCACTTTGTAGACCAGGCTGACCTTGAACTCACAAAGATCCGCCTGCCTCTGCCTCCCAAGTGCTAGGACTAAAGGCATGCACCACTACACATGGCTGATTTTGGAGAATGTTTCTTGGGGTGCTGAGTAGAAAGTGTATTCTCTGGTATTTGGGTGAAATATTTGGTAGATGTCTTTGAGGTATATTTGGCGTATCCTATTCTTCAGTTCAGATGTCTCTCCATTTATTCTTAGTCTGGTTGACCTGTTCAAATGGCTCAGTGGGCTATTGAAGTCCCCTACTATGATTGTGCTGGGATTAATCTGTGCCTTGTGGTCCTGAAGATTTGTCTTTATAAAGTTCAATGCACCAGAGTTTGGTGCATATATATTCATGATTGTGAAATCTTCATGCTTAATTGTTCCTTTGATAAAAATGTAATGGCCCTCTTTGTCTCTTCTGATTACTTTTACTTTGAACTCCATTTTGTCTGATATTAATAAAACAACTCCCGCTTGCTTTTTGGGACCATTTGCTTGGAATATATTTTTCCATCCTTTCATTTTAATTTGGTGCCTATCCTTGTGAGTGAGATGGGTTTCTTGTAGACAGAATATAGATGGGTTCTGTTTCCTAATCCATTCTCCCAGTCTATGTCTTTTGTTTGGAGAGTTTTGTCCAATAATATTTAAGGTTATAATTGAAATATGTGTGTTGCTTCCTTTCACCTTATTATACATTTGTATTTTTGGTCTAGGTTTATACTTCTGCAGTTATGCCTTTATTAATTTATCTTTCTAGGTGCCTGGAGCTAGTTGCTCCTCTCCTCTGTCCTTTGAATTGGTTCAATTATTCTCTGAAGAGTTGGTTTTTCAGACATAAACTATATCATGTTGTTTATGTCATGGAAGATTTTTCTTTCTCCTTCAATGATAATCAATATTTTTGCTGTGTACAGTAACCTGGGTTGGCATCTATAGTCATTTATCACTGGGAATAGTTTGGTCTATGTTCTTCTTGCTTTCATAGTTAGCCCTGAAATGTCAACTGTAATTCTGCTGGGTTTCCCCTTATATGTGACTTGTTGCTTTTCTCCTGTGGCTTTCAGAATTTTGTCTTTGTTTTGCACATCCAGTGTTGTAACTATGATATGGCATGGGGAGTTTCTTTTCTCATCTTCACTATTTGGAGTTCTATGTGCTTCTTGTATTTGTATGGGTTTGTCTTTTTTTTTTTTTTTTTTAGTTTAGGGAAATTTTCATCTATTATTCTGTTGAATAAGATCTGATCAATACCATTCTGTTGGGATTCTTCTCCTTCTTCTATCCCTACAATGAGGAGGTTTGATCTTTTCATAGTTGTGGTGGTTTGAATGAGTGTCCCCCATAGGCTCTAGATATTCAGACGTTTGTCTCCAGTTGGTGGCGCTGTTTTGGGAGGTCTTGGGGTGCACTGGGGGCAGACTGAGTGAGTTTTAACAAGCCTCGTTTCAACAGTCGCCCTCTCTCTGCTTCCTGTGCTCTTTGCAAGATGTGATCCTGGGCATGCTGCTCCAGATCCAGCCGCCATGCCTCCCACCACAATGGACTCTAATTCCCTGGAACCATTAATCGTAAGCTCAAATAAACTCTTCCTTTTATAAGTTCCTTGGTCATGGTGCTTTATCACAGCAACAGAAAAGTGACTAATACAATATTGTCCCACATTTCCTGGTTGCTCCACTTTTGTGTATTTTTAAATTTTTCATAATCTTTACTTGAGCTTTTTAGTTTTTCTGTGTTATCTTCCAGGTCTGGTAATCTATATATCTATGTATCATCCATCTATCTTCTATTTATCACCTATCTATCATCTATCTATATATTATGTATCATCTATCTACCTATCATCTTTCTAATTTTATCTATTTATCATCTGTATATCATCTACCTATCATCCTTCTAATTTTATTATCTGTCTATCTGTCTATTTGGGTCTCTTCATATGGATCGTGGTGAGTATAAAGTCATTTTGAACAAGGCAAAAGATAAGTTTACACATACAACTTTAATGGGTTTAGTATCCATCACTGTGTTTACTCAGAGGGAGTTATCCATCTTCATTGCCTCGTGTGTATTTAAAGAAATCTACTTAATTTTAATTTATTCTTGACACAAGAATATTACTAAAATTAAATTATATAATTTGGCTGTACAATAAGTAAGTCTCATGATTAGAAAGCCTTTAACCAAGGTAAGATTATTAATATGCCTAATATATTTTATTTTCAATATTGTATTTATTATTTTCATTTTTGTGTGCAAAACTATTGTCTGCATGTATGTAAGGACACTCATGTCACTCAGTTTCCATGGAAGTCAGAATAGGGCATCAGATTACCCTGGAGCTGAAATTACAGAAAGTTGTTTGCCATATTTGTCTTTATTTTTTTTAATCTGGATACTATTTTACTTAGTGTTTTGTTAAAATTATAATAATGTGTTTAAATTATTTAAATTGTGCTTACGTAAAACATCCATCAGTGAATTCTGCAAACTAAAAGAACAACCGACCTGATAAGATATACCCAACATGGGCAACAGTGACATGACTATTATGGGAGAAAACAACCATTTTTCTGATTGGATTTAGGTACACTTCATATAATGGAGCCCTTAACTGGCATTAATATCAGAACTAGTAAGCTGTTTGAAACTGGGATGAATTAATTTAAAAATAATAAAAGGGAGCTCAGGAGTTTTGAAGCAGCTAGAGACCCAGAAGAGGGATGTACCACTGAAGACAACCAAATGGGACACAGCTGCTAAGCCCTGAACCCCTCTTTTGTCCCTATGGAAAAATCCTCCTGGACAGTCTTCTTTTATTGTTATTTGCCTTCCTCTAGTTATTGCCTGCTTTACATAGGACCTAAGTGCACCTGTGGTTGTTATCTATCTTACTTGCTTTTACCAAGATTTATGTATGCTTAAATGGTAAACTGTCTTCCCTCAAATTTGTTCATCACCCAGTGTTTATCTATGAAGACTTCTTCTTCCCCATCCTCTCTGTATGAGGACATCTGGTTAATTTCACTTTCCTTGGAACCCTGGCCCTTTCATGCTCTTTCTGAGACCCCTGCTTTTCACTATATAAACTTGTAATAAGGGAAAAATAAACAAGGTTTGTAAAAGACAAGTCTCCCTGAAATGTGTCTGTAGGCACTCTGTGCTGCCCTTGCTAAGGCTCCAGGGGTGCTAGGGGGTGGGTCGGCATTGCAATAACATGTGATTAGATAGGTCACAGCCCATAGGGAAGAACCTAATACTATTATTCTGATAAATAGATATAGTACTATAATTCCTCTTAAAGGTATATTGTTTTACTTATCTCTTATCAGAAAAGTTTCCTTATGCAACAGATGTTGATTAACACAGAGATGATGTGTAGGGAATAAGATGCTGCCCAGTGAATCTATGACTAGGACACCTGCTGTATTTTGCTTTCTATTGCTGTGACAAAACAGTATGGCCAATACCAAATAAGGAAGGAAAATATTCATCTTATATCTCCAAGGTCACAGCTCATCAGGTAGAAAGCCTGAGGTAGAAACTCAGGGAAGGAATCGGAAGCATGAGCTGAACCACAGACTGTAGAGGAACACTGCTTACTGGCTTGCTCTCCTGGACCATGCCATCTTCGCTTTTCATCCCAAACCCCAACCTAACAATGTCTACCACACTTCTTAGATGTTCTGTTCCTTTTCCCCCCTTCATTCTTTTATTCCACTTCACTTCTATTGGAGAAGTTTTAACTCATCTGTGTTTATAATCACTGCCAATTTTTGGCTATGAGCACTCTGCTTACAAACCCACAAATAATTTACTTTGGATTCTTAAAGGTTCTATTTTTTTCTGCTTACCCAAACCAATTTCCACTGCATGTTGTCAACAGTAACCATTGAACCATTAACATATTAGTCACAGATATTTGCAAAATCTAATTTAATAATTTCATTGTGTCAGAGTCAAATAGGTTTTCATGTTATTTCAGTCTCTTCAGACTATTTTTCTTGCATTTGATATGATTTTCATGTTAATGTGTGTACACTTAAACATGATGCACTTGGTGACAGCACTAATATAACTTGTTAGTATGCATTATGTTAATGTGTTATTAGAGTTATATCAATACAGTTTCCTTTATCATATGGTTCCTGTGCTTCCAAGTCCCATTCTGCCCTGGTTTATGTGCCCATTCTTGGAATTGGGTTTCTCTAATGAATCTTCCCAAGACCCAAATTGTATCCTGTAACTATTTCAACTGGAATCTCTAATAATAGAACCCTAACTGGTATAAAAGTTTATGGGAAAAGACCATTCTTTATGAAGTTTATGAAGTTGTACCTGGTGTTGTGACTTTTGACAGGTATTTCTATATTTTGCTTTTAAACTACAGGTAAGAGAGCACAACTGCCATAGGATATTATGGTAGAAATGACCTTTCCAAGCAGGGATAAGGGTCTAGAAACTTTAGTTGTAGGTGCTCCAGAATATTTTATAATGTAATTTTTCCTTTCTCTTGGTTAGATTCATGTTTCTTGGCTCTTCCTTGTTCCAGTATTATAGGAAGCAAGTGGTAGCAAAACTAGAGAGCTAGCCTTCGATCAACATTCCCAGGAGTTCTAAAGTCTCAATCTGGTCCATACTGAATCTCCACCAGTCAAAACAATCATGAATGCCCCTATCAACATTTGCTCTGGGATTCAAGTTGTGAGCTTTCCATTCATTCTTAACTGCAATCAAGACAATCCACTGCTTTTAGTTTTTCAAATTTTATGTTTTAACATTGATAGTGGTCACTGATTAACTTTTTGCATATCATAAAAAGAAATATCTAAATGAGAAGTGTCTAAACTACTATTCATCAATAAGTCAAGTATTATTTGTCAGTCGTAAGTTTAATAGGTATGACCAGAATTGGATTAGACTTAGTGAATAGAATGCACCTTCTATTCTTTTCTTATGCTTCAGAATGTATTTATACTTTCTACACAATAACAGGAAACTTCACTGATATCTTGCTCAGAAGAACAAATAAATATTTGAACTCAGTAGCTTATAATATTACTAAAACAAAGTTGATTTAATAAGAATCACTAAGCTACTTCATAATCAAACACCATACAGAGAAATCAGACTAGGATCCTTTTCTGTTTATTTGTTATAAATATATTCTTACATTTAAACAAAATAAGAAACCCATTCCTTATTGAGCTCACCATCAATTTGGTAGTGATTAAAGAATTCAAGATGGCCTATGTCTGATAATTTTTATAGTATTTAGGAAATGGGGGGCTGGAGAGATGGCCTAGTGGTTAAGAGCACTGAACGCTCTTGCAGAGGACCCGGGTTCGATCCCCAGCACCCACATGGCGGCTGAGAACAATCTGTAATTCCAATTCCAGGAGAACTCCAGTTCCAGGGGAATCTGACACCTTCTTCTGACCTCCGTGGCTTTGCACGGCACGGGTGCACAAACCTGCATGCAGACAGTACATTCATACACATAAAAAATAAAAAAAAAAAGGAAATGATGTTTTCTTCTACTTAGCTAAGGAGATGGAATGTATAAGATCATGCATGGAGATGGTGATGGCCTAGAAAAGATGAGGTATATGGGGACAAAGCTTACCAAGACTTCATCTCTTCTGAGGCCCCTACAGATAAGAATCTGTAAAGTCTATAATATAGAAGTAAATTTGAAATTGGTTTCTGTAGCTAGTAAATATGTTCAATCTTTACCAGTCCCTGGATCTTGGAGAAAGTTTCAAAAAGAATAATTTTCTTTTGCAAATTTTCTTTTTTTTCCACATAAATTTATTTTTATTATTTTTTAAACAAATCTAGACCCGTGTTCCTGCCCATTCCCCCACCCTGCCAGAGCTCATGCATTATGCCAAACATGCTTTTCATCTCTTTCTCAGTCTTTCTCAATATTCTCCATGAGGAAGTTGACTTTATTGAGCAGTTCACTGTTTCAGTTCTTTGATCCAGTCCTTTATGTTGCTGTTGTTGTTGTTGTTGTTGTTGTTGTTGTTGTTGTTGTTTCCAATATGCATACGCCCAACTGCTTTGGACAAAAGCTCAGGGGGCCCTACACAAGAAATACTTACAACTAGGTAATTGGTACTAGCATCCACAGATGAGGGATACCATTCGTTGTTTGTTTTTCTGGGACTGTGTTACTTCACTCAGCATGATGTTCTCTAGCTCCAACCATTTTCCTGCAAAGCTCATGATGTCTTTTTTTACTGCTGCATAGAACTCCATTGTGTAGATGTACCACATATTCTCTATCCACTCATCAGTTGAGGGGCATTTAAGTTGGTTCCAGCTCCCTGCTATTGTGAAGAGAGCTGCAATAAACATGGCCGTGCATGTATCTCTGTGGTGGGGTGAGTCTTGAGGGTACAGGCCCAGGAGTGGTATGGGTGGGTCAGGTGGAAAGTTCATTCCAAGTCTTCCAAGGGTTCTCCACACTGCTTTCCATAGTGGCTGTACGAGTTTACATTCCCACCAGCAGTGGATGAGTGTTCCCCTTTCCCCACAACCTCTCCAGCACTTGGTATCATTTGTTTTCTTGATCCTAGCCAGTATTATTGGAAGATGATATCTTAAAGGTGGTTTTTGATTTGCATATTCCCTTAATGATCGTGATGTGAACACTTTTAGAGGTGTTTCCACGGAGACATCTCTAATTCCTCACTTGTGAAGTTCATTCAATCTTCACATCTTTTGAGTGGGTCATTAGTTTTTCTTTTTTCTTTGTTTTTTGAGTAGTTTTATATTCTGGAAAATCCATGCTTTGTCAGATGTGTCTGCATGAAGGTTTCCTCCCATTCTGTGGGGATTTCTCTCACTTCCTTGATTGGTTCTTTTGATACAGAAAGCTTTTGAGTTTAATGGGTCCCATTTGTCAATTGTGACCTTAATGCTTTTGCAGCTGTCTGTCTGATTTAGGAAGCTCTTTTCATATGCCTATGTCTTGTGTCTGCTTGCCAACTTTTTCTTCTATCACCTCAGTTGGAGTTTCACGTTGAGGTCTTTGATCATCTGGAGTTCACTTTTGTAAAGGGATGAGAGGTAGGGTTTAAATTTCATTCTTTCTCCAACCTGGTGATCCACAAGTTGTTAGCCACCTTGAGGGTGCATGAAGGAACCTTAGTCTTCTGGAAGAATAGTCAGTGCTCTTAACTGCTGAGCTGTCTCTTCAGCCCACAAAACGTTAGTAAAATTGTATAATTAACATAAACTTGACCCTGATCATAAAGAAACAGGAACCAAGTTCCAATGAAAAGAAATTCATATAGGGGCTGAGTAAATCAAAAGGCAAAACAAGTGACCCACAGAAAGGGAATGACCAAGTGTTTGAATATAGCATGTATATATTTATAAAATTCATCAAAATATTTCTTTATTTTGAATCTATGGAAGCATATTTATTTATTATTATTTATTTATTTATTTTGAAAGTTTAGGATAATTTTATTTGGATTTAAGGAAAACCCTTCAGGCCAGGGAAGCTCTGAATCTCTGAAGCTCTCCTGAGGAGGAGCATGGAGACCCGATGGCGAAAACCCCAGAAGCTGTGCAGTTATAGAGCCTGCGTGGAGGCATAAAAGTGGTGGGCTAGCAGCCACATGACAGGGAGAAGGAAGCTTTGGAGAAAAAGTAAAGACCCCCAAATATTGGGGCATCCCAAAGCATCAGGGAAAGGATGCCCAGAGAAAGGTGATGAAGAAAAGGACAGTATTCTTTTGGAATTCTTCAGAAGGGTGAGCAGGACTTGGGGAAGGCAGCATGTCTGTACCAGGGTCCAGAAGCTCTGCACAGAAAGCTGGGGCTTCCTTGCAGAAAAGTTCACTATCTCATTAATGCACTAGGTATTCTGTCTATCTTAGCATGACTTAAGGTGAATGTGCCTCCTAAATATAAGCTTATGACCAGGTAATTGATCAGCGAACCCAGAAACTTGGGAAGAAGCATGCATTTTCAATTTTCATTCCCCTGATGGCTAAAGATAGTGAACATTAAATTTTTTTCAGTCATTTTTGCTTTATATTTTGAGGCCTCTCTATTTAGTTCCTTGTCCAAAGTTTTAATTATATTGTTTGTTTTCTTCATGTTTATTTTGTTGTTGTTGTTATTTTTGTATACTCCAAATACTAACACTCTGTGAGGTGTATATCTGACAAAGATTTTATTACCATTTGTCGTGATTTGAATGAAACTGTTCCCTATAGGCTTCAAGTATTCAGATATTTTTTCCCCAGCTGGTGGTGCTATTTTGGGATATCTTACAAGGTGTGGCTATGCTGGAGGAAGTAGGTCATTGGGGGGTGGGCTTAGTGAGTTCAGCGAGCTTTGCCAGTCTCCAGTGGCTCTCTCTTGGCTTTCTGTGTTCATTGGAAGATATGAACCTCAGCTTTCTGCTCCAGCTCCTGCCACCATGCCTCCCCACCACAATGGACTCTAATTCCCTGGAACCATCAATGGTAAGCTCAAATAATGTCTTCCTTTTTTAAGTTCCTGTGGTCATGGTGGTTTTATCACAGCAACAGAAAAGTGACGAAAAACCATTCTAAATGGAACTTCACTTCAGTGACAGTGTCCTTTATAGTGCAAATACTCTTTAACTTCATGAGGTTCCATTTGTCAATTGTTGTATTAACACCTGCAGAATCAGTGTCCTGTCCCGAAACTCCACTCCTATATTGTAGGTGCCAGCGTAGACTACTTTCTCTGCTCTTAAAGGTATCAGGCCTGATGTTGAGGTTCTTGATCTCAGTTTTATGCATGGTGAGAGATAGCGATCTATTTTCGTTCTCTATAGTTATGAAGTTTGACCAGCACTGTTTATGCAAGTGCTGATTATTTGTTTTGTTTTTGCAATTTCTATGTATATTTTTGGCTTCTCTGCAAACATTGGGTGGTAGTAATTCATGGATTTAAGTCTTGGATTCAACTCTGTTCTATTGATCAATGTGTCTCTTCTTATGCCAGTTTCACACTTTTTATTAATATAGTTCTGTAGTATAAGTTGCACTTAGGATAGCGATTTCTTCAGCCTGTCGTATGATATCCAGGATAGTTTTGACTATCTTTTATTCTTTTGTTTTTTTCCATATGAAATTTAAAGTTTTTTTTTTTTTCATTTCTTTGAACAGTTGTGTTGGGATTTAAATGGAGACAGTGTTGAATCTGTTGGTTGCTTTGGAGGTGCATGAAATGTAGAGAAGCAGTGGCCAACTGTAGATTTCACATGTGAACTTGAGGCAATATTGACATTAGACACAGGACCCATGCCAACTGGGACAAGTCTCAGAGTGGAGCAAGAGAAATGGGTGGGGTCTGGCCATGGACTGAGATGTACAAGAGACCGAGTACTGTTGGATGAGGAAGAGTATACCTTACCTAAGGTTCCTAGATATGCTGACTAGACTCCATCAGAATTATTTGCACAGAAGAATGTCTGGGATTGGGAGCTTGCCTGGATAGGGCTTAGCTTGGGTGTTGTAATGCATGAGTTCTGATGGGGGATTGGGGGGACTGGGTTCAATTGGGAACCATAGTATGAGCTGGACAAATGCCATATATAGGATGTCATTCCATCTTCTAGGCTAGTCTGTCATAAAATTTTTTTCAAGATATTTCTTCTCTGAATGGAACAAATGAAACTCAGAAGGATTAAAGCAACTCACTGAAGTGAGGCCACTTAATTAAATGGGCATTCAAAATTCAAAGCTCTGAGTATATTCTTGAAAATGCATATGAGAGGGCTGGAAAGATGGTTCAAGGGGCAAGAGAACTGATTTGCTCTTGTAGAGTAACTGGTTTCAATTACTAACACCCACACGGCAGTTAACAAGAATCTGTAATCCTAGTTCCAGAGGATCTGACATCCTTGACATTGCACAACATGGGTGCACCTACACACATAAAAGCAACATACAAATACACATAAAACAAAAATAATAAAACATTTTTTAAAATTAAAAATAAGTAAAATTCTTATGGGTAACATTTGCATTGAATAATAGATGAGGGTAACCAATGAACTAGCACTATTTAGGTAACCAATCAATGGGTTCTATTTTCCACAGAAGTAAATAACATGGCCAGTAAATGTGGGGCTTGTAACTAGGAATGGTTAGCTGCTGACTTCCTTCTGCCTACACTGTGTCTATTATTGGCTACCTATAGGTAACAAATAGATGACTCAACTTAGTACAATCAAACCAAAATGAAACTATTAAACAGTGCTACAGGTGGAGGGTCAAAAAACACTTGTATACTCAAGGACTGAGTCTCAACCAAGAACCTAGTGTTGTACTTAAAGATATGTGAAGAGAAGGTAACCCCGGGAAAAACAGTGACTTTCAGAGGACACAGCCTGCGATGGTCATATAGTTAATATCCATCCACATTCTGTCCTGTTATTGCTCTATAGGAGCCAAATCCAAACCAAAGACACAGGTCCTTATTTACTCATAAGCCTCTCATGGCATATAGCACAGCAAATAATTCAGAGAAGTAAAGATGGACAGAAAATAGTAAGTGTACACTGGAGCCCCCTCTGTGTTTTATGGAACTGATCCTAAAACAAGGAATGTGCTTGCTCCTCGGCTGCTTCCATATAGTTTTCAAGTGCAGTAAACACAAACAATCATACACATCTTCCTTTCCTTCTGATTAGGTTAACATTCCTTTTGAAGAGCTGAGATTTGGCTTGAAGAGTAAACATACTCCCTGGAGAGAACTTAATTTTCACTTTTAGAGAAAACATATTCAGTGTTAATTTATGTGTTTAAAACCTCTTATAAAAATAAAAGTAAACACTGACAAACTTTAACCAAGAAGAATATACATATTCCTATGAAAAAACAGACACATACACATAAATATGTGAGAGTTCTGTGAATACAAAATTTTAATATATATTTTTTATGATTTTTTTTAGTTCTCCATTTACTAAAAAATACTAAAATTATCAGTCAACAATTTAACAAACTGACCATTAAATTTTATCTGTCATATGTTGGGTAATTTTCAAGTGAAATACATTTTAATTCCTCCAACAAATACTTTAAATTGTAATATGTGCCAGACATTGCTTCACATATTGATTTATTTCATCAAATGAAGTAAGTTGCATAAATTCCCTTGAGCTATATATTTCATGTTTCCTGGAGAGGGTGGAGAAACAGTATTAGATTAGATCTCATAATGAAGGGTTTGATTGACATGCCAGTGATCATGTAAATTTCTGGGGCTGTCTTCAAATAAAAAGAAACAACGTCTTCCAAATTGAAAATAAGTAACCCTAATTCAGTTAGGATTTGTTTGTGGGCTTTTCCTAATGAAATTCAAATGCTCTGGACCTTGTGTATATCATACCTCCTCTATGGAATCTGCTTTTTTGGCTGTAAATGAAAGCAGGTATTGAAGTCAGTGAGCTAGTATTATATAAAATCACAATTTATTTCCACATGAGTAGTTTAGAAAAACATCAAATTCAAAAGTAAAAGTAGAAAATATGTGGGAAGAAGCTTCAGTTCAAGGCAGTGGCAGGAAGGAGAAACTCAGAATACCATCGTTCATGGGCATGACATGTATCATATCATTGAAAACCCCAAGCATAATCAAGATCTGAAAAAGTACTGTACAATTTGAAAACCAATTTTCAGAACAAAGCCTATAAACAGAAATACATGCAAAATATCAGAGCACCACCTCTATATTCATCTTAAAATATCCATCATGGACATGTGTTTCCATGTTCTCAAATGCCTCTGGTCCAGAGTGAGTAATGTGATCTAAGGCTTGCAGTGTGGAACCTGGTGATGGGTATTGCTCCATAGTCTGGGCTCTCGAAGGTTATGATCTCAGCTGGACAGGAAGCTGTTTCTATAACTGCCGCTTCTCCTACTTCAGCCACAGTGCATGTATCTGTGATGAGAAACTATGAGCTTGATAATTGAGGGGCCTGGAAACCCTGATCAATTTTCAAGATAATACCAAGCAGGAGTCACCATAATATCACTAGGTGCCTGGCAAAACAAAATATGAAGATTTGAACACATCTTTTTTTTTTTCTTTTTGTCTTTTTACTAAGATATCAAGTTTTATACCTGAAGTACAATTTTTCAGGCCTTACTGACTATTTCTGGTTATACTTTCCTTTCAGATGTTTAAGGCTAATCAAGGAGAACACAAGTTTCTAAAGAACAATATATTCATCTAAGTTTCTGGGAACACTCAAAAATTAATATTATAAATCCATGTCAATAAAGCAAGCATCAGTGGCCATGTATTTTAAGAAAAAAGCTATATGATAAAACTAAATAAATTCAAACCTGCAGAAAAGCAGAAGTTAGGTATCATTGCTTCCTTGCAAAAAAGACAACTCTAGGGACTGCAGGGGCTTAGCAGGTAAGAACACTGGCTGTTCTTGCAAAGGGCCCGGGTTTGGGTCCCAGAACCCACATAGCAGCTAATACTCTAATTCCAGTTCCTGGGGATTTCACTTCCCTCTTCTGACCTCCACAGGCATTGCACATACATACAGACAATATAATCATACTCATAAAATAGAAATGTATAAATAGGCAACTCTAACTTGAAAAATGACCATTTTCCTCACTTTTCATTCATTATCATGAAAATATACCTAAAATACTTTCAAAATTTCAAATAAGAAATTTGTCAATCTTAGTGGATATATTTTCCTTTAACAGAACATTTTGGTATTTTTGCTTTTTGGTGTTTTTGAAACAGAGCTCACTCTGTAGACCAGGCTGGCCTTGAACTCACAGAGATTCACCTGCCTCTACCTCTGCTGGGATTAAAGTTGTGTGCCACCACACCTGGCTAACAGAACATTTTGAATACCAAAAGAAAAACTTGACAAATATTGCAAATAATATGAAGTACCAGAATGGTGACTGGATTGATCTTATCTTACTATAAAGATCTTAAATTAGAATTTCAATGACTAAACCAAGTAACTGATTTAGTTTCTTTACAGAGTTTCTCAGAAAAGTAGAAACCGACCAAATAATTAGAGTGAAATGCAGAGCTTTGAATTGACGTGCTGACATATGTACCATGTCTGTCTCCTCGATATTAGCTCAAGATAAGCCAAGTATATTCTGCTAGGATGAAGTCAGCTATTTGCCTCCCAGCCACCATTGTAGGAATTTGAACATTCTTGCTGCAACCCAGATACACCTCACTCAGTATCACTCAGTAAATTGCAGTGTGTGTAATCCCATACCTCTCTGTCTCTTTCTTTCATCTTCTGGTACCACAGGGATAGTTCTATGATGGAAGCCACTGGTTCTGGAAAAAATAGTGACACATTTTAAATTTCATCTGATAATGATCTTTATATAACATGCATAAACTAATAATAAAATCAACATTCTTTTCAGGTATTCATGGAATATTTACGAAATGTGACTGATGACTTTATTTTTTTCTCAGATATTTTATTTTTTTTCTTTTCACAGAAAACCAGAAAAAATACAAAATAACAATATCAAAACAAAGCAATAAAAACAAAAAAGAGGTGGAATTTCCATTTCTTATTTTGCTGAAATAAAGAATCAATCTGTGGGGCTTGGCATGTACTTCTCTTTTTTCTCTTCTCTCCTTTTCTTTCTACTTTTCCTGCTTTTTCAGGGCTACCAGAAGGATATGTGTTTACTGACTGGTCCAGGAAGCCTTGAGTTCTCATCTGAGAAAAAGTCTGGTTAATCTGGGATGGGGTGGGGTCTCATCCCTAAACTGCCTAGTCAATTTCTAGCTACTGTTATGTTATACTATGAAAAGGGTCACCCCAATCATCAGAAGGGAATCTGGACACTGACCGCTTTGATTTCTTCCATGCTGAAAAGGGACATTGAGTGTGGCAACTGGGGTATTCCTTATTTAGAGGGTCAAACTAAAAGACCCCCAAGCATAACATGCCTTTAATTATTAAGTAATCCTTTAAATGTTGAAAGAATTTATACTGTCACCATTGTAATGTAGAATCCGAATGTATACATACAGCTAGCATTGTCTTTTGTTTAGGCATTTATAAATTCATTGCTTAACAGTTAATGGATGAAACCAGAAAAGAAACAAACATAATTTACATCTTGACTGTGATGACATATCAAACATTAAAAATGTTCATTTAAAGCTCTGCTGAGATGAAAATGTAAAGCCTTGTCCTCAAGTCATTAAAGGGTAAAGAACTAAACCAGAGAGAGAAACAACTAGACAATCAGGAAAGGATGTGAACCAATGAGAGAAGTTCTAGATAACATAAGAACAGAAACATCAAAGATGCAAGCAAGCAGATAGGAACAAGAAGCCAAAGAACCAAGGAGATCACTACAATCCAGGATGGCAAATAATATTGATAATCTTGTAAAGTGATTTTCAAGACTTTGAATTGGAGAAAGCTTACAAGAGAACACATCACTAGAGACACTGCTGTTCACAGTTTACATGAATCCACTAGTTTGAAGTTAATGAAAGTGCACACAAAATAAACAGATTCTTTATACACAGTTCCAAGAGGAAATGTAAATAGCTATACAGGTTTCCAAAATTAAGGGATTTCAAATAAATTGTGAAACGTTCCATATCTGTACCTCATTAAAGAAAAATTCTACTGATTATCTAATGAATAAATAGTTCCTACATTAGGGTAAATCTCCCAGAGTCTATAAAAGTAAACACTTCTCAGTGCATCTGAGAAAAAGGGTAAAATTGTGATTTCAAGACAAATTAACATAGGAATAATCATCCTTATTATCATTAATAGAAAATAATTACATACATATAAAGATCCTCTTACTAAAATATTGACAAATTTGTATTTTGTAGTTATTTGTACAGAAAATAATTCAAAGTTATTAACAGGATTAAAGTTATTCACTATTTGATTACTTTTATGGATACATGCTAAATGTAGAAAAAATTATATTCATTTAAGAAAATATTATTGTTTAAGAAAACAGGGAGAATTTTGCAGTAACTTGGAAGGGTTTTTCATGGTAATTAGTAATATCAATATAAACATAATTTTCATGGAACACATGAAACTTTCCTTTTGAGGTCAGAGATAAAAAGAAATTCTTTATTTTGACTTCATATAATAAATAGGCCATTACAGATGTTTGCCTGTGTAGGACACATTAAGAAATACGATGCATGAGACTTAGAAAGAGCAACATACAGAGTATTCATTATTCAAATGTGTAACTGTACATATAGAAAAAAATGTAGATCTGAAACAGCACCAATATGTTAATTTAATTTCTGTGTTGTGATTTACAAAGAAAATTTTGACTAGTTTTTCTCATTTTGAGAGTCCCAGTGGGGAAGGGGGTATAATGATGCTTAGGATTGATTGAGATGTTCTGTTTGAAATACATAAAAATTTAATAAAAATTTACAAAAAATCAATTTCATTTATTATTTTTATTTTCTGCATATCAGTGTATTGCCTGCATGCATGCAAGTGCACTCAGATTGTACATTGCCAGAGGAGGGTATCAGATGCCCTGGAACTGAAGTTACGATTGTCAGCCAACATGGAAGGACCTTTTTATTTAAAGGGCCTTATCATTGCATAATCTAGTCTCTTTTAAATGCCTAATACTACTCAAGGAATAAAAATCAAACCAATGTGCCAACAATAATATTAATCTACACATGATATATAAATGCATTTGAATTTGTCAAAGTCTACTAGTACACCACCAATGATAATAAATCAAAAAAGGGTAAAATTGATCTAAAATGCACAATGAAATTAACAGTTATTAGTAGAATAAGCATGGGAATAGTAAGTTACATAAGTCAAGGAGACAATAAGGAGAGAGAGAAGTAAGGTGAAGAAGCGAGGAGGATAAGAAGGGGGTAAGAGTGTATCATAGAAAGAAGGGACAGGACCAAGATGCCAGGAAAAAAAAAAAACTGAAGAAATAAAAACGGGAAGGATCAAACACAATGTACTCATGAATAATGAAATTTTAATCAGTATAAAAGAAATGTAAGGTAGATAATTAAGAATAAAATCATGTGAATAGAAAATAAGATAAAGAGAAAATGTTATTAGAAGTAGAGAGAATGGAAAACAGAGGAAACACAAAGGGGGGAAAAAAGAAAGAAAACAAAGAAGAGAAAATCTTTGGTGAATAATAAACATAAATGTGTCAGCATGATTTTCCCAAGACTTAAGTGCTAAGCAAATTGATGTCTTGGGGAATAAGGTCTTACTTTCAAGATCTGGATGTCAAACAAGGACAGTGGCAATAGCCTATACTGTTTAGGAGTCTCTTGGACCCCCTCGACTGACAGTCTAAAGGGAAATTTTCATTTCTGGCATGGTTTATAGAGGGTGGATTATAAAACATTGTGCCATAACTCCATTGTGTGTGTGTGTGTATGTGTGTGTGTGTGTGTGTGTGTGTAAATATACATATACAGAGAAAGACTGAGACAGAGTGAAACAGAGCTACTGAGAGGGATTAATATATGCATCCTATGTATCAACACATAATTATTATATACAGAATTTTAAGCAAGCTTATAAAATAAGGTTTCCCTCTGGATTACTCAAACTCCTGTATTACTACTATGAAACGTCATGATGGTTTGTTGGAATTTCATCAATTTAGCAATGTCTTATTTCCTTGATTCCTTCTGGTAGAGCAAGTTATACTGTCTCGACTCCCAGATGAAACTGTCCCACACAACTGCCTGTGCTAGGCTGGGGCTGGGTCTGTCTCTGCAGTTGGCCATGTTTTCTCTAAGCAGCTGCACAGTTGATCTGCTCCTCTGCTAGACAGGGCCACCATCTTTGTTCATTGCCAAAGCAGGAGCCAATAGCTAGCTGGGGATCCCAGGTGGGAAAAGCTGACATCCATTCTCCTCACACAGAAAGAAATGGGAGATAAACTCCATGTTTGGGAAGAACTGCTAGCTGGCTTCTCTGGTCACGTGTAGTCACTGGCAGGGATATATGATGGGCACTGTGCCTTTGGCACTCCCTGGTTGTTGGTGCTCTTTGCTCCTTGACAACCCAGTTAATCTTGCCAATTTCAACAGTGTCCTCTATGAGACCCTAAGGGTCTTCCAGGAAGTGCTATTTCTGCTGGGGAAAATGCATGCCTATCTCGGATTTTTTGTTCTCATTAGAGCAGCTAGAAGCCCAGGATATCCATCTCTGTGTGGTGCTGTGTAGTCTGATGGGTGACTAGCAGTCTCTTTTACCTATTTCAGGGTGTATTTTAGCTTCAGACCCATGCTCTAAATTTTTCACAGAGGTGTTTTTAATATGTGGACAGCTAGGTGCTATTTTCATAAGGAAAATATAGCCCAGTACTTACCACTGCTGTCTTGTTGAAATCTACAAGTTATTTAATTTAACTATAAGTAGTAACACAACTTAGGTCAAAAATATTTTGCCTACAGCAATATGGCAATCCATGATAATTTTGAAAATATTTAAAAAATGCTTTATAAATAGCCAGTAATTGCTTGTAAGTAATAATTATACTTGTCAAAAATTCTTGGCTGCCTGTATGTATAATCTTACATTATTAGCCTTTTATGACTCAAAGCATATAGATATATTTCAGTATTCCCTTTAAAAAACTGAAATTTGAGGAAAGTGAGATCTTGTTTCTCCATATATGACCCAAATAGTCCCTGTTAGTGAAAGTCCCTGCCTTAATAATTTGTATTTGAACTTCCTCTATGACTTTAATGCTTTTTCATGCCTCTTGTAGGAACTGTGGTTTGGGATTTTCACTTTAACATCCCCATTAAGATTTTACTTGAATAAAGAATCTCTCTCTCTCTCTCTCTCTCTCTCTCTCTCTCTCTCTCATTTGTCTCTTCTCTATACCACTTTCCTTCCTCTCCCTTCTTCCTTCCCTTCAATTTTTTTTTATTAAAGAAGAGAAATAGCCAATGAAGTCCATCACCAAAATTTTCACATGAATGGTGTTAGAGATTTCATTTTTAAAATTTCCTCATGCATGGCAAAAATGTTTACCAATCAGACAGTTTCTACACATCTCGATTCAAGGTTGCAGAACGAAAAAGCAGTTACCAAAAATTTCATTTATCGTATGAGAATTTAATAATAAAATCTTATTACTAACATCTAAATCCAGATGCCAACAGAATTGGACAATCACTACCAATTCCATATGAATTAATAAATGTTCCCATTTACAATGCTTTAAAAATTATATCTGAATGTAAACTCTGCAATATTCATAATTTCATGTCATTTTCAGTCCTGAACATAAGATGTCACAATTGCTTTATAATGCTGTGTTCTCTGAGCAAATGGGAATATAATTGTTTAGAGCATTGTGTTGCTGTTACAAATAGATGAGGTACTCAACAACTTACCTATCAGCATGTTAGATCATGAAGCAATTTTTGGTTAGGTATACTAAGAGCATCATCCTCTCCTTATTTAATTGCCCATGAAGCAATGTGGATCTTTTCATTTGAATTTCTAAGCTCTATCATGGTTCCTAGATTAGAGGTGACACTCAATAATTGGGTGTGAAATGCATGGAGAAATGAGAGAAGTATTGATTATTGTGAAAAAGCCATTTTGTGAGAAGTTAAAATGCTTTGGATTCCAAATCAGGTTTAACCCAAGTCAGTTTATATGAACAAAATATTCAAGTTTGTGTAAATTTATTAAGAAAACTCCATTAGATCAACTTATATAATTCTGAAGAATTATTATATAATACTTACTCAAATGTAATATTTCACACCTGTGTTTTCAAGTACCCATGATACTAATACTTCCCATGGTTATCAGTTTAGTGCAAGTCTTCATATAACATTTCCAGCATAGCAATCAGAAAAGGAAAAGTACTTTCAATTGGCTCCTGCCTGGCAACATATATATATATATATAGATATATATATATATAATTATATATAAAAATTTTTATGTAGGTGCATGAGTGTTTTGGATTGTCTGTATGTAAGTGCACTATGTAGCTTTGATCTTGATTCAACTCGCCAGATGCTGAATAACAAAAGGCAGTGAGCCTCGTAGGTCCTACACAGGAAGAGGGTGTCAGATTCACTGGAACTGAAGTAACAGACAGTTAGGATATTGCTGTCCAAGATGCATGCTGGAAAATAACAGACGAGCGGTATGTGGCAGAAAAGTGTTCCTTACCGCTGAGCCATCACTCCAACCCTAATGTCTAGAGAAAATTTCTTATAAATCCACCTAACCCTATATCTCCTCTCCAAAACTGGGCTGCATAATCAGGCCTCCTACAAAAAAAAAAAAAAAGAAAAAAAGAAAAAGAAAAAGAAAAAGAAAAAAGCAAAGTGCTTACCATAAATAATTTAAGAGTTAGACAGATTTAGAATTGAGGATGAAATGACAACCTTCTAGAAAGTAAACGTACAAGATGCCTGAATAAAGCTGGAATTTTGTCAATAAATAGCAAATGGGGGAATCTACATCAGCATTATAAAAATCATATATGAGTAGGAAAGCAGAATAGGAGCTGGAGAGATAGCTCAGCAGTTAAGAGAACTCGATTCTCTCCCCAGTGGGCTCCATTTTTGTTCTCAGCATCCATGACGGTCTGCTCACAATAACCCGCCACATTAACTCCAGACCTGACACCTTCTCTTGCCCTTGTTGGGCACTTGCACACACATGGCGTACTCACATAGAAATAGATACAGACACATACATATAAATAAGTTATATTTGTATCGTATGTTAATGAGTGTTTTACTTGCATGTATGTAAGTAAAGCACCTGCAGGCAATGTCTCTGGAGATCAGAAGAGGCAGGCATGGAACTGTGGTTACAGAAGTGGTTAGAAACTATGTAGGTGCTGGGACCCAAATCTAGGTCCTTTATAAGAGTATCCTGGGCTGTTTACAACTGAGCCTTCTTTTCAGCCATCAAAATAAATGTTTATAAATATAAATATCAAGAGCTTGAGCAATAGCTCCCTTGTGCTGGCCCAGCATGCACAGGGCTTTGAGCTTGATCCACATCAATGAAAAAAAAAAAAGGATTCAATATTTATAAAATACATCTTTTAGAGAAATAGAATTTTTATCAAGAATTTAAGTGGTAGATTTTGAAGAAAACATCTATAAAATACAGTATGAGATTCTTCATTCATATTTCCTAAATTACAAGGCTTCATAGACAGAAAAGTCCAAAACATTTTAAATAAAGTAAATTGTGCAAGATATTCTTTGTTTAATCAGAATAGTTAGAGATGTCAGGTGCATCCACTTCCTGAAAAGGCAAGTTACTTCATAGACCTAAGGTCTTCTAGCCCTGCTGTGTAAAGAGAAGTTACCACAACTCCTTGTATGTTTTAGAAGAGGAACTAAACACTGAAAACTTATTAACCTTGGACAGGGTTCCACTGTTAGAGTTGAATTTAGGAAGTGTCTGATTCTGAAGCCTAAAGCTAGCTCTAAAACAAGCAGGTACAGATAGGAAATTTCCAAATTTCCAATAATGGATGTTATGATTACAACAATTCTCTTCTACTTAATAAAAGAATTCTTCAATGTCTTCTTCATGTTCAAACATTGAATGGTGCACAAAATATAATTTACTTTCTTCATATAATATATATACATATATTATTCTCAAACCTGCTTTTTTCTCTTTGCATGTACTAATTATCTTATACTTCCCCTTAAAATTTTTTTTTGATAAGTTGAATATTTACTTCTGATAGTACAATACAAATTGGTCTTAAAGGAAGATATTGCATGGAAATATTAGCTATTAACAACTCATTTGCTTCAATTTAAATATAAGAAATTTATAATTTATTAAATAGAAAAATAAATGAAAAATTGGATAAAAGAATATGTAATTCAGTTAAAGAAAAATTCCAGTGAACAAAATCAACATTTGACTAAGTTCTTAGTAAAAACAATGTGTTTAATACACACATGCAAAAATATATTAAAATGGTAAACAAAGACTATCAATATTGTTAGGGCAAATATTGTCACATAAATCTATTTGTAATACTGAAAGGAGTTTAAATAGTGAGCAATATTCAACATTGATTCTGATATGCTAAATAGGAGTTTATTGCTACCTAATAATTCTCAGACATGGAATTGCTAAGAGACAATATTTGAACATATGTGTGTTTCCTTATTTCAGCACCATTTCTGATGCACAGACAAATAAAGTCAGAACCATCTAAATAACTTTGTGTGGAGGAAAAATAAGATGACATGTATTGCACTGAAAAAATAAATTATTAAAAGTGTCTCTGATATCCAGCAGCTGGTTGTTGACAGCTAGGACTTCATAGGTCAGCAACTTTCTCCACTGAACTGAAAGAGCTTTCATAGAATGTCACACGTCCTACAGCAGTCTACCGTGTAACCATGGCTGAACAAAGAGAAACCTCAGGATCACTCTGAAATCATCCCTGAAACAGGAGAGATTAATGAAACCAGGTGCCCACTACCCACACCAAACCAAGCAGAATATTGAACAAAACAACCACTAAATAAAGCAAAAGAAGCAAGCCTCCCAGAACCTAGGCATGGTTGGTGTTGATTGACCAGTTATAGTTGACATTAATTTTAAAAAGCCTAGACATGCAATGAAAACTCTAATTCCACTTGATCTTTGCTCCCCATGTATAAAATGTAAAAGACACTCAATCATTTGAATTGGCCTATTTTTATTGCAACTAATTGAAACTTGGCTATTTGTTCCTTAAACCTTTCAGATCTCTAGCAGAAGACAAACTTAAATACCCCCAATTGTTTACATAAATCCTGATGTTCATCTAATAATATCATTACATTGTTTAAGACCTTGTTTCTCTGACAGAACTGAGATTGTTTGCCTGGCTGACATCTTCTGCCCAGGGTAGCGATACTGACAAAGTGAGCCAAATAATGGAATTAGCAATGTGTTAATAACCTTAAAAGTAAAAGTCACCAGGAAACAATCTACATCTCATGTGCATCATGAAACACATTACGAAGGACCTAAATGTTAGTTAAAGCTTACGCCCAATCTCTTTTTTCTGACATTTCCTATCATCTGCTTACTCCTCTCTAATCTCACAATATAAAGGAGGAACCACGAATAAAAGAAGAGAGATCTCCATTTATTGATTTTCAAACGTGTAGCCTCTATTCGAAACTTTAAATCCCTGTTTTGAAATTGTGTGCTCAGCAGTATATTAATTATAGGGATTATGAAACCCTGTGGCTTGATGTGTTGAAACAGAAGAGGGTTTTAATTCTAGGGAACTGTCTCTAGATTTTTGATGTGAAATGAAATTTCTGGCATCGATCCTGCACTAATGAAGATCAGAATGTTCCCTTGGTGTGATCAGGGCTACTCCCACAATGATTGCCTCTTGGTGAGTTGAGAGGAAATAGAAACAGCAAAAGCATTGATTCGGAAGAAATTTCTTATCTTGCAAACCACATATTACCCAAATAGATTTACTCCTAATCTTTTAATAAACTGAAACTGTTACTGATTTCTGCAAATGGTGTCTCAGCTTAATCTCACAGAAGACGTTCTGGTTCTGCAGTGGATTAGAAAAGACTCCTATCTTTCAATATTTGTCTTTGTTCTTTTCAGTAGCTGAATTTAATTCTTATTATCCTCAATGACAATGCAATTTCAGATGATGACATTTCTCAAGTGAAACACACACCTTTCAAATAATAATTCACAACTCCAAATTGGATTTGTGTGTGTAGATGTGTACATGCGTGCAGACCCAGCACCTGCGGCTGACAGTCTGATTTGTGAACATATATTTCACTTCATAGATTAAAATGCTTTTAGATACAAGAAATGAAACACTGCTGTTTGTGAGGAAAGATTAAATTCACATTACCCTCAGGTTCATAATGATAGATGAATTGGGAAAAGCAAAATTAATTCAAAGATAAAAACAAAAGCAAAGCACCTCAGGTTTTGGTCAATGTGGGCACACCTAAAGTGTTAGGTGGGATCTACCAAAGATTCTTGTACACAACATGAATTATGCTGTTAATTCTACTGTATCACTTTCCTAACTGATTGCCCCTGTATGCTTTTTCTTTTGTGATGTGTTGAACTCTTTGCAGCTTCCTGATCTGCCTCAGTATGCTAGTAGCATGCCTTTGCATCCAGATGCACAAAACAAATATGCATTCTTCATTTATATATTCCAAATGGTGTTCTGGCCAAATTTTAACTTTCTTGCCATTGAGAACCATTGACGTAAATGCAATGACCCTTTCAAAACAAGGTAATTTACATAGGAAATAAGGATATATAGGCATACTTTATTTTTTCCAAAGTATTTGTTGCTTCATTCCTTCTTTGATTCAATTTCAGGAAACATTTTAAGTATCTGGATTTAGTACTAGTCTGATTGAATTCAATCCCAGCTCTCTCATTAAGTACTTTTATGACTTTGGGCTAGTTCCCAGTCTCTGTATGCTTTAGGACCATTTTGATTTGAGGATGATAATCACACCTAACTCACCTGTGTATTATGAGGGCCAAGTTAGGTTTTCTGTGTAGATATCAAGATTGGTTACCATGGTGATCCGAATGAAGTTTCTCCAAGTTTTCCATCTGGCTCTACATCTTGAACTCTTACTTTTGATGAACAGCATCAAAGAGCAAAGGAAGAGTGTAAGAAATAGCTCCACTGCAAAGGATGCTTCCAGCAAGTTCTTTCTTACTTACAGCCTCTCATTAGAGCTCATGCCCGGAAGCCCACCATTGCCGTGGTGTCTGCTCCTCACAAGGACTGCCACTGTTGTTCTTTCCTCATGATACACACTTTTTTCACTCATGATCTTACAATTTAGTCTTAAGTGCTCAATTCCAGAACACAGGAAGCAAAAATCTGCTGTCATATCTCCTCCCAAGACTCCCCGAACATCCTTTCTTCTATATTATGAATTATTTAATCAAATAGAGAATGGTTATTTGTGTTACCAATGTTAGATCTGGGCTTCCCAGAATTCCAAGGGACACACAGATGTCCACTTCCTCCAGAGGGTGTCAATCTTTTGACCCCTTACCCTGTACCTGAGGTCCTGCCCCATGGCTACAAAGGGGTGGTCCTCAGTTGCCATCTTACTGCTACAGCTGTTGCTGCTACCTTACCACGTGCCAACAGGTAGTCAGCCCTGGAAATTCTTGAAGTATATGTTCGCTGAGTGATTAAGTCTCATGTGCCTGTCTTTTATCAAGGGTTTGCACCATTATAATCTAACATAATGGTGCTGTGTGAACTCTGCAGACAGCTGAGACGTTTTGTACCAGGCCGAGTGCTCCTCGGCTGTCCCCTCAAAAAGAGCCTAATATTTTTCTTTTGCGACCCCCTGGGAATTGCCAGAAGCATATTTCTCTGGAGAACCAGCTTTCACATTTCACAATAAGTTATCATTCTCTCTCTGCTCTCCCCCACTTGTTCTCCCTCCCTCTCTCTCTACTGCTTTCTGCCTCCGTCATTCATCTACTCTCCTCCTTCATTTTTTAACCTCTCATTTTTTTGGTTTTCTGTTTTGAATTCTCCTGATAACTGGTGTATCAGAGGATTCCCGAACCCTGCCCCCAGACTGAGGCCCCGTCCAGACCATGGTCTGACAGGATGCTGGAGACAGAATCTAGACCCATTTTCTTTTTGGTCCCCCCTCCCCCCCCCCCCCCCCCCCGTAAATTCTGGGACACCAACTTTGTGGGCTTGAGGACACCGATTCAGAACCCCCGCATCACGCTGGTCACGGGGACTGTGGACTCTGGTTGGCAGCCCTGAAATTAGAGTGGAGGTGCATCTGAAGCTAAAACTTTACTTCCTTCCTACAGATCTCTCTCTCTCTCTCTCTCTCTCTCTCTCTCTCTCTCTCTCTCTCCCCTTCTTTTGGGCTTTTTCCTTCTTTTTCTTTTTTCTTCTTATTTACTATGCCTCACCCCCCAGCCCCTGAGCATTCAAACAGGAAAGGGTGGAGGGAGGCTGCACCTGTGCAGTGCCTGTTTCCAGCTTAGCTGTGCTAAACCACACCCACTCCTTCACGGTGGCCATTTTAGCTAGGTTTATCATTTCCATGGTACCTAAATCACACCCACTCCTCAACGACTTTCTTGACCACATGGCAAGAATACCTTATTGGAAAATTGAATTTACATAGGAGCTTATAGCAACTAATGCCATGTTCTAATTATTTTACAATTTATTTAATGACATATTCTGATCCTTCCACATATTTTTTATTTTAGTTTCTATATTGGATTATTATCAAAAGGCAGTTGCGTTAAAATAAATAGATTTTTATGTCCAGTAGCCAAGTTTTGTTTCTACCACTTTTTCATCCACTTCAAAATAAAATCATTTTGGGGAAAGAGGAACACTCATCCACTGCTGGTGGGAATGTAAACTGGTACAGCCACTATGGAAAGCAGTGTGGAGAACGCTTGGAAGACTTGAAATGAACTTGCCACCTGACTCAGCCATACCACTCCTGGGCATGTACCCACAAGACTCATCTTACCGCAGAGATACATGCACAGCCATGTTTATTGCAGCTCTCTTCACAATAGCAAGGAGCTGGAACCAACCCAAGTTCCCCTCAACTGACGAGTGGATAGAGAAAATGTGGTACATCTACACAGTGGAGCTCTATGCAGCAGTAAAGAAAGACGACATCGGAGACCCTGTCTCGAAAAGACAAAAAAAAAAAAAAAAAAAAAAAAAAAAAAAAAGAAAGAAGACAATCATGAGCTTTGCAGTAAATGGCTGGAGCTAGAAGTTTCATGCTGAGTGAAGTAACCACAGTCCAAGAAAAACAAAGACAACTTGTAACCCTTATCTGTGGATCTATGCACCAATACCTAATTGTATGGCAAAACTGAGCAACATACAATGTTATGAAAACACTGTGCTTTTATATTGCGAATCCCTTAAAATATAATAAAAATAAAAAATAAAAAACGACAAAAATAAAATCATTTTTCCGTTTTTATTTTATATGGGTATTTATTTTTTTTTACAAGCTATTGTTTAAGATTTTTACATCATCTGGCTTTATAACAAATGCTGTTTTGTTTTTGTTTTTTTATATTTTTGTTTACAAAACTTTTACATATTTTTAAGGGATTATTTCAGATTTTGGCACTGACCAGTCCCTCCATTTCATCAGTTCTCTTCATAAATTCCATTTTATTCAGAAGTCCATTCTTGCTTCTTCTTCTGGGTACAAGCATCTGTATCTGAGATTAACAAGGTGTGTTTACCACACCCGGTCCCAGCTTGCATCCGGATCTTGCCTCAGGCAGTAAAATTTTACCATTAAGGAAGGGACTTTTGATTTTTCCACTAACCATAAATTTATTCTCATTAAATTAGCCTAGATACCTATAAACTGCAATCTCTTCCCTCCAATGAAATAGCTTAAATGATTTGGGTGCTGTCAGTTACTAAACTGACTTGGTTTTATACTGCCTTGGTAGGACTAAATGTCTCCTAACACCTCATTTTTAAGTTCTCCCTTGGTGAAACTCTCTTTAATTATTGTATTGTAATTTAGTATGGCTAGATGTAAAAGTCTGTTTTCCATCACTTGTTAAAATATTTCAGAAGTTCATAGTTTTACAACCAAAGCTACAAGACATCAATGCCAGCATGATAAGGAAGCTATATTAGCCATCTCAGCCTTGGCAGTGTAATTAATTATGGCCGAATTCTTTACATGATGTTTCTAAAGGTCCTTTTTTTCCGATGTATGTGACTGTTCAATACAAACACTAGGATAAAAATCTCTTAGATAAATGTGGATAAAAAATTTATCCACACATTCATATAAGAGATTTTTATGTGTATGATATTGCTAACAACTCTGTAATATAGTTACAGAATATTAAGATCTTTTATGTGTATGATATTTTTGATAAGAGATTTTTATGTGTATGATATTGCTAACAACAAAGAGATTTGTATGTGTATGATATTGCTAACAACTCTGTAATATAGTTACAGCATATTAAGATCTTTTATGTGTATGATATTTATGATAAGAGATTTTTATGTGTATGATATTGCTAACAACAAAGAGTTTGTTGTGTAGGATTGCTAACAACTCTGTATAGTTACGCATATTAAGTCTGTGTGTAGCATGCATGTTGCGCCTCTACTCAGTACACTTTTAATCTTCCATCACCAATTTAATTATTTCATTTTATTTTGAGTGGTATGGAGCACTGTTGTATGTTGGGTACTGTTCACTTTGTGCTGTATAGTAGATATCACGAAATTGTGTTCCACAGCGGGAGATTCTCAGTACTGTAAGCCTGTGGACAGTCCCCTTGCAGGTACTACACACCATGTTACAGCCTCAGGTGAAACAGATATATATATAATATAATAATATATCTATATATATATATATATATAGTATATATAACTTGATCTATATCTATATCTCGTTACCCCCATATAACCCCTGTTTATCGTTGTGTTTATATTATTACTTCTAATATTTATAAGAAGAATTGAGTTTTATTTCTGGGGACCACGTGGGATACTCCAAATGAAACCAATTTGGGTTAAGTATTTCCCGTCTCCTGTAGGTATGTGATAATGCCCCCCCCCTTTTTCCTTCTCAAAGCTGTAATTCAAAATCTGGGGACAAGTGACACAGCCTTCATTTGAGATAGTCATAGAAGGTATTGGTTTTAGCCTCTTTATTATCTTGGGTTTATTTCATGAGCTATGTTAGAATATTTTTGCCTTTCATGGTTTAAATCCATTATACTTTGATTACCTAAATGTCCTTTATGGACCTTAAAGAACAAATTGTAAGCCTTACTTGATATGTTTAATGTTAACAATGTACCTGGGCTAAGAAGCCTCAATATTTGCCTTCATTGAACTGGTCTGGGCCCATTGTGGGCAATGCCATCCTTGGCCATATATTTCTATATTGTATACAACAGGCTGAACATGAACCAGCAACACAAACCAGTAAGCAGCATCCTTTCTTAGCCTGTGCTGCAGTTACTACCACCAGGTTCCTACCATGAGCTTTTAGTTTGCCACAGCAATTAAGAATGTATTAAGAGTGCTTAAGTCAAGGTTCATGCTTTACTGAGGTGTTATATAGTAATTGAAATATGAAATACCAAATTCATTCAACTGATCCTCTTGGAGGTTTAACAACCATACTTAAAGCTCCAATCTGATTTGGCAAGAGGGATTTGAAGGGACAATTGTTTGTCCCTTACCCTCTAAGGTTAACTTAAGTCCTAGGGTCCTGAATGGTCACCATTCTACATGTCCTACGGCAGTGAGTCACCAGTCATCCTGGGCCAGGGAGGTCTTGGAGCCAACAGTACATTCATACACATACAAAAAAAAAAAAGAACTTCATCTGGCCAGTGTCCAGTCAAGAGAGGAAGGTCAATATAGAGGAAAAACTCCTCAAACTTTAAAGGGAAGTTCTAGTCAAGCAAGACCTGATTTTTTTTCTTCTCATAGATGGAACTGGTAAAGAGTCAGATGCAAGGCCAGAGTGACCCCCCAAGGACCAGAAGCTCAACTGACCCTAACACCAAAACTAATTTAATTTATTTGAGCTAACTATATGGTTTTAAATACTCCAACAGGAAACTATAATCAAAAGAAGAAAAATGAAATAACTTATACCTTATTAACAGAGAGATAGGCAAGAGGCCTACTGTGCCAAGTTAGAAACCTACTGTGTCATGTTAAAAAATATCTCAGAGACAGGTGACAGACTTACTGTTCCATGACAGAAAATAACACCTTTTATATTCTCATGGCTATGCTGGCTCTCACTCTGGAGCCCTGTGTACAAAAACTGGTCCTCATTCTGGAACTCTGTGTACTAAAACTTTTTTCCAGTTCCTCAGAAATAGAATACAGGTCCTCTCTCCCTCTGGAGGCCCTAGACAGGGACCCTCCAATTGCTAATGCACCCAGTAGCCCCCCCCACCCATTGGTACTGTGAAGTCCCTGCAGTGGTATACTCATTTATATAAGATTCAACCAGTTTGTCTTTTCATTTGCAAAGAAAATGTGCACTAACTACTGGCCATTATTGATCTGGACCAATACCACTAGGCACCCAGAGCAGCCAAAATGGGAAATCAAATTCTAATCCTCCTGCCTGACAGCCTTTCCCCTGAGACTTCATCCCGCCTCAGCTATGAAGCAGATACAGAAAATTGTCCCATTCTCTTATCATAATCAAAAGACTGGAATGTTAGAACTGGGCTTCCCAGAATTCCAACGGCTACACACTGTCCGCTTCCTCCAGAGGCTGTCAAGCTTCTGACTGCTTACCCTGTACCTGAGGTCCTGCCCCATGGCTATAAAGGGGGGGGGGGGCTGCTACTGCTGTTGCCACTAACCCACCATGTGCCAACAGGTAGTCAGCCCTAGCAATTCTTGAAATAAATGCTCCTGGAGTGATTAAGTCTCATGTGCCTGTCTTTTATCAGGAATTTGCACTTTTATAATCTAACAACCACATCCTGGTAGAAGTTCTAGTTTTTCAGGAACCGATGATATTTTCATCATTTTATGCGTATGAGTGTATTGCCTGCATGTGTATATAAGAGCACCCGTGTCATCCCAGTCCCATAGAGGTCAGAAGAGGGTTTAAGACCCCTGGAACTAGAGCTATGGACTGTTGTTAGCTACCATGTGGGTGCTGGGATGGGAAGGTCTTCTGTAAGAACTGTCAGTGCTCTTAACTACTGAAACATCTCTCTATTCCCCAATGGTGTTTTTATTACGTTTTTACTGTTTTTTTTTTTACTCATTTGATATGGTTATACATATTTATCCAAATACTAATTATATTATATATATAAAGCACATTCATAAGTGAAGAAAAGACATTGATGGCATAGAGACCCACTTATGTAATCTCAACATTCATGAGACTGAAGCCAGAAGTTATATTACATGGCAGGGCAACCTGGGCTACAGAATGAAATTTTTATTTAAAGGAAAAGAAAAAAAGTAAAAAGAATACTAATGCATATTTATATTCAAATGTGACAAGAACTTTCAGATAATATGATACCTGATTGCTTCATCTAAAACAAAGAGAAGATACTAGTAAAAATAAAGAAGACAGGCAATGGGGGGAAGTTCTAGCAAGAAAAATTCCACAAAACATTATACGAATATGTCTGCAAATCATAGTGTTCCGAGGCAAAGTATGGAAACAAACTCAATTCAGTGAAATACACAAATGTCTTTGAATTTGACATAGAGGAAGTCTCTGGTGAAAATGAATATGATTTCTGCACTGCTTCCTCTGAAACCTTCCACCCAACAACCAGCTTCCAGTCTTGGCTATAATTTTGTTTCATCTTTCACTTATAAGCTCAAAACAAGCTCTCCCAATAACTTCATACACAAGCACACACACACACACACACACACACACACACACACACATTCACTCCATCCAGTATCCTGAGCTCCATAAATATCCATACAGGAAATACAAAATAATAATAATAATAATAATAATAATAATATCCAACAAGAAGTCCTTACCATTTGGTTGCTGCTTCCCTGGTGATAGAAGCAAATTTGCTGAGGGCAAGAGATTTGTCAGTTTTGATCACCTTTGTGTCACTAGTGTTAAGAACATTGGCTGACATAGAATTGATGATGAAATAACAATATCTCCAGTACATGAATGGATCCATACAGGTTCCTCACTGCCCTGTTACTCACTGGTTATTTTCCAGACACCCAAGTCTTTGCAAGGAACTCAGCGTCTTTGATCTTAGGCTCATCAGTCTACTCAGAAAGAATAAAACAAAAGAAAACAATGCAAAACAATTTCTTTTCCATAGCACATTTTTGAAAAACTGACTTAGCCAAGAATCTGACTTTTCTATCCCCTTCCAAAGCCAAGAATACATGGGTAACATGCCAAGAGACTGTATGTGGGCTTAATTTGGACTTCTCTCTCATTTCTGGAGGCCAAAATAGGAATACTACCCACATTTTTGACAATAGGGATTGGAGAAAATATTCATTTTACACAACAACAGAAATTGTTTATATACTTGATCTGCATTGACATAAAGGCTTCTTCTAAAAGTTAGTTGCCATTTCACAGGGATGTGCCTTGCTTTATTTTCTAAGACAAATGAAACAAAATAAAATAAATATGGAGAAAAGTATTATCTCAACTTTCAGTATAGATAGGATGCAAAATTACATCTTGATAACATTGCTTATATTTATTAGCCTGGTTTTCTGGGCTTCATTTTAATTATCATTAAGAGTATAAAATGAGAATGTGTAGTGTGAATCATCACATCATGGATTCAAAGGGCTAATAGGATAAAATAGGCAGTTTAATATAGATTTTAAATTACAATAGTTCACAGGTTCTATAAATAAAGGATAATTATGTTTTTTTTTTTTTTTCCAACTAAAAATCTACCAAAGTCCCGTTCATATGTACGGCACTTTCCCTTTGTATATCGACAGGTCCATGAACTCATACTTTCATTGAATTCATGTTCTATTGTGCTTCCTAGTAAAATGTTTTGACCATGTCTGATTATATAGCTCAATTGGAGTGGAGAAAATTACCCAGTAATTCAGAAAAGAATTCCCTTTCAAAGCCCACAGGAATCTGCTGTTCAATTTAGAAAGAAATTTACAGAATCAGGTTGCTTGTGTGAGTTCTAAGTGTTGTTTCATGTTTTGACCCAGGGTTGCTTGATATATCATTCACCAAAATATGATTTAGCATCTCGTTTGCCTTCTTTCTGTGCTATGGGTTTATAAGAACTCAGCATATCTTCCTTGCTATTGAGTCTTGCCTCCTTTTTTCTCTGTATTTCCACATCCCGTTGTTTTCCAGGATACGAATTTAAGCCTCAACTGTAATGAACAATGCTTCTGTTGTCACTTTCATTAAAACAAAAGAACTTTTCCTCTTCCCGTTAAGTCTTCATTTTTAAAGATATTGCTATTTTTTTGAAAAAGAAAGAAAAATGATAAATGTATGGGTTAACAACCTGTGTTGATTGGCAATGCCAAAATGTTTGTGAAATGGATTTTTCAAGACCTCAGACTTTGTTCTTTAATGTGCTAAAGATCATCTTCATTTGCAAATTATCTGACCCTGGTGGAAGGCTGCTGCTGGGCATAGGCATGAAGAAGTTAATTACTATGTTATCTCCTACACATATCTTCATTTTATAGCACCAGTATTTCCACTGTTGCTCAGTGAGGAGGTGTTAGATTTCTTTATTCAGTTGTGGAGAATGATTTAAATTCTCGATATACTTAAAAAAATCAATATACCAATATCACATTTGGACTTTTGTCATACTCCCAAGAAAAAACTTGCTAGTTAAAATGATAGATACTATGTGTTTATTAATAACTAATGTGAAAGCATCATATAGGCACATGGGAAACTCATATGAAGCATGAAGATATAGTAACATGAAGAGATGCCTGCAACCACCTACAATAAGTGAGTGAAGGCACAGGATGATTCTCCCTGGAAGACTAAGGAGATACAGGAAGAACAGTAACAGGCAGCAAAGGGAGGAATGACACCTGACAAGAAGGTCACAGCATATGCGTGAAGCATATTGTGTGTAGGTTACATCAATCTAGGGCTGGAGAGGGACTGCTTAGTTGTTAGGAACACTGGATGATGTTGGAAAGAACCCAAGTTCAGTTTTCAGTACCTACATGGTACCTAACAATCATCAATAATTTGGTCTGATCAACACCCTCTTCTGGGCTCCTTAGACACCAGGCACACATGTAGTGCACTTATGTACATGCAGGCAAAACATTCATATTTCTAAAGTAAAAATAAAATACAATGATTTTAATAAAAGATACACTAATATACCACAAGTACAGCATGCCCAGTCTTCTGACATTGTGGTTGTCATCTGCAAATTTTGCACTACATAATTATATAGTAATTCACAAAACTATGTGATATAAAGTCACATGTTTTAAGTAACATTAGGGTTTTGTGTTGGGCCATATTCATAGCTATCATTAGGTGCAGGCTGTGCAGGGGGTGCAGGGTGCAGGAATATCCTGTGGAGATAAGACTATGAAATTTGAAAGTAGTACTATAATCTGGAGAAGGGTCATATTCTAGAATTTATTCTCCCATACCACAAAGTATACCCAAAGTACATTCCAATGGTTTTCTATATTTGAGAATTCATCAAATGATCACAGGACATGGATTTGAAAATTTGTTCCTATTTACCTGCTTATTTGGGTAACGTTTCATCTTGGGCTTAAGTCTCCTCTTGGAGATGTAAAGACAATAAAACATTAATCTTCTCAGCCTACTTGAGAATTCATCATGAGTTAAAATATAGTTGAAATTCTATAAATGATCTCCATATGAAGTCTTCTTTTCATATATATACTTGATGCCCAGTTTCTGAGAGGGATTGTTTCAGTGGATACCATTGAATTCTAACATCTGTAAAGATCCAACTACTTTCTATAAAATCATGTAGTATTTGCTTATCAACTAGTCACATTCTCCTCTGTAATTTTTATCTCCACATTATTTGTAATTAAAGACATAATACATTGTAAATTGTATGCAAATACTTGTTCTACTTTGTTATTAAGGGAATAATGACAAGAGAAATATTTGTATATGCTTAGTAAAAACAGAATAAAAAACTATTTTTTTCTTTTTTTTGTAACATACCTAACCAAACATACCAAAAATCTCGACAAAGAAAATTTTAAATCCTTCAAGAAGGAGATTAAGGAAGATACTAGAAGATAGAAAAACCTCCCAGGCTCATGGATTAGAAGAATCAATATAGTAAAAATGACCATCCTACCCAAAGTAATATACAGATTCAATGCAATCCCAATTAGATTCCCCACAAGCTTCTTCACAGACCTAGAAGAACAAAAATCCCAAAGTTCATATGGAGAAACAAAAGACCCTGGATAGCCAAAGCAACCTTGAGCAAAATGAGCAATATGGGAGGTATCACCATACCAGACTTCAAACTATATTATAGGGCTATAGTAATAAAAACAGCCTGGTATTGGCACAAAAACAGGCCTGTAGATCAATGGACCAAATTGAGGAACCATACCTGAGCACATCCAATTTCAGCCACCTCTTACTTGACAAAGGGACCAAGACTCAATGGAGGAAAGACAGCATCTTCAGCAAATGCTGTTGGCATAATGGGATCACCACTTGTAGAAGAATAAAACTAAACCTCTACCTCTTGCCATGTTCAAAAATCAACTCCAAGTGGATCAAAGACCTCAATGGAAAACCGGAAACTCTGAAAATGATAGAAAATGTCGGTAGCGATGTAGTCTGGACACTCATTTGATCAACTTGATTGAACAAACAACCTGTCACACACCCCCCCCCCTGAATGGTGGGACTGTGGGGGTTTGGGCACAACAGTCTGTAGATTGGTTTTGCATGAAGGATGCTTATACTCATGGATTATCACTTATAGCTAAAAAATGAAAAAAAAAACCTGAAAGATGCAGGACAGTTATGGCAGAATACATGATCTGGGATGGGGTGGGGGTGGGGGTGGGGGGGAAGGGAAAGGGAAATATGCCTGATCTGAATTGGAAAATGATGTACGAAATGCACAAACCATCAATAAAAATTAAATTAAAAAAAAAAAAGAAAGAAAATGTCAGTAGTAACCTACAAGATATAAGCATAGGAAAAGACTTTCTTTTTTTCTTTCTTTCTTTTTTTAATTAATTAATTAATTAATCTTTTATGTGTATGAATGTACTGTCTGCATGTAGGTTTGTGCACCGTGTCATGCAATGCTGCAGAGGTCAGAAGAGGGTGGCAGATTCCCATGGAACTGGAGTCAAAGACAGTTGTCAGGTGCCATGTGGGTGCTGGGGATGGAACCCAGGTCCTCTGCAAGAGCAGGCGGTGCTCTTAACCACTAGGCCATCTCTCCACCCCAGGAAAAGACTTTCTAAATCAGTCAGCAGCTGCACAAAATATAAGGTCAACAACTGACAAACAGAACTTATTAAACTCAATAAACTCTGCACAGAAAAAGAAACAAAGAAGTGAAGAGAAAACCCACAGAGTGGGAAGAAACTTTCACCAGTGATAAATCTGACATTAATATCCAGAGTGTATAAACTACTCAGAAAAACAAAGGAGAGCCAGCGTGGTGGCGCCTGCCTTAATCCTAGCCCTGGGGAGGCAGAGGCAGGCGGATCTTTGTGAGTTCAAGGCCAGCCTGGTCTACAGAGTGAGTTCCAGGACAGCTGGGGCTACAGGGAGACCCTGTCTCAAAAAGACCAAAAATAAATAAATAAATAAATAAATAAATAAATAAATAAATAAATAATAAAACAAAGGATGAAGAAAACAAATGACTTACTCAAAAACTGGAGTAAAGAGCTGAACAGAGACTTCACAAATGAAGAAGTAAAGATGGCTGAGAAACATCTTAAAAAGTGTTCAACATCTGAGCAAGTGCTCTGGTTAGAGTTGTGACTGATTCCATCACCTTGGAGAGAATCTTATGAATCATAGTAAGTTTCAGCTTTCTCAGACCTGTGAAATTTGCTTGCTTACTGAGTCTCATGAGTTTCCCCTCCTCTTCCTGGAAGGAATGTTTCAATTGGGAGGAAATTACTGTACAACAGGGCACAGCACTGATCATAGCATGATAAGAGGAAGCATGTACATGCAAGCCTAGTTCATAGAGTGGCAGCAGCAGCTGTCACTGAGACCACAGACCTAGATGGTGAGTCACTGTCATCAGAAGGACATGGAACCACTGAGCTCCAGTCTGAAGTCCACTTGCCCCCTCAGCTGACATCAGTTCACTTGCCTGGTGCTCTATACATTCACTACTCTAAGACATTTGTTCCCACTGCATTCAAAAGACTCCCTCTCTCTCTTGACAGAGCATACCTCACGACTCAGCCCTAGAACCTTCCAGAGCATTGACTTAGCTGTCTCTTAGCTCTTTACTCTCCTCATACTCCAATTTCTCCTCTGATATGTCTACACACTGAGTTCCTCTTTTTAAATTTTTTTTATTATTTTTCATGTGTATGAATGTACTGTCTGCATGTAGGTTGGTGCACTCGTGTCTTGCAATGCCTCGGAGGTCAGAAGAGGGGGTTGGATTCCCCTGGAGCTGGAGTTAAAGACGTTCTCAGCCACCATGTGGGTGCTGGGGATCGAACCCGGGTCCTCTGCAAGAACAGTTGGTGCTCTTAACTGTTAGGCCACCTCTCCAGTCCCTCATTTGGCTACACTTCCTCTGATCTGCCTGTCAACTTTGGTTTTATCTTTTCCCAGGGAGGCTTTCACTTTATTTATTAATGCATATCAGTTGTATAAAATACTAATGTGGTTCATTGTGACATTGTTATACATGTACATAGTATACTTTGACCTGCTCGCACCAGCACCCTCTCTTGTTCCCCTTTCCCTCCAGCTGATCTCCTTTCTCTTTTCAAATTGTCCCCTTCTGCTCTCATGTCAGTTTTGTAAATCTAGTTTCTATAATAAGGAGAAAATGTGAGAAGACATTCTCAAACCTGTTGAGCGTCTGCCAGTCCTGGAAAGGGAGAGAGAGAGAGAGAGAGAGAGAGAGAGAGAGAGAGAGAGAGAGAGAGAGAGAGAGAGAGAGAGAGAGAGAGAGAGAGAGAGAGAGAGATCTCCAGCGTTGCAACGTCTGTGAGTTGTCACCCATGCTGGGATGGGTGTTTTGGTGATGGAGCTACCTTTGAGTCATTTATGTTCTTGCGAATAACCCTTTGTCCATACTCCTAGAAGTAACCCCAATAAATTTGTTCATCAATTGGGACTTTTAAAAAAGTGTTCAACATCCCTAATAATTAAGGAAATGCAAATTAAAACAACCTTAAGATTTCATCTTACTCCGGTAAGACTAGCTATTATCCAGAAAACAAAGGATACCAAATGCTGGAGAGGTTGTGGGGAAAAGGCAATACTCATCCTCTGCTGGTGGGAATGCAAACTCGTGTAACCCCTATGGAAAGCAATGTGGAGAACTCTCAAGACACTTTAAATGAGCCTACCACCTGACCCAGTCATACCACTATTGGGTATATAACCACAGGACTCATCCTATGGCAGAGATACATGCACATCTATGTTTATTGCAGCTTTCTTCACAATAGCAAAGAGCTGGAAGCAACCCAAGTGTCCTTCCACTAACGAGTGGATAGAGAAAATGTGCTGCCTCTACACAATGGAATTCTAGGCCTCTTGTGTACCTCATGAAATGATTGTGTGGGTTCTGTCCTTGATTCTCTTTGGATGGTGGATTAAATTTATGGATACATGAATGTTGAAATTGTCCTCCATGTATGGGAAGAAGTCGATTTGATCATGGTGGATACACTTCTTGGTGTTCTCTTGCGTTCAGTTTGCAAATATTAAGAATTTTGTGTCTATGTGCATTAAGAGATTGGTGTATGATTTTTCTTCCTTTTTATTCTTTTGGATACTCTGGGTTTGGAATTCAGGTAATACTAACTTTAAAAATGAACTCAGAAATGTTCTTTTAAACAAACGAAGGACAAGGAGCCAAGTTAGCATAATAAGAGATGAAAGGGGAACATTACAACAGATACTGAAGAAATTCAGAGAATTAAAAGAATACTTTAAAAAACAATATTCCCCTAAACTGGAAAATCTAAAATAAATGGGTAAGTTTCTACATATTTAAATCAAGATGAAGTAAACTATTCAAAATGGACTCATATCAACCAATTACATAGAAATAAAAATTAAAAATCTTCCATCTAAAGAGAAAGGCCTGTACCAGATAGTTATAGCATAGAATTCTACTAGTGCTTCAAAGAATTAATACCAATACTCCTCAAATTATTCCATAAAAATAGAAAAGGCACATTTCCAAATTGGTTTTTCATATATATATATGATATATATTATATAATATATGTTATTGAATTACTGTTCATCATACAATGTATCTTCATAGTTTTTAGAATCCCTTCCCTATGTGTAGCCCTTGCAGTCTGCTGGTAGCAGCATGCAAAAGGCACCACAGGCAAACTCAACCAAATTATTTTCATTTCCTGAAAGTTTGTTTTTCAGATTCTTTGTGTATTTTAGAAGTTGATCCTTTGTTGGATATCTATTGATTTTGCAAAGATTTTCTCCCATTCTGAAGGCTGTCCCTTCATTTGAATAACTGTTTTCTTTGCTCTACTGAAGCTGTTTAGCTTCCCAAGATCCCATTTGTCACTTCTTGACCTTATTTCCCACTGGAGTGTATGAAGGATGATGTTATCCGCTCCTGTATCATTCTCTACCTCATCTTCTAGTAGTTTTAGAGTTATATTTTTGATCCATATGGAGTTTACTGAGTAAAAAGGATAACGCTAAAGATATTACCATGCCCTATCTTAAGTTATACTATAAATCAATAGTAATAAAAACTACACAGTACAAGCATAAAACAGACAGTAGAACATTGGAACAGATACCAGAACTGGATTTAAGTCCACACACCTACAGCCACATGATTTTTGTAAGGACACCAAAAATTCACACTGCAGGAAAGCAGACTCTTCAATGTGTGGTGTGGAGAAAACTGGATGTCCAAATAGAAAATAATGAATCTAGTCCCTTATTTCTCATTCCATCAATAAATATTCAATGATTTACACTGTAAATCAATAGTATTTCTTCCTGAGTTTGAAATGGAAATGTTCTCATTCTAGTCACATACCTTCTGATACAGCAAGACACATCTAAAATAGTTTTGAATCAATTGATAATATATAGTTTTTAAAATATTTTTGCTGTCAGGCATGGTGCTCCACAGTTTATTTATTTCTTTATTTTTAATACTTTTATTGTTGAATTGTGTATTTCATTCATTATCTTTCGGTCCAATTTAGATACATTCCCCTCTCCCTGCCTCCATCCCACACCTGTTTATGCCTTCTGCCATACATGTCTTGCATCTTTCTCTCAGTCTTTCCAAAGTTTTTCCCTGCAGAAGCTTGTTGTTTTGGGCAGAGTTCAATAGTATCATTCAGTTCTTTAACCCAGTCTTTATGTTGTTGCTTTCCCCTCCCCTTTGTATTGCCCCAACAAAAGTCTATATAATCATTGTGTATGCAACAAAGTTATGAACTCTGGGAATAAATTGTATGTTAATTCCAAAATATGTTTAGGAATTCACATTTTTCTCCTTTAATTTTATATTACTCTAAAATATGAATACATAACTTCCACCCATATACAGTAATTACAGAGTCTGAAAATAAGTGTTGGGTCAATTCTAGAGTCCATTAAGAGCTTTACATTATAACAACATAGTTGCTTTCAGTTAAAAAGAAATATAACAATAATGTTGTTCACCTTGCCTTTCAATTGGGGATTCGGTGTTAGCATCCACAAATGAGGGAAACCATTCACCGTTTGTTTCTCTGACACTGTGTTACTTCACTTAGCGTAATGGCTTTGAGTTCCATCCATTTACCTGAAAAGTTCATGATGTCATCTTTCTTTACCACTGGATAGTACTCCATTGTGTAGATGTACCACATTTTGGGTTGGTTACAACTCTAAGCTATTGTGAAGAGAGCTGCAATTTAATTCCAAAATTTGGAGGCAGAGGCAGACGGATCATTGTGACTTTCAGGACAGCATTTTCCACACAGAAAGTTTCAGATCATACAGGACTGCCTAGTAATATCATGTCTAAATTTTTTTCTTTTACCTGTAGTTATTTTCTGGCTGAAGAAGAGAGAACTTTCCATTCTTTCCATTTCTCTCTCTCTCTCTCTCTCTTTCTCTCTCTCTCTCTCTCTTCATCACACACACACATGCACACATACACTCATATGGAAAATAAAGGAAATAATAAAATATTTTTGAAAGTTTTTCTTTTTTTTTAAGGTGCATGCCACCACACCTGGCTTAAAGGTGGTTCTTAGCCACCATGTGGATGCTGGGAATTGAACCCAGGTCCTCTGGAAAAGCAGTCAGAACTCTTAACTGCTGAGCCATCTCTCCAGCCCCTTGAAAGTTTTTATTGTTGAATGTATTATTATGATTTCAGTCAACTATATCTGTTTTGACTGTTTAGAAAGAAATGCATGGGCTGAAGAGATGGTACATTGGTTATGAACACTTATTCCTCTTGCAGAGGACCCAGGTTCCACTCCCAGCATCCACCTACCTACTGCCAACTGTACTTAACTCCTATTCTAGGGGATCTGATGCCTTCTTCTGACCTCTCTGGGCATTGTACAATGTGGGTGTAACTACATATACATGCTGGCAAAACACTCATACACATAAAATAAAAATAAATACATTTTTAAAATGTTTAAAAATAAAGAAATCTTTAATAATATATCATTAATTATGTACAGATTTCCATAACCTACAAATGATATTTTAATTTTTTTCTTCCACAGTAAATTGCTTTTCTTGTCCAATGTGAAACTTTCGAGAGTTTCTTAAATTATTAAATTTATAGATAAATATATAGAGCTGAAAAGTCCTGAGATAGGTAGCCTAGATTCAGAAAGACAACACTTGTTTTCTCTTATATATGGACAGTAGTTTGGGACCTTTAGATATGCAACTTTTACTTGAAAAACCTATAGAATCCAGGATATAAGTAAGGGACCATGGGGTATTTCAAGGGAGGGAAATAGAATGCCATGGTTTGAGTGGAGAAGGGGAATAATAGATTAGGCAGGGTTACATGGGGTAGGAGCTAGGCGAGCAGTGTTCAAGAAGGATACAGGGAGGCATAAGTAACACTAAAGGCCTTAGAAAAATCATCTGAGGCCTTTAGTGTTACTTATGCCTCCCTGTATCCTTCTTGTACACTGCTCGCCTAGCTCTGGCTGTCTAAAACTCCAATTCCAGGAGAACTCCAGTTCCAGGGGAATCCGAGACCCTCTTCTGACCTCCGCGACATTGCACGACACGGGCGCACAGACTTGCATGCAGACAGTACATTCATACACATACAGAAATAAAATTAATAAAAAAAAATTAAAAAAAAAAGAAAAATCATCTGAGAAACTACTACAGTAGAAATTTCCTAAAGCATATGCTTATACACATTTAAAAACAGCTTAAGTGAAGTTACACTATTAACGGTGGAGGTGAGACTGCCCCTACTACACAGCACTGGCTAGCATATTATTTTTGTTTTAATTTAACTCTTCTCCACATATTATAGCTCTCTAGATGAATTTCTAAATTATGAAAGGTTGATGCACTTTTGTTTTAAACCTAAAACATCCACACGTATTTATCGACAGAAAAACTTTACATGAAGTTGAAATTGTACATTCTTTAGTCTCATTGCCAGTTGTGGTTACACCCATGACAGTGTACTTCCTGTTGTCCCCATGAACAATATCACACTGCATTAGAGTGATACAGAGAAAAAGTCATTTGAACTGAAAAATTCCATTGACAATGAATAGACTAGTGATGTTTTGTGTAATACTTGATATAACAGACATCTTTTTTTTTTTCTTTTTTTTTGGTCTTTTTCGAGACATCTTTATCCTGAGGGTAGTAATGAAATAACAATAATTTTTGTGAGGCGTTAAGTAAGCAGCATTCTGTCTTGACTCCACAATAAAGGTGCTCAATGGAAAAACAAATTATACTGCCCCTCTTTTAAATGAACTACAATGAAGTAACACAGGAAACAGAGTTCTCTGGGCATAGAGCCAAATCTTTAGTGTTTTCTATTTAATATATTTAATATAGTTAATGGCAACCTACTTTTATTAATTCAGTCAGACCTTGTCACAGTAAAATAGTTTAAGACTCAATACTATGGTTTTAGAAATTTTTCTAAATAATATATATATATATATTATATATATATCATATATATATATATACATATTTGGTCTTTTCAAGACAAGGTTCTCCCTGTAGACCCAGCTGTCCTGGAACTCGCTATGTAGACCAGGCTGGCCTTGAACTCACAGAGATCCACCTGCCTCTGCCTCCCAAATGCTAGGATTAAAGGCCTGTGCCACCACACCTAGCTTAATTACAAATTCTTAAATCTTGATAATTATGAAAGGTTTTGCCTTCCACATGTTTTGCTATGAAGAACAATTGTAACCATTTAGATTGGATGAAAATTTCCAGTCTACAACATTTGCTGGAATACTATATGTGGTGGTTTGGATGAGTGTCCCCCATAGGCTCTAGGTATTCAGACATTTGTCTCCAGTTGGTGGCACTGTTTTTGGAGGTCTTGGAGGGTGTGGCCGTGCTAGAGGAAGTGTGTTGTTGGGGGCAGGCTTAGTGAGTTTTAAGAAGCCTCGTGGTCTCCAGTCTCTCTCTCTGTTTCCTGTGCTCTTTGCGAGATTTGACCCTCGGTTTGCTGCTCCAGATCCAGCTGCCATGCCTCCTGCCACAATGGACTCTAATTCCCTGGAACCGCCAATCGTAAGCTCAAAAAACTCTTCCTTTTATAAGTTCCTTGGTCATGGTGCTTTATCATAGCAACAGAAAACTAACTAATACACTATATCATAATGAATTGGAAAGCAATTTAGGGATTAAATATCTCTGTGGGCATCTTGCCAGTAGGTAACAAAACACCATTTAAGAATTGTAGAAGTAGCTCTGTGTAGAGTCTCCCTCAACAAAGCTACATTAGGTAGATCTATGGTCAAATGTACTCCTCTCAAAGAAAGGGTGTCATTTTCCTTGTTGACATTTCTCTTCTATACTTTGTGGTTTTTCCCACCCCAAATCTACAAATTTATACACAGCTAACATCTATTACTTGCTACACATTGCTTCCAATGAATATCTGTTGATCCGTTGCAGCCTCCATGTGCAAAGTCATTCACAAGGACATTCATACATTATTCTTGTCAAGTGCAAGGAAGGGTCTTGAAGGATTACTGTTATATCCCAGGTCACAAGAAGAGACCAAGGGTCAGCTCTCTTGTCTACATTATAAATAAGCTAAGTTAAGATTAACTTTCTGGTTGCAATTCATTTGTCCAGAGAATGTTCACATTGTAAAAATCATTACTGTCAGGGCTGGAGAGATGGCCTAGCGGTTAAGAGCGCCGACCGCTCTTACAGAGGACCCGGGTTCAATCCCCAGCACCCACATGGCGGCTGAGAGCCCTCTGGAACTCCAATTCCAGGAGAACTCCAGTTCCAGGGGAATCCGAGACCCTCTTCTGACCTCTGCGGCATTGCACGACATGGGTGCACAAACCTGCATGCAGACAGTACATTGATACACATACCGAAAAAAAAAAAAAAAAAAATCATTACTGTCAGAGTGTGGATTCTGAGAAGACCGGGAGTCCATTTGAAATGCAGAGGCATCCAAGGCCAGAGGCGATGAGGAACCTGCTCTACCAACCTGCATTTGTGTCTTTCCTTTGAGTTGAGCCCTGGCTACCCTGAAGTAAACTCTAACCAGGAGTGCCTAAACCTTGTGGTTTCTTTGTCTGGGGGAGTTCGCAAAAACCTAACAATTACCACAAAGGACACTTCATCAGAAATTTGTATAAAGAACAAAGATAAAAATACAGACAAGGAAGAGTAAGGTTTTCTTACAGAGGTAACAGAATAAACAAAGACCTTATGGAAGGAGATCACATGAAGTTCTAGAACTGATGAGTCAGTGGCCAAGGCAGGAGACCCTTGTAATGATGAAGCTGCAGAGTTTTCAATAGGATAAAAACTTGTAGAGAGTGTTAGGTATCTTAAGAAAAATGGGAACACGTTGAAGGATTTAATTACTAAGTGTGTGGACTTAATACTGGATTGGATCACAATGTGACTGCAAGGACAACTTCATTTTGGGCAAGGCAGCCATCTTAATTGGCCTCAGAAACCTCAAAGGAAAATCCTATTCTTAGCTCAAGGCTGAATAAACAAGGGCCCCACTTCTCATTTTCAGGGGCCCACAGCTGATCAAAGAAAGAACTGACTTCAAGGTCCCTTGACCTCTTTCCCTGAATTGTATGATTAACACTTTCCCCAGAACTATGTACCTGTCTTAGAGATTAACCAAATGCTCTTTCTGTAAACCTGCTTATCCCTCCACACATGAAGCCCCTGACATAGGAGATATTGCACAAGCATTAGATACTTGTAACCTGCACCTTAAATCTCATTCTTTCTCTCAGGGGCTGCAGACCTCAGAATTGGCCAGTAAGGCAGTCAGCCCATCGTTGATTTCAATTAGTTTAAAACCTTGATTAAAATCTCACTCTGGTGGTCTCTCTCCTTGGTCATAGACTCTGTAAAAACAACAATCAGAGTTCCTACCTTTTTTCTTTTAGACCCCATGTACATGAAATTGTCTAAATTTCCAAGGATGTTTATTATATCAACTTAAAATTTTACCTTTTGATTTTTATTTTTTACCAGGATCATATAAATGAGAAAATCTTATCCCTAAAGCACCAATCTATGAATGGAGATACAAGATGAAATCTCCCCAGTTCCTTTTTCGGTATTCAGTGCTTGTCTGAATTCAAACAGGGTTTTGATTACCTTATTTACCATATGTAACACCCAGTGGCAATGCTGAAGGAAAGCACAGTCAACATACTTGAGAAAAAGTAAAATGACATTTATTCAGGTTTAATTAGGATTGTAACTCAGAAAAATAAATATTTGAGTAATTTTTTTTTTTTTTGAGACAGGGTCTCCCTTTAGTCCCATCTCGCCTGGAGCTCACTATGTAAACCAGGCTGGCCTTGAACTCACAGAGATCCGCCTGCCTCTGCCTCTGGAGTGCTGATTGAAGGTGTGCACCACTGTGCCTGGCTTTGAGCAATCTTGAAAGTACAGTCTGATGAGGTTTTATAAAATAGTGCTTGTATTTATAGCTGTAAGCACCAAAGGATGTATTTGTAAATCTCACTTCCAAGCTGTTTCAAAGGAATGGGATTGGGTACTATGTCAGTCTCTATGTAGTTTGTGGAAAGTGGTTTATGTACAGATGCTCAACTGTGACTGAAAACAGTGTTTAAGAAACCACAGATTGACCCAGTCAAAAGGCTTGAGCCAGTTCCAAATTTCTGAGATCTGATTTACAATGGTCTTCTGACTCTACTTTAAATCCTCAAACAATGCTTATTAGGTTTATTTTGAGGGGAGACTCCAGCCAGGCAAAATCATTCAGGACTCCATTAAAAATAACTCAGGTTTTATTTTAGAGAGAGTGGTCTGGCATCTCTTTCTGAGGAACAAGAGAATCAGCAAGCACCTGGCTGCTTTGGCAGACTCTTAAGGGGAAAGTAGGCAATAGGGTGTGGACAATAGGGTGTGGTCCCCCTAGGGAAGTAGACAATGGGGTGTGGACAATAGGGTGTGGTCCCCCTAGGGAAGTAGGCAATAGGACTTAGTCACTTTGTGTCAGTATCTGGGGTTTTCTCTCTCACAGAGGCCAAGCCCTGTTACAGTGACCTTTTCTTGGACTGTAGGATGATGGTCAACGGTGATTACTTCTCAGGGTTTCCAGATCCAAGTTGACTTTAGTCTTACAATGCTACTCCATTTTGATCATTTTACTTTGAAAGCACTGATATAAAATGCAATATTCTGAATCCTTTACTTCCTCCAAGAAATGAAGGTATTATCCTGGCTTTACATATGGTGAACCAAGGCTTAAAGATGTTAAAACAAAGAGCAAGTAAGATACAAAATTTAAATTTTGTATTATATTTTAAATTTAAATATAAGATTTAAAATTTAAATCTTGGGGCTCAGTTTTCAATGTGTGAACTGATACATCATGCTTTACAGATTTGCATGTGGATAATCATTAGAAATTTCAGAAACTTTAATATGTGTTCAGGCATCTTGGTAGAAAGACATAGTTCAGAATAATAAACTAATTCTCAAAGTCTGTACATAAAGATAGTGTTACTGAAGTGGAGGATTGTAAAAATTCAGGTATAGTGTTCTCAGATACCATTAAGCCATTTTTCCTTAGTTATTCTAGGAATGATTGGTTTACTTGCTTTGCATATTTCCCCTTGATTGGTAACTTTAATTGTGATACTAGACTCTGATTGGCTGTTGTACTTATAAATTACCCTGTAGCCCGCACTTGGGGCCACACTCCTCCCCAGTTGAGTGTTGGCCCGGCATTGTAATTAAATTAATCCCTCCTAGAAAACTCCACGTGGTTAAGTGAGTAGTCTCTCTGCTGCAACTTTACAACAATTTGAGGGGGACCCCCAGGCCCTAACATAACATTACTAAATTTCTCACCTCTAACTGGCCACTTCTATCCACATGGTGTTCTTAATATGCAATTCTCAGGCTCTAAAACTGGAAACATTTTCAGCACTGGAAAATCACCATAAATAGTCCATCCTGATTTTGTCTTTAAATGTATATCAGTTTGTTTCCCTACATGAAAAATATCAAGGCAAGAACAGGACACAAGTATAGTCATTAACTCCCTTAGAAGTTCACTGAACCTAACCTGAGCTCAGGTACAGGCAAGCTGGTCAAGCAAGCCATTTTATGAGAAAGAGAAACAAGATATTAAATATACCTACTGCATTCTTTAATTTTATCACTTTTTTTTTTTTTTTTTTTTTGGTCTTTTTGAGACAGGGTCTCCCTGTAGCCCCAGCTGTCCTGGAACTCACACTGTAGACCAGGCTGGCCTTGAAAATTATATCACTTTTTAAAATATCCATGCTAAAGTCTAAATTCCCAAGGTAATTTTAGATGGGGCTGCTCTATGAATAACAGCTTAAAGTCCCCCCAGTTATGCTTAAGAAAGGACAAAAGAGACTACAATAAAAAGTAATGATAAGAAAGATGATCTTAAGCTTGGTCATTAACTGCAGCTAACTGCAGAATAACTGTTTTAGAATTACTGAGGGATTGTGTGCCAGCTGAGAAATAGCCTTCAAGGTCACAAGGTTGTAAAATACTCTCATCTTCTTTCTTTCCTCTGACCTCTTTCTTCTTTTTTGTTTAACCTTTTCCTTTTCAAATAGGAGTCCCAGAAACTCATTAGCATTTGTGGTAGAAAGCTAAAGAAAGACAGAACTTTGTTTAAATCTTGGGTACTCCAATGCACTATGTGTCCTTGAACTAAGAAGTTAACTTCTCAAAGATGACAGGAAGCTTCTCTTCAAGGTGTGGAGGATTAAGGTGGTGCATCACTAAACTATCTGGGACATTGGTGTTCTTCACCTACGTACTGCAATGACTGTATGCTATTTCCCCTATTTTTCATGTTCTTTCAGATAGTAGCTGGCACAAAAATTGAGAGGGTGATGAAGGACAGTATGGGAAGACATCCTTTTACTTTATTTTTCTCCTGTGCTGCTGTGCTGAGTTCTAAACTACAGACATTTACATAACCTTATTGTTATATTTTGAATAGAAGAGTATTATGCTCAAATGTGGCCTGTCATGTTCAAATACTTAATCCAGACTGGAAGTATCTGACCCAAATCTTTTGCGTGTAATTGGTGGGTTGAATAAAATGTCTTCCTGGGTATAATTTTTCTTAGCAGCAGGTATCTGGGTTTTGGGTTTATTCCCACATCTAGTTTTTGCTTCTAGGTTAAAATTTTGTGAGCAAAAGCCTACCTTCCATCAGGTAAAATTATAGTTATTATGTAGCATTAGAAAAAAAAGTCTAAGTATTTTCAGCCAAAAATTTACATCAATTTCTAATAGTTCTTACATCTGTAGAAAAGTATATCTACCACCTTCCAGCTTGGAGATATTTTTATAGTAGATGATCTCAGATACAAGATTATTTAAATAGCTATAAGCCCAAAGGATCTGGCTTTTAGTAATAAGGAGGAAGATTCAGATTTTATATGTAGTGAGACACTTTGCCCTAAACCAGATGTCTGGTATTACTATTTCTGGTTGAATTCAGCTGAATTTGGAAAACAAAAGAACTGAAGAAATTTGCTTTTGAAATACAGGAAATTTGTATTATACATAAATGTATAATAATATATTTTGTAACATATACTAGACCGTGTGTGTGTGTGTGTGTGTGTGTGTGTGTGTTCTTTTTAATCTTCAGAATAAAATCACAGCTTTTTCTTAGGCATTGAATACATCTTTACAGGCAGTAATTATCATTCTATTGGTCCAAAAGCCCCTTGAACAATTTCAGTATGTTCAATCATTCCTTAATAATCAAAAGCAATTCTTACTTCAATACATGAAGTATTGAAGATAAACATTCTGAATAACATGAGTAGAACTTCAGAATCCATTTGACCCATCATGCTAGTCAATGTTCAGCTTGCGATATCATATAAGGAGGCTGGAATTATACCTGATTACTAGAAAGAAATTCTGAAACTTTTTTAAAGAATCACCTGAATTAAAGGAGTATCCTTTCTGACATTCCCCTGAAGATTTAGTTTGGGGATATAGGATTCCAGATAATAATCTAACATTCTTTCCAACTCCCTTCCTTCTTCCCAGTATTTGGGAGGCAGAGGGAGGTGGATTTCTCTGAGATCTAGGCCAGCTTGTCCTATATATAGCAAGCTCCAGGACAGCTGGGGCTACAGAGAGATGCTGTCTCAAAAACAAAATCAAATAAACACCCCCCCAACAAAAGAAAACAAAAAGCCCAGCCTGCCATTAAGAGACTGTGGGGCTGGAGAGATGGCCTAGCGGTTAAGAGTGCCGACCACTCTTGCAGAGGACCTGGGTTCGATCCCCAGCACCCACATGGTGGCCGAGAACCGTCTGAAACTCCAATTCCAGGAGAACTCCAGCTCCAGGGGAATCCGACGCCCTCTTCTGACCTCCGCGGCATTGCACGACACGGGTGCACAAACTTGCATGCAGTCAGTGCATTCATACACATACAGAAATAAATAAAATTAATAAAAAATTTTTTTTTAAAAAAGAGATTGCACTGTTAGTGCAAACTACCTAATCCAGTCCTTGGTCTATAAAATTAATCACCTTTTTCTAACTCTCACAGTCAAACCAACATTACTCCTGCCCTGAGAAAAGCCAGGCTTTTCTATTAGCACTCCAAGTTTGCTGCCCTGTTAGAAATAACCAGTCCTCTACCCTTTCTTCTGCCCTATCTTGTCTTCCTGTAGCAATACCAGTAAAGACCCTTGTGGACATTTCTCCTCTGTCTTGCTTTTTCATTCTCCAAACTAAACTTTTCCCCGAGGGCCCACAGAGCATGGCATTATGTCTCTGGCATCAGAAAATATAAGTAATGGAGATCCTTTTGCAGCGATATGATCGTTCCTTTGTCTTTCCTCAATCCCATTTACAAATTAAGTCTCTTACAGCATGTGGACAGGAAAGAAAGGAAGGTTGCTAATGGTAGAGGAAAGAGCAATTTTGCTACTTGTGCAACCACGAGATCAGATCACATAAATTTATTTCCTCAGAGACCATCTTGAGGCTCTCCAATTATCAATCTGATAGAGTTGTAAAAGCTCACTACTTTTATACTTTCCTTCATCAAATTCCAGAGCATGAGAATCATGCTTATTCATAGTCACCAGGAAGCTCTCATGACTCATTTGAAATTGACTTTTCTTCTTCAGGCATCATGTGTCCCTGCTCCCTTCTTTGAATGCATTTGAACATAATATGAAGAAATCTGTAAGTCAAAACCTAATCAAATGTGTTGGTATGAGTAATCATATAATAAGATATGCCAATCAATATACATGAAACATGTAATACTGTTTGTCCAAGATTAGGATGTGGGGCTGAAGGGATGGCTCAGTGGTTAAGAGCACTGGCTGCTCCTGCAGAGCACCTTGATTTGATTCCCAGCACCCACATAGTAGCTAACGACTGTCCCTAAATCTGGTTCCAGTGCATCTGACACTCTATTTTGACCACTCGTGGGCATTGCAGGAAACAGGGAAGTGCACTTATGTAAATTCAACCTATACACTCAGACACATAAAAGTAATAAATAAATACTTTTATTTAAAAAATAAACAAACTGGGTGTGGAGAGTAGAGAGGTTTCAGTGGTTATGTTCTCTTACAGAGGACCTTGCGTCAGTTCCCAGCACCTCACATGGAAGCTCACAACCATGTATAACTCCATTTCTGGAGATCTGAACTCCTTCTGACTTCTATGGGCATGGCTCCATAAATATGTACCTACACACATGCAGACAATACATTCATATGCATAAAATGAGTATAATAAAGACATTTTTAAAAGATTTTTTTTTACTTTTTTCATTAAAGATTTGTGTCTTTCACACAACATTTCTTAATGAAATTTATGCCCATTCCCCTTTCCTTGCCCACCACCCCACCAGAGTTCATGCATTCTGCCATACATGTCTTATATCTTTTTCTCAGTCTTTTTTTTGTTTAATTTTAGTTTTTCAGTACAGGAGTTTACTGTTTGGGGCAGAAGTTTACTGTTTCAATTGGTTCTCTGACCCAGTCATTTTTGTTGTTGTTGTTGTTCCTTCGAACTTGTATTGATTCAAAATATGTATATATACACTTGTGTCATCTGAAAATAAGCTATAGATTAATTCCAAAACATGTTTTGGGATTCACATTTTGACAGTAGAGTTGCAAGCAGGTAAAGAAAAAAATATTACTTTATATTCCTACATTACATAGCAAGTTGATGAAGAAAATTATTATTGAACTGAGAAATCTGTATAACTTAGCAACATTATAACACTCCTATTACCACATGCATTCTCCCATGTTCATGGCGATGCTGCTGTAAGCATACAAAAGGGTGATAGCTGTAACTATGCACAGCACTCAATACTTGATATTGTCAAAGCATGACTGTATGATATTCACATGGTAACATTGACCAGAGATTCATTTACCAAGTTATATCACCATCATTCAACAAAGCTTTACTATGTATTATCATTCTCAATTGATAATGACCCTTTTCACTGAAGTATGTATAGACCTGAAATACTCCTTTCCTTACTTGTAAGACCCTGAAGCTTCTTTTCCAAAGAGATTTCCTGGGTATGGAAAAGCAAGTTAACAACAACAACAACAAAATATTCAAACTAGTATCTTTTGAGAAGGTTCTATTCTGAAACAGCCTGACTCATCTTCTGAAGTGTGGTTAAGGACATCAAACCCAGAGCTGCACAGCTTCCTGGTGATGAAGCATTTACTGCTTTGTGGTAATTGCTGAGCCCAGAAGCCAGACTCAGCTGGGAAGGTGGGAGAGCACAGGCTTTGGGGGCTTTAAATAGCATGTTATGAAGTGCAGACTCCTGTGGTCAGAGGGGAACTACTGCGGGAACAGTATCCAAGAGTGTTAAGAGATTCCATCTTGGGAACAGGCTTATTTAAGAATTAGTTATCCTGTTAAAATATTACTGAGGCTCACGGAAAGAGCAGATTGCTGACTTGAGGCTTGTTAACAAGAATCTTCTGTAGAGACTCATAAGATCACGGCCCCCAACTAATGAATATTGTAGCAGGGAAATGGCTTGACAGGTTCCTTCTTGTTCCAATTGAGCTTGTTTCTGCAAGAACAAAAGGTCACTTGTGCTAAAGATATTGAGAGAAGCATAGTTCGGACATGCCTCTCAGAGCACCAGAGTTCGATGGCTGCTGGAGAATTGATTTCTTACAGCAAGGCCAGATGGTTGCCAAGGAAAAAGGCAGAATATGACAATCTGTTCACTAGAAAAATGATTTTAAACAAATTCACCCTCAAGAGAAGATGTGAATGTTCTGTGAGCCCCAGAGGTGGGTTTTATTCAGAAACAAATATGGCTCACTGAAATGCTGGTTACACGAAACTGATAAATGATTGAATCAAAATATAATTTTATTCATTTGATGTTTTAGTCATTAATTAATCATTGCTTTTAAAAAGTGTACAAAAGAAAAATATAAAGTGAATCTTTCTTCATATGCAATTCCTTTTTAAAATTAAGAAGAGTTCTAGTCAACTTTCAGCATCCTGTGTTTATATATTATTAAGAGTACATAGTTTAAAATATTGAGGTTTTTTTTTTGTTTGTTTGTTTTTTGTTTTTTTTTTGGTCTTTTCGAGACAGGGTCTCCCTGTAGCCCCAGCTGTCCTGGAACTCACCTTGTAGACCAGGCTGGCCTTGAACTCACAAATATCCGCCTGTCTCTGCCTCCCAAGTGCTAGGATTAAAGGCGTGTGCCACCACACCCAGCAAAATATTGAGTTTTAAGAGAAAAATCTAAAAATAATGGTAAAATTTTTAAAAAGTGCTCTAACTTTCTTTATCTATTTTCCCATAACATAGTTAAACTATCTCCCCTCCCCCAAATCAGTGAAGACAATTTCATTCACATTGGGGAGTTAAAATAGTTTTGATGTTGATACTACTTAAGACAGCTGTTATTTTGCGTTTTTGGCCTTTTTGGGGCAGGGACTCTCTTTAGTCCCAGCTGGTCTGGAGCTCATCATGTAGACCAGGCTAGTCCTGAACTTACAGTGATCACCTGCCTCTGCCTCTGCCTCTGCCTCCTAAGTGCTGAGATGAAAGGCATGCACCTGCACGCCCATCTGGGGTGGTTATGTTTTCGAAGCTTCCAGGACTCTAGGAATTTTTTCCTGTGTTCATGTTCTAAATTTAACAGGCTGTCTTCTAGAGTTCAGTACATGACACTTCCATGTGTATTTGAATATATGCAAGTGTTTGTGCATATGCGTCTGTACTATCTTTTCATGTTCAGCTGAGTTATTGAAAATTATTTTGTCCTTTGTTGGGCATGGTGCCATACACTTTAAATCCCAACTGTCAGGAGCCAGAGTCAGGCAGATCTCTGTTTGAGGCCAGCCTGGTCTACATACGTCCTCTAGGTTAGCCAATGGTGCATTAATGAGACCTTGCCTCTAAAATGTTTTTAGTCTTAAACTATTGTTTTGCAGAAGGAAAGGTTAAACAACTGCATATCTTAATAATTTGTTTCCAAGTGGGAGTGTAGTAAAGGTTTTTTCTTTCTCTGCCTTCTGCAGATCGATGCAACATGTGCCAAAATTCAGTGGATGTTTCAGTGGGTGTGACACACCTTCTGTTCGCCTTCAGTTTACTTTTAGAAGATGGAAGTACTCTGATGATCTTGAGATAATCTCTTAATCATTTTGTACTATTTGTGAAAGATAGGGTGATCACTATATCCTAAATGGCCATTCTTAAACAAGCCCTTTGATAGAAGGAGAGAGCTGGACCATATGTTGTTTGTATATCTGACAGTCTTTCCAGCTTGACTTCTTGTATTGAGTAATAGTGCTTTAAGTTTTCTCTGTATTTTTCCTGTTTGAAGAGTTCATTTATCTTATTCCCAAAATAATATTCTGAAGTATGGTATGCCAGTTTCTTTATTCATTAACATATTGAAATCTTGCTTATTTCTATGTTTGATAACAATAAGTATATGGTTTCCCTCATTTGTGGATGCTAACACCAAACCCCCCAGATGAACGGCAAGATGAACAATATTATTGTTATAGATTTCTGTTTATTTGAAAGCAACTATGTTGTTATAATGTGAATCTCTCAATGGGCTCTGGAATCCACCCAACACTTATTTTCAGACTCTGTAATTACTTTATATGGGTGGAGAGTATGTATCTTTATTTTAGAGTAATATAAAATTAATGGAGGAAAATGTGAATTCCTTAGCATAAAAAAAAGACTGAGAGAAAGATGCAAGAAAGATGCAAGAACTTAAGGCAGAATGCATGATCTGGGCTGGGGTGGGGGGAAGGGAAAGGGAAATATGCCTGAACTGAATTGAAAAATGATGTATGAAATACACAAAACATCAATAAAAGCACACAAAAAATTAAACTGCATTTATTTTAGGCTATGCAAAATACAGAATTAAACATATTTTATGGGAATATAAATGATATTTCAATACATATACTTTTATAATTTCTTTAGGGAAAAACATTAAAAAACATTATTCTTGCTTTTTCAAGTTTTCAGCCCCATATATCCTACTATACCCTACTATGTAAAGCGTAATTTCTTACATTTAGGGAACTGTAATGTAACATTTCCTGACCATCTTCTATTCACCCTGTCGGCCTCTACCTTCTCCAGCATCTGCAAGCCTCCATTCTATGCCCGCTTCTTATGAAAATATATGCTTTCATGTTCTACGTGTGAATGAGGGCACATGGGACTTTTTGTTCTTTTGGTATTTATTTAATTGTTGGTATTTGTTATAAATTCTGGACATTTACCCCTTGATGGATTAATAATTGGCTAAGATTTTTTTTTTCCCATTCTGGGCATGTTCTTTACTCTGGAAACTGTCTATTGTTCCAAAGGCATTCTAGCTTCACGGAATCTTATTTGTCAGTTCTTGTTACTATTTCTCAACCTACTGGAATACTTTCAGAAAGCCCGCCTTACCCAGTCCCTGAGGTGCTGGCACTGTGCTTTCCTCCGGCAGCTTCACAGTTTCATGCCTTATATTAAGGCCTTTGTTACATTTTCAGTTCATTTTGTGCAGGGTGAGAAGTAGGGATCTAGTTTCAGTCTTGCACACGTGCACTACATTTTTATTTTCCTCTCATGAGTGGACAGACACATAGTTGATTTTCATTTTTGCCTGTTGTCAAATGTGTTGCAATAAAATTGGGAATACAAATGTCTTTTCAGAATACTACTTCCATCTTTTGATATATACCAGAGAGAGGGCTTGCAGAATTCTGGTGGATCTATTTTTAATCCTCTGAGGAACTTCCATATCATTTTTTTTCTATTTTTAGTTATTTATTGATTGATGTTTTGGGTATATATCATTTTTCATTTCTGTTCAGGCATATTCCTCTTTCCCTTCCCCCCACCCCACCCCATCCCATCCCAGATTATGCATTCTGCCATAACTGTACTGCATCTTTCTCTGAGTCTGTTTTTATGCTTAAGAATTCATATTTTCCTCCATTAATTTCATATTACTCTAAAATATGGATATATACTCTCCACCCATATACAGTAATTGCAGAGTCTGAAAATAATTGGTGAGTGGATTCTAGAGCCCGTAGAGAGATTCACATTATAACAATATAGTTGTTTTCAGATAAACAAAAATATAACCATAATGTCGTTTAGCTTGCCTTTCATCTGGGGGATTTGCTGTTAGCATTCACAAATGAGGGAAACCATTCTCCATTTGTCTTTCTGGGACTGTGTTACTTCACTCAGCATAATGGCTTTGAGCTCCATCCATTTACCTGCAAAGTTCATAATGCCATCTTTTTTACCACTGAATAGTACTCCATTGTGTAGATATACCACATTTTTGTTATCCACTGTCTGTTGAGGGGCATTTGGGTTGGTTCCAGCTCATTGCTGTTATGAAGAGAACTGCAATAAACATGGATGTGCATGTATCTTTGCGGTAGGATGAGTCTTTGGGGTATATACCCAAGAGTGGTATGACTGGGTCAGGTGGTAGGCTCATTCCGATTCTTTTAAAGGTTCTCCACACTGCTTTCCATAGTGGTTGTACAAGTTTACATTCCCACCATCAGTGGATGAGTGTCCTTTCCCCACAACCCCTCTAGCATCTGTTGTCTTTTGTTTTCTTGATCTTAGCTAGCTGTACTGGAGAGAGATGATATCTGAGAGGGGTTTTAATTTGCATTTCCTTAATTATTAATGATGTTGAACACTTTTTAAGATGTTTCTCAGCCATCTTTAATTCCTCACTAGTGAAGACTCTGTTCAGCTCTTTACTCCATCTTTTAAGTAGATCATTTGTCTTCTTACTTCTTTGTTTTATGAGTAGTTTATATATTCTTGATGTTAATGCTCTGTCAGATGTGTCACTGGTAAAGATTTCTTCCCATTCTGTGAGTTTTCTCTTCACCTCCTTGATGGTTTCTTTTGCTGTACAGAAGCTTTTGAGTTTTATGTGGTCCCATTTGTCAACTGTTGACCTTACTTCCTGTGCGGCTGCTGTCTGATTTAGAATAATAATGGTTGAATTAACATACATTCTCACTAACGGTGTGCACAAGGTAACTCTTCTTAACATTCTTCCCAGAAGTTGTCAAGTTTTGCAATTTTGATAATAGTTTTACTTGCATGAAAAAATACCTCCTCGACGTTTTCATTTACCTTAATATTACTTGTATTGATAGTTTAAAAAAATTGTATTTGTATTTGTATATCTTCTTTTGAGAAACATCCACTCAGTACCTATCCACTTCAATTGGGTTATTTGCCCTTTTGCAGTTAAGGCTTTCCTTGGTTTATACAGTCTGGGTATTAAGTCCGTATCAAATGCCTTTGTAAAAGTTTTCTCACATGCTTCAAGGACTCATTCTTCATTTTCAGAAGCTTTTTGGTTTAGTGTAATTTCATCTGCCTGTGTTTGGTGTATCTGTCTTTATGGGGCCTTTTCCAAAAGATTCCAGGGCATAAACTTCTTATGTGTTTTTTTATCTAATAGTTTCCAAGTTTCAGGTCTTACTTATTTCGTTATTAATCCACTTGGAAATTGTGTTTGTAAATTGTTTGAGTTAGGGGGTTAGTTTCATTTCTCTGCCTGTAGAAATCGTCTTTCCACTGCATCGTTTTTTAGAGGCTTTTTTCCCTCCAAGCAGCTTGGTTTAAAATCAGGTAGCTATAGATGAATGAATTCCTTCTAGTGTCTCTATACTGTACCATTTCAGTATCCGTTTTTAAACCAATAGCATCCTGTTTCTATGCTAGAACTTCATACTGTCATTTGAAAACTGCAAGTAAAATGTCTCAAATATGTTCTTTTTTGGAATTATTTGTAGTCCAAAAATGTTATAGCTTAACTTTTCTACTTCTGTGAAGGATGTCATCAATATTTTAAGGGAGACTGCATTTAACCTAAGATCTCTTTTAACATAAAACGATACTTAATAATTCTTCCAATCTAGGAGCAATTTTTCCTGTGTCTACTTCAAATTTTTGTCAATGATTTGAGGTTTTTATTGAGGAGATCTTTTATTTTTTTGGTTAAATTTTAATTGCTGGGTGACCTTTTCACACACACATGTGTGTGTGTGTGTGTGTGTGTGTGTGTGTGTGTGTGTGCTGTGTCATGTAGGCCAGGTTGGCTTCAAGTTAACTATACAGTAGTGAATGGTTTTGAAATTCAGACCCTCTTGGATCCACTTCCCAAGTGATTAAATAAGAGATTTGTCTCAGGCACACTCAGTCTTCATGCCTGTGGTGCAGGGATAGAACTCAGGACCTTTCTCCCAATTTAGTTATGCCCTCAGTTCTGCTTTCTAGTTTGATTCTAATTCATTTCTTTCTATTTCTTTTTTTCAATTTTCCCTTATGGTTAAGATATTTATTCTAGATGGTATTTGGACATCATGTTTATTATTTTCATCTTTTCTATTAATTGAATTTAATTTTGATTACAGTGAGGCATTAAAAATGTGATTATAACAAAATATTTTGAAATGATAACTTGTTATTATTATTAAAATAAAAGAGACAAAACAGAGAGAATATAATCCGGGGTGTGGTAGCACAGGCCTTCAATCTCAGCATTAAGGAGGCAGAGCAGGCAGATCTCTGTGAGATAGAGGACAGACTGGTCTACACAGTGAGTTCTCGGCCAGCTGGGGCAGTGGGAGAGAGAGAGAGAGAGAGAGAGAGAGAGAGAGAGAGAGAGAGAGAGAGAGAGATTATAGTAATAAAAAAATTCCCTCAAGGTATATTTCATTTGTCTGAATGAACTGAATTGCTGAAACCATATTCTATGCTGGTATGCTGCCTATCTCAACATATCAATGTTGCTGTTATGCACAGCACTTTGTTTTCTAATATCATAGTGAAATTTGAATGTGTGCTGATTAGTTTTGTTAACTTGACACAAATAAGAGGAACCTGGAACACAGAATCTCTTTGAAGGATTCCTTCATCAGATTGGCCCGTAGCCCGACGGTGAGGCGTTTTCCTGAGTGCTGTTTACTGAGGAGACCCAGCCCAGACTGGATTGCTCCATCCTTAGGCTGGTGGGTCTGGGCTGAATAAGAAACATATCTGAATAAGCCATGTGGAGCAAGCCACTGAACAGCACCCCTGCAGTGTCTCTGTTTCAGTTTCCATGCCTAGATCCTGAATCGAGCTCCAGCCCCAGCTACTAGCCCTAAAGCTTCTCTCTCCAAGTCAGTTTTGGTCAATGTTCTACCACATACAACAACAAAAGAAATAACATTTGGACAGTATTATTTATGCTCTGTCATTGTATTAGATCAATGTGAATTTGTCTGATGTTTCTGCCAGTAAATTATTAAATGCTTTTATTTCTTGCTCCTTGAAATGTATTTATTTCATTTTGAAGAACTCTTTGTATTATTTTTATAGGAAATTTCTGGTGACATATTCTGTCAACTTTTGCTTGTCTAATAATGGCTTTAGGACTCTTTCTATGCTAAAATGTAATTTTTGTCAATTGCAATGTTTTCAATAAGCATTTTCCCTTCACTATTGTGAAAACTGCTGTTCTATCTCTTCTGGCTTGTAAGATTTCTACTGAGACATGCTGTCATGTGAATTAGGATAGTCATATGTGCTAGTGTTTTTTCTTATTTTCTTGCCTTGAGAAGTACTATTTAGCCTTTGAAAGTTGATTATAATATGTCTCAGGGTATACAATAGCTGAATTAAATTTCACTGGTAACCTCTGACCTTCCTGTTTCTAGATATTCGTAGTCCTTTCTAGTCTGTGTCATTAAGTTTATGAACTCATTTTTCCCCCTCTATGCCTATGTATTTTTGAGTCATGCTAAAACCCAAAAATTCAAATGCTTATCCTTTATACATTTTATTCATTTATCTTCATTATGTTTTCATTTTACTTTTCTGAATGTGTTTTCAAATATATCTTTAAGATAAGTTTTTCTTCTGTAACCACAGTCTATCTACCACTAATATTTCTCTTATGTACTTATTTTTCACTTAATATACTTTTCAGCTCATTTTATTTCTTTTTTAAATTGTCCCCATGTTTCTTAGATCATTGAATAATTTATCTGTGTCTTAAAACTCATTGAGTTTCCTTAAAATGTTTTAAATTCTCCATCTGAGGATTTATTTAGATTCGTTACTGAATAGTCAGGTTCTGGTGCTTTATTTTGACCATTCAATGAAATTATGAGATGTTCTTGATCCTTATTTGTGTTTGTGATAGTCAAGTTTGTGTCACTGTAAGGAATACATCTTACAGGCAATTTATAAAGAAAAATTTATTAGGCCAGCTCATTAGAGATTTAAGTCTATTGTGGGTTAGCCATGTTACTTTTGGCTTTATTAGCCCATCATGATAGAAGCACATGGCAAGGAATAATTTTCATGTAATAGCAAGGGGTGAATCTTAGTTATCATGTAGATGGGCATAATACAAATGATCTGAAAACCTCCCACTACGTCCACATCTTAACGCTGACATAGCCTGCTAATAACAGTGTCTGAAGAGAAGAATTTAAAACAAAGGTATTAGTGTGACATCTCAGATCCAAACAATACATTATGCATTGCATACTTGAACAGGAAATATTTGATACTTACTTCAGCCTATACTCTGGGATTATTTGTGCCAGTTTTTAAACATTTCTTTTGGTTTTATATTTTCTCTCAAGTTATGGTCACTTGTGCTTTTTGAACACTAGAGGGGAGCTCAGGCCCAGGTATTCCATGAGACTGCTTTTGGTCTGTTTCCCTAGTTTGAGCATTAGAAGGTGGTCCAAGCTCATGTTAGTCCCAAATTCTCAGTTGGTATGTTCTTGAACACAAAGTAAAAAGGTCTGTAAGGAGTAGTCCATTCTTTCAGTCTTTCCCAGGTGTAATACAGAGAGATATCTGTAGTCACTGGTCTGTGGTCAGGTAATGTAAGACTCTGAAAATAACCACTGTAGTTGTCTCTACTCCAGAATTTTCTACTGCGCCTGTGGCCACCAACTCCACAAGGCTTTGTCATATTCTGAGGCCACAGATGGTCAAGATCACCAAAGCAACAAGACAAGTCCAAAGCTCACGATGATATGAGCTCTGTCCTGCCAAGGGAAAAAGTTGTTCCAAAACTCTGCACATGCCATGCTGGTAGGAAGAGAAGTCCAATATCCTGGAGATGGTTATGATTTCCTAACACTGGATTTTCCAGAGCTTCTATTTATGGATAGTGGCCCAAGGATAGGTGCATTTAGAGCTCAGGTTTCAATAGTCTGTCCCAGAGTCTACTGCTTGCTCCTTTATCTTATGTCCAGTATATGGAGTCTTGCTCCATGCCATCTGCCCAAGTTTGAGACACTATTGTTGAAGGCAACCAAGCCAATAAGAACAGCATTCACAGAATGTTTGCTACAACCATGTTTAATAATGTTAACATCTAAATAAACAGAAATGTTCGATACAAGACAGAATTCCTTGAAACATCTTTTATGTTGTCAGTATAATATTTATGCTAAAAATAACTTAGGGAACTCAATTTAGGGAAAATATTTATAGATTGGATGGTGCTTGTTCCTTTATGTTGTATAAGTTAGTATGCAACATAAGTATCTTTTCTATGTTTTCATAAATCGATATAAACCACTATAAGTTTGAATGACCGCAAACATTTTCTCAGTTTTATCTTTGAATGACATTGTATTACTGTGAGTTCATGTGTGTTCCTGCTTACCTAAATGTGCATACACAGACAAGTGATTGAATTGAGCACTGATCCCTGAAGCTAGAGTTCCAGGTGCATATAAGCTACCAGACCAGAGTGTTGAAAAGCAAACTGCAGCCCTCTGGGAAGGCACCAAGCACTCTTGACCCCAAGTCATCTCTTCTCTAGTCCTTCATTCATTTGTAAACTTTGGGAGGGGAGTAGCATCTCCCTATATGGACTTGGCCATGTATTGCTCACTTATGTCACCTTCTCCATCATAATTTTTCTATCTGATTTCAGAATCTCTCAACACTAGGTCTTCATAGTTACTAGATCAGATAATTACAGAATAAGTATTCTGTATCTCCAGTTACCTTCTACTCTGGGCTTAGAACTTTTTTATGTGGCACAATAAAAATTTCTGTTGGTCACATGCCTGTTACCGTGGTTTCCTGTTACTCCTGCTGTGCTCCTTTAACTTCACTGCTGCGTATTTTAATGTTAGAATTGCATTCAGCTTCACTTCCAACGTTGTCATTTTTTTTTTGTCCATGTTTTACACTTCCATCCGTGTTGGCTATTCTATTTTTTCATTACAAATTTTGTTACCGTTCCATGGGTTCATCACCAACAGACAGCAATGATACACAAATATATTAATTACTTTCTATGGAGGATAACATATACATATGTAGTTTCCATTGTTAGACACTGAAATGAGATGTTTTATTTATGATTGTGATGTACACTCAATGTGAGTTAAGTATTAAATGCAATTAGGTATTGTTAATGCACTGTGGTAGCTCTACTTACAGGTGCAAGTTTTAATCCCCACTGCTATGGAGATTAAGATAAGGATGAGCCCAAATTTAAGGCCTACAAAATTAATTGAATGCCAACCTAGGCAACGTAGTAATACATTGTCTGTGATGGTTAATTTGGATTGTATCTGAAATCAGCTCAGAATACAAGTTGGAACATCTCTGAGTGAACTATTAGGAAGGATTCATTGAAAGAGCCATTCCCCAGAATGGGCAGCACCTTCCTGAAGAGGTCCAGATACAAAGAAATTTGAGTTAAAAAAAATCCATGCTGTTAGTGCCTGCCTGCCTGCCTGCCTGCCTTCATTCTTGCAGGCAAGTGAGTGCACCTAATCTATTGCTGCTCCTACTACTGCTGCCATCAGAATCCAGCTTATCTGGCCTTTTAATGTGTTCTGAAGACCAATGACTCTCCAGGCCTTCATTGCCAGGTCCCACTATTGAGGCTTCCTGCCACCAGGTTGTCATATATTTAAGTAGACAGACAGCCACTGTGGGAGTCTCCAGCCAGTATCTTAGAAGACAGTTTAATACATTCCCTTTGTAATATATTTGGTTCCATTAGTTCTTTTCCTCTAGAGAACCATGACCAACACACTGTCTCAAAATAAAAAGTAAAAAGGGGCCTGAGGATTTAGCTCAGCAATAGCGTACTTGGCTTGTATTCACAAGGTCCCCAGTTCAATCCCCAGTACCACAGTAAAGACAGAGCATGGAAGGTAACTGACATTTGAACTGTATTATTGGAAAACTTGTTCATTACTTAATGAGGTGTTATAGGGGCTGGAGAGATGGTTCAGCAGTTATGAGCATTGGCTCCTTGTCCTAGTTTGTCTTCCATTGCTGTGACAAAACACTCTGACTGACACCAACTTGGGGAGGAAAGGGTTTATTCAGCTTTCATCTCCTGGGTCACAGTTCATCACTTAGGGAGCCCAAGGCAGAAACTCAGGGCAGAAACCTGGAGGCAGGAGCTGAAGCACAGGCCATGGAGGAATGCTGTTCACTGGCTTGCTCCCCTGGCCCATGCCCAGCCTGACCTCTTATACAGTACACAGCAACCTGCCCAGGGTGGCACCACCCATAGTGGGCTGGTTGTGAAGTTAAAATGACATTATAAATGGATTGCTACAGCATAATATGTGCTTCATTGAAGGCATTTGATATAAACCATTAAGCATCACAACAAAAGAAATACCAACATTAGAAAAATGTCCACAAGACAAATGTGAAGAATCTTGAGAGGTGTCAGCAATATAATAAAATAGGCAGCACCAGGCTCAATTTGTACCATGGGCAGTTCAACATGCAACTCACCACAAAGAGCATGCTTTAGAAACACGAAGAGGAATTCCTGAAGTCTCACTGTCCTATTTGTTATATGGCAGCTTCTACAAAGCAAAAATTAAAGCTCTTCCCTCAACAACAATCTGTTAAATCACCACTGAAATAAAAACCCTTGGCTCTTATACAAAAATCTCCTTGGCAAGTCCTCTGGCTGTCTGAGAAATTCAATAAAAAGTTCCTCTAAGTTTTGTTAGTTTAGTCATCAAAAACAACCTAATGGAACTCCTGAACTCCAGACAGAAATTAATCTATGCTTGTTTAATAGCAATGTGAAGGTGAGGTAGCATGTGGTTCCTGCTAAGCAGATAGGCAATTCTTGAAAGAGTCCATATAGCAATAACACTAAACCAGAGCTCTCTTTCTCTTCCAGTGCTTAAAAGCTAATAAATGCCAGCTGGTAAATGTCACAGTAGCTACGTTCTCTGACACATCGTGACACCTTTATGAACTGGGTATCTATTCAACTTATTGAGCTGTATGGGTTGCCTTCTGTATACACTGTGTAGTTTAATAAAGAAATAATGACAAGAGGGCTTCATCTTTGATCCTCTCTGACTTCTGGATTAGTAGAATAATAAAAATTATCCTAATGGAGTGAAAATATGGAGAAACCCTTTGACAGTAAGATTCAAGAATTTAGAAGGCTTGCCGGAAGGATGTTCTTTCTCAGAGTGAGAAAAGTCATAGGGCAGGAAGGAAGTGGGACTGGAATGAACTTTGGCACATTAGTGGGAGAGAAGAGCAGAAAACACTGAGACCGAATGATTGGGATTTGGGGGAAGCATTCAGACAAAATGTACCTGGCCTGGCATTTCATGACTTGGGTGGAGCTATAATAACACCTTGGGGAGAGGATGAAAAGGTGGTGTGGGCGAAGAGAAAGGCTGCTTTATTCCTCAGACATGAAGCATGGATGCATCCTGTCAGATAAACCCAAATCAGTGTGAAAATGTTAAAGCTAGACTTATGATTTTTGCAAAATGTATCTCAATATGCTCTAAGTGTTCCAACCTGTATTGTTATGGCCATTGCCTATTTAATCAAGAGATGCTTGCTTGGAAACAGCTAAGTGTGTTCTACCAACGTAGTACAAATGTCTAATGTTGTTTCTACCACACAGACAACTCCATTTTTAATTTACTTTTATTTTGTCTATGAATGTATTGCCTGCATATATGTAAGTGCACCCACACTGTGCAGTGACCACAGAGGACATAACAGGACACAGGATCCCCTAGGACTGGAGTTATAGATGGGTGTTAGCCACCACCTGGGTGCTGGGATTCAAACTTAGGTCCTCCGCAAGAGCAGCCAGTCCTCTTAACGACTGAGCCATCATCCCAGCTCAGAAGATATCTTTTTAAGTCCTTTACATCTATTATAGATATAGTCTCATTTTATATTTACAAAACCAAGTGGACTATGTATAATTACATTCTCCATTTGACATATTCTAAAAAATCTAAAAAACTGTAGCTTAGAAAAAAATTAGCTCCTTCTAAACAGTTCCTTTGTTGTGGGAAAACCAATGGCAGTGAAATAAATAGGAAGGAAGGAAGGAAAGAAGGAAGGAAGGAAGGAAGGAAGGAAGGAAGGAAGGGAGGGAGGGAAGGAGGGAGGGAGGGAGGGAGGGAGGGAGGAAGGAAGGAAGGAAGGAAGGAAGGAAGGAGGACGGAAGAGGGGGAAAATCATGGGGACATTGGCCACTTGTGTTTAGTATTTCGTACATGTCAACGCTTGAGAAGAACTTGCCTCTTTGAAAGTCAGGTAAATGACAAATATTGCAAAAAGCACAAGTCATTTTTCTCGGCATTTCTACTTTATCAGATAAGCAGCCTCGGCCTTTTTTGCTTTCTTCCTTTCCTTCTCTCTTTGTATTTCCTTTTTATTCTTTCCTTCGTGTTTTTTGGTGGTGGCGATGATGTGTTTCTATCTGTCTGCCTGTCTTTGTGTCTGTCTGAAATGCACCATGATGCAGACATGAAAGTCAGAAGACAACCACAGGAGTTGTTCCTCAAATCTCACCTTATTTAGAGACAGGGGTTCTCTTGTCACAACTGCATAGTCAAGGATTCCTGGACCATGAGCTTCACCTGTCTCCACCTCCCACCTCCCCATAGGCATGCTGGGATTACTGATGCATGTTTGCATGTCCAGCTGTTATGTGGGTTCTAGAGATCCAGGTCCAATATCTTGTTCAGCAAGTGCTTGACCATCTGAGTCCTCTCAACAGCAACTTTCATCATTTGTTAGTTTTTGAATCCCTGACAATCATCCCAGAGGAAATTCCATGTGAAACAAATTGCAGGTTCCAATTTCATCACTAACTTCTTGCTACTCTGGCCTTGAAATTTTTTCATACCTATAATTTAGGGAGGTAGATGAATTTGTCTTTTTTTTTCAATGTAATAGAGATTTTTTAAAGGTTTATTGATAGATACAAGTATATAAAATCAGGGCATGAACATGATTTGATAGATTAAGTAGACTTAATTTCAATACTATAGTAAGGGAAAAATTCAAATTCTCACCATTTGTTTCACACCCACAAAAACCACTTCAAGGGCATTAACGATCTCTTAAATCTGATCAGTTTTGTGCAAGTAAACCATCTTTCTTTTTAAAAAGACTTGTGCACTTGCCCAGGCTCAAGGATATTGAAATCTAGCACATAAAGCCCATTACTAGAGGTAGAAATACAGGCAATATACTATTACGGCAACAACTGTCAATTACAGTTAAGGATTTTCTGTAACAATCAAATGGATAATCTAATATTGCAACAACTCAAGTATTACTGAGCAAAGTGCATTTCTACAATATTCAGTGTTTCTATTCAGTTTTCCAACTTTAAACAGCCTATGATAATAACTGGCACCAAAGAAGGTCCTTGCAAAAGACTACCTCTGCTTGAGAATCTATGATGTAATTATTGCATGCTGCTAATATACTATCTAAACATTAAAACTATGATTAAGACATTACACTACAAAAAAACCTTATACAGAAGGAAACCTTTACTGACGTGCTTCTGCTTTAAATATTGTGCCCCCAAATGAAGTTCAGTAAGCACACGTCCTGTCTTGATCCCCGTGCATTGACCTCCATGATACTGCCGAGGTAATCCAACAATGTCAGTCCATATTCTGAGGAGGCTGAATTTCCATTAGCTGCTTAGTTCACGAGCTGAGTATCTCAGCAGTCCTCAGTGAATTTGTGTTTCTTATTCAAAGTTGTGGGAGTTTAGGCTGCAGCCCAAGTTGAATGCAGCCCACCAGGCCTTTCACTCTTGTACACCCTTTATTCAGATTTGTTTTGAGGGGTGAGAATGACTCCGTGCAATGGAGCATCCCTGCAGTGTCCCGTACAATTGCTTCCTATTTTCTTTCTGAAAGGAAGATTTAGCAAACTGGACTTTAGGCTTAATACCCTCCAGAAGACAGCTCCTCTATATTTTTCCTGGGTAACTATTTCAGAAATACTTAATATACCATGAACCAACCAACAAACACTGGTATTTGCTTTACTGCTAACACATTGTCCTGAAAATAAAAATGGTTGCACTTGTTAACTTTGAGATGTTTTAAGAGTTGTTTTAACAGCCTTTGTGCACTTTCACTAGACAATTGTTTGTAAGAAAACTATTGATAATGTGTAGAATGAGAGACACATGGAAGTGTAAAGCCAAGGAAGTTAACAGGTGACAAAGTAACCTCAGGAAAACAAATGCTATTTATTATTCACAACATGGGATGGCATCCCACTTTTTCAGTGATTTTCTGTGAACTCCTTAATAGCTTTGAGCAGGTAAACAGTCTATTGATATAGAATATATATATATATATATATATATATATANCAGGAAACATCCTAAACCTGGTGCTCCCTACGTGTTCCCTGTGCTGTGCTCCCTACACTTGCTCATTCTTTTTTTAAAAATTTTTTTAAATATTCTTTTTATTTTATTTTATTATTATTTTTTTTTATGTGTATGAGTGTACTGTCTGCATGTAGGTTTATGCACCCATGTCGTGCAATGCCGCAGAGGTCAGAAGAGGGTGTCAGATTCCCATGGAACTGGAGTTCTCCTGGAATTGGAGTTACAGACGGTTCTCAGCCGCCATGTGGGTGCTGGGGATCGAACCCGGGTCCTCTGCAAGAGCAGTCGGTGCTCTTAACCGCTAGGCCATCTCTCCAGCTCCGGCATAAGCCACTTTTAATATTTTGTTTAGCAGTCATCCTCAGAGTCATCCATGGCCTTTAGAAGTGGTTCACATGATGAAGTGCTTGCCCATACAGAGGGAGGACCTAAGTTTCAATCTCCAGAACTCATGTGAAACCAGCTGCAACAGTGTGTGTGTGGTGTGTGTGTGTGTGTGTGTGTGTGTGTGTGTGTGTGTGTGTGTGATTCCAGTGCTTCTACAGTGGGGAGGCCCACAGAGAACAGAGCATCTTTGTAAGTGCACAGGATAGTTCTTCTGGTGTAAGCAATGGTGACCAGCAAGGGGACACTATCTCAAACAAAGTGGAAGGCTAAGACTCTGCTAAAACTTATCTTTTGATGTCCATAGGCACCTGGCACATGAATCCACATTTATGCACAAGAATATATATATATATATACACATATATATTCAGACATACACATATATGTGCAACACATACATGCACATCCTCATACACATCCACTCTTATGTAGGCAAAAAAAAAGACATCCATCACACTCTTATTTAATGAATGAAAGAATTAATATAGTAGTAGTATATTCTGTGTGTTCCTTATGAAAAATTCCCTGTATTTGTGGCTAATCCTTCAGTTCTTACAAATCTAGAACAAGAGGGCTTGCCCTCTGGCTTTGAGTAGCAACACCACCGATGTAGAAGGTTATTTGGAAGAGTAGGCTTTCAAGCAATAATAAATGATATAGATATAAACACTGATCTTTTTATAGCTTAAGTGATGATGTCTGTCTTACAATAGACCTAAATGAACTGCATATATTTATTCAGCATGCACAATTTGATATGTTTAGACACATGAAAATATTCATACTATCACCACAATTAAGAAAATACACACCACACAGATATCACTTCCCAAGGTTTCTTAGCTCCCTTCCTTCGTTTTTTCCTGTGTCTTACTACCAAGTTTTAGAGTGCAATAGGTTATTGATATATCAAATAATACAGCTAATTTTTTAGAAAGTCTTCTACCTGTAACTATCCAGTCCATAAAGGACAAAAGCTCATTCTCCAAGTACAAGGCTGCACATCAGACTCCAGCACAGCTAAACTGTTGTTTTTCACTTATGACATAGGAAACAATATTCTGTGGTGAGATTGTATGATGGTTGAAATAATGAATTTGGGGCTGGAGAGATGACTTGGAGGTTAAGAATGCTGACTGCTCTTGCAGAGGACCCGGGTTCAATCCCCAGCACCCACATGGCAGCTGAGAACCGTCTTTAACTCCAGTTCTAGGGGAATCCGACACCTTCTTCTGACCTCCGCAGCACAGACCTACATGCAGACAGTACATTCATACACATACAAAAATAAATAAAATTAAAAAATAAAAAAAAGAAATAATGGATTTGGAGATACCAAACAGAAATCATTTCATAACTATATTTGTCATTATAAATTAATTTTTATTCTAATTTCCCTAAAAAATGGTGCAGAATCTGAAATGTATTGGGTATTTGACAGAATAGATATTTTTACTTGGCTCAAGTAGCTAAGGTGTCCCAATAAAAGTACAGTTTTCCACTGACAAAGTTGTGGTACATGTGAAAAGATTTTCAATTCCTCCAATCAAGTTTTCTCATCCTTAGAAGGATCTAGTTTTTCCTAATTTGGAAAGTTAGTACAATGGTTAGGCATAATTAATTTAAGTATCAAGTTCCTTGAAAGCACTTAGTAAATTACATTTTTATTATAATTTATTTTTAACTTGTATTGGTATGAATTTGTTGGAAGATTTGAGGGTGATTTACTTGTTCCTTGCACTAATTCAATAATAATTTCTTTCGTAATGTAAAACTTGAAAGTATAAAAAAAAGATACTAAGGGCTGGAGAGATGGCTCAATGGTTAAGAGCGCTGACTGCTCTTGCAGAGGACCTGGATTCAATTCCCAGCACCCACATGGTTGCTAAGAACCGTCTTTAACTCCAGTTCCAGGGGGATCCGACACCCTCTTCTGACCTCCATGGCATTGCACGACACGGGTGCACCAACCTACATGCAGACAGTACACTCATACACATAAAAAATAATAAATAAAAAAGTAACTAGAACTCAGGCATAGTAATGCCTCATATTCAGAATCACTCCAGGTTCTAAAGAATGCACACCCATGTACCAGTGCACCATGTCCAGCTTTAATTGTACACCCTTCTCTTACTAGTTAAAAATAAATTGTTACCATGTGCACCAAACATAAATTGCAGATAGCACTTGATAAGAAAATCTTTTTTTATTTCTTTTTTAAATTTATTTTTATGTGTATGAATGTACTGTCTGCATGTAGGTTTGTGCACCCGTGTCATGCAAGGCCGCAGAGATCAGAAGAGGCTGTCGGATTCCCCTGGAACTGGAGTTAAAGATGGTTCTCAGCCACCATGTGGGTCCTGGGAATCTAACCCGAGTCCTCTGCAAGAGCAGTTGGTGCTCTTAACTGCTAGGCTATCTCTCCAGCCCCGATAAGAAAATCTTTAAGCATGACTGATCCCACCAGTCAAGATTTCTCAAAAGTTTAATGCTAATTATATAACATCATCTTTTCAAAATTGAACTCTGTAAATGTAAATATCACAAAATAAAATATTCCAATTAGCCATATATACAGCCCTGTATGGACAAGAAAGAGACATGGAGACAGATTCACCCAGAAAAGCAGTGAGTTTTCACATTCCTATTATAATTTTCCTCCCTTCATCTTGTTGAAGTCAAGTACAAGTCTCATAGTAAACACATTATGGGAAAGGGATGTCTTGCATTGATCTTCAGCCACCAAAAGGTGTACTTTATCTGCCAGCAGCTCCCAGCAGATACAAAGAAAGGGACCTTTGTGTCTCTGTCTTGGCCTCTCTCACTCTGTCCCTCTGTCTCTCTCTTCATCTCTGTCTCCATCAATGTCTCAGTCTTCCCTCTCTTCCTACTTTGCATATTTTAGGTGAGAAATCTGAAACTATCTAATTCCAGTTAATCCCTAGCTTGGGCTTTTAATTGGAATACTATATTATTTCAGAGTCTACATGTGTTGTATTTTCATTCCATTACAGACATAACTTTTTCATTGAGCAATTAGTTTGTTTATAGACTCTGTTGAAGTTAGCTTTCAGTTTTCTTCTGACATTTCTTTAAAATTAACATAGGAGAAAGGTATCATTAAATGGCACTTTTCGTTTTAAATGGTATTTCTGCAAAGAAGCCTTTTCTGATCTAAGAACTTGGATGTTTTTCTTCCTATTATACTATGTCATTCTATTTTCCTTCCACCCTCTGTCTGTCATTTAACTCACCACGGAGCCTCTCCTCATGGGCATTTTCCCCATATTCTTCCCGCTCCTTGAAAGTTGTTTTTCTTCCTTTCCTCTTCCATGAATTAACTTTGCTAATTTTTACACCATTGGATCAATTACTGTTTCCTCAGGCAAAACTTTCCTTAAAGTCCAGAATGAGGGCAATGCCCACTGTCTACACATAGTCACAGTGACACGCATATTTCCTCCACAGAAGTTCTCCACTTGAGTTTTATGATTGTGCAATTAATCAGTTAACCTCTTTAGCACCTCTATGCTATGAGCGACATGGCAGAGATTAAAAATAAGGACTGCATTTGCTAATAACTATGTTGCTATTGTGTTGCATAGCACTGAAAACATGAAAAAGGATTTAATAAATAGTTATTGAATGGACAAGGGAAGATTTAAATATAGAAGAAAATTGAGTAAATTATGCTCTTTACTGAAAGAGTATGGATTCAAGACATATTTTGGTTGCCCTTAAATGTATTTATGTATCAAAATAAGTAAGAGAATATGATGAGAGAAATTTGAGGTTTTTTTGAATACTCACATGGCAGTGCTGCCTGCAGTTTTAGTACTGGAGAGAGAAGCAAACTCAGCATGACTGCTGCAACTTTAATGATGGCAGGGACTATATAACATGCTCAAGACAAGACAGGGCTACAGAGAATAACCCTGTCTGTCTATCTATCTACCTATATTCCCTTTCTTCTCTTGGTTGTCCATGAGAACTAGTTGATAAGACCATATTGATGCAGATGCCACAAAATCTGTTGGGCAAGGTATAGAGAAATCATGCTGAAAGTGAAGTAGAAGCTTCCTCCCACCTAATTAGATTTCATAATGCTTGATGGTGCTACGCAGGCTCCTGGGTCGGGGGAGGGCCAGCATCAATTGTCTTACTCGGCTGGTAACCCTATGATCTACGATACCACATTTTAGGCAAGGTGTGTCCACTAATACAATAGTAGCAAGCACTGTTATGACAGTAATGAGCTACTCTGTGGATTTGAGGAGGCCTACTCGAAGCACTGTAAAGTTGATCAAAAACCCATGGTTTTTGACCCATGTATAGATCTTAGGCCCTAGGGGTAAATTTACTACCAAGTTTTACTTAGATTGTAAGGGCTGAGTTGTTATTTAAATATGTATGCTTATATCCATAGACAAATGGTAAGTCCAGCCTTAATTAGACAAGCCTGCATTTGCAATGAACTGCAGTGAATGCAGACACAAGGCTGTTCAAAATGCTGAGAATAAGGGATGGAGAGATGGCCTAGCGGTTAAGAGTGCCGACCGCTCTTGCAGAGAACCCGGGTTCGATCCCCAGCGCCCACATGGCGGCCGAGAACCGTCTGAAACTCCAATTCCAGGAGAACTCCAGTTCCAGGGGAATCACCCTCTTCTGACCTCCACGGCATTGCACGACACGGGTGCACAGACTTGCATGCAGGCAGTACAGTCATACACATACAGAAATNCAGTGTTGAGCCCACCAGGTTCCAAAGGATAGATACAAACCCATGGTCACATAGATGGTCCTAGTTAGGAGATAGATTAAAGAATGGTGAAGTTATAATAATAAGAATGAATGTACCTTTATATGCATGGAAAACTGTCAAAGAATAGTTGATCAAATTTGAAAAAAGAATAAAAAAATCATGAATTGATAGTGGCTGCATCGTTGGCAAGAGTATGTGACTTTCTTAATGAGATTGGTTACAAACACTACGATTTCAGTCAAAGTAGTTCTACCTACAGAACTTTACACATTAAAGCATCTTTATTATAGCTTTGAATTTTAAAATATGATTAGAGAATGAACAATAATCTAACAAACGTATGGTCCCAGAACTAGAGAGCTGAGGACCGTAGGGTTACAAGTTCAAGGTCAACTTTGAACATAGTGAGACCCTGCCTCAACAAAAGAAACACACACACAAAAAAAATGTGACTATTTTTACACAGAGAGATACAGTGTGGAGCCACAGAAATGTGTTATGGCCAGACAGCAGTGTTCTAGGACCTGAGCTTGTCACTTCTTAACTACCTGTGACAGGCTCCTCCACTGTAAATTGGAAGCCATGACACCTGTCAGAAAGAATTAGTTCCAAAATTAAGTGAATGCGTTTAGCTAATGTTGTGTAATGTGTATTAACGTGCATAGCATTCCTTACACCAAAAACAAACACAAAGACAGACTTGCCTTACCTAAGTACCCTAAAAAGTATAAAATTGTATTTGTTTAGCAACAAATATGTACAAAGCATATTCATGTGATTAATCCAGTGTGATCTCAAACATCCTATAAGATCCACATTAGAGAGGGAGAAGAGATCAGGATAATTCCATACAGTTGCTCTCAAGACACGAGAAATATATGTGTCCTATCTTGTGGTTGATTTTTCTGACCCTATAGATATAAAGTCTATAGATGTACCTGAACACTGTATAACTGAGATCATTTTGAAACTCTGGCAAAGGGACACATGACATTTCTTTACATCCATGGTTTTAAAATCTTTAAGTTGATCATTTATCCAATAGAATAAAAGCCTTTTTTGTTTTTAAAGTGTCAGCATCAAAGTAATCTGAGGAAGACATCATCTTGGTAAGCTTGCCAGGGGAACATCTTCCAATAATTTAAGCAATGAATTAATGTTATAGAAGGCTTTAAAAATATCCAAATTGAGAAAAGCAGGAAGCTCATATGCTATAATGAATTTTTGTGATTTACAACAGCAAAGCGACATTATGATCCCAGACTGACCACAGAAATATCGAACATTGTGATGATCTTGGCAATAGCAAATAGGACAGGTCTTCTGTTTTCTTATCAACATAAAATTATGGTGACAATTACAAAAATGAATATAAATACATAAAGTAAACTTGCACAGAGCTAGTGTTCAATAAGAATAGTGTTGCATTAAGATGTGCTCAAGGCATTTCTTGACATACATTGAGTACTCATAGTGATGTTCTTTTAATAAGTGACAAAATTGAGAACTTATTTTGCTTTTAACAAATTGCTACCTCCTAGCACTTAGAATGGACTGAGGTAGCTCAAATGAATAAAGAGTGATAGTCTAATTACAAGTTAAGTACTGTGCTGGATAGCTTTGGTGTCAACTTGACACACCTGGGTTGAGGAAGCCTCGGTTGGGGAATTGGCTCCATTGGATTGGCCTGTGGCCACATCTGTGGTGTATTGTCTTGATTGTTGAGCAGTGACAGTATAAGAAGGTAGGCTGGGCATGAGCCAGAGAGCAAGCCAGTAGAGAGCAAGCCAGTGAACAGCAGTCCTCCATGGCCTCCAGGTTCCTGCCCTGAGTTCCTGCCTTGGGCTCCCTAAGTGATGAACTGTGACCCAGGAGATGTAAGCTGAATAAACCCTTTCCTCCCCAAGTTGGTGTCGGTCAGAGTGTTTTGTCACAGCAATGGAAGACAAACTAGAACAGAAATTGGTACCAGAAGAGTGGGGTATTGCTGTGACAGACCTGACCTTGGTGTTTTGGGGAAGGATTGTGGAGGCGTTTGGAACTTTGGGCTGGGAAGATCATTGAATGCCTAAAGATTGTTGCTGTGGAGCTTGGAGCAGTTTTGCTGAAGGAGTTGTAGAAGATGGAGGCCTGGCTTGTGAAGTTTCTAGTTTCAAAGGAGAGCAGAGATCATCAGGACTGTGTAATCTGTGGGTTCTGGTCAGCTGGGGCTGTGGAGAATCAGCTGTAAGTAACAAGAGACCAGAACCTGAAGTGAAACTTTTGTGGTACTGGGGCAATTGATGCTGGTTAGCTGGGGCTGAAAAATCAGCTGTAAGTAACAAGAGACCAGCATCACTGAGGTGAAATCTTCTGGGGAGAATATCTTCAAGGTCAGCACACAGAAGCTGTGACCCAGAAAGGGCCTGAGCCTCCATCTCGAGCCAGAAGCCGGACTTGGTAACGTGTAAGAGTCTCCTATATGGTTCCGGTGTTGAAATTTGAGGGGGTCACAGAGAGCAGCCGAGGCTTGGCACTGTGAGAGGTCAGGAAAGACCATTGGTGGAAGTGCACCTCGGTTGCTGTGAAGACCCCAGGATTGCAGGGGTCATGGAGAGAAGCTGAGGCTTTGCACCAGGAGAGGTCAGAAGAGACCATTGGTGAAGGTGCTGCCTCAGTTTCAGTAGCGACCCCAGCTTTTTGGAGATGCCGGTACCCTGGGACGACCACCAAGAGCAGCGGTAGGTGTAGAATGGAGTCGGCCTGGGCCTGCGAGATGAGTGTGCCACGGACGGCAGAGTCGGAGAGGGGGAGCTGCCGAGACCCTTTGGAGCCCAGAAGATCGTGAGTGAATCCCAGGTGTCCAGCCTTGAGCTACTTGCTGGACTTAGGTTTTGTTTGAGAGTGCCTGATTCTTCCCTTTGAAATAAGACAGTACTTGTTTTGGATTTTACAGCAGCCCACAGTTAAGAGACTTTTAATAGACTGGACTTTTAAGTGTTTGGACATTTTAAGGACTGTGGGGCTTTTAAGGATGTACTGTCTTAGGTTGTGATTAGTGTTAACATCATACTTTGGGGATAAGAACTGGAAAGGTGGTTTAATAGTGATGTGTTTGTGTGTCAAGTTGACAAGGGGTCAATTGTGCTGGATAGCTTTGGTGTCAACTTGACACACCTGGGTTGAGGGAGCCTCGGTTGGGGAATTGGCTCCATTGGATTGGCCTGTGGCCACATCTGTGGTGTATTGTCTTGATTGTTGAGCAGTGACAGTATAAGAAGGCAGGCTGGGCATGAGCCAGAGAGCAAGCCAGTAGAGAGCAAGCCAGCATTCCTCCATGGCCTGTGCTTCAGCTCCTGCCTCCAGGTTCCTGCCCTGAGTTCCTGCCTTGTGCTCCCTGAGTGATGAACTGAACCAGGAGATGTAAACTGAATAAACCCTTTCCTCCCCCAAGCTGGTGTTGGTGTCAGAGTGTTTTGTCACAGCAATGGAAGACAAACTAGGACAAGTACTATGGCAATTTACTCATTATATTTATGAAGAGAAACATTTAGATAGAAAAAAAGCTTAAGTAAAAAACACAGAAACTCTTGAAAACTCTATTTTCAATGGAATAACTGGAATAGAATATAAATGCATAGGAAGAAATATAACAGCTATGATGATCAAATCACAATTAAGACATAATACAGGAGAAAATTCTGAATTGTGCAGAAGGTACAATTATCTCAGAAAGTTCCTAATCACTTGGTTTCAGTAAGCTTTGCTTACTGATAGAAGGAAAATTATTTACTTGATATTTTTCTTCAAAGTTTTTTTTAGCACATCTATTAGTCCATTTTGCTACTAAGAGCCATCAATATAGGTTAGAAGAACTCCTTATACAGGTTAGGGAGGACTCAGAATCAAAACACAGTGCAAATACCACTGTCCAATGGCATTTAGACTCATATGGGTATTTATGGACATTTGGAGAAGATAACATCTAAAAAATATTGGAAACTTCAGAACAAGATTTGTCATTCTTAAAAACAAGGGGCTAGCTCAAATTGCTTATGAAATACATAAAACTAACTTCAATACTTATAAAACCTTAAACTTGGACATTCTTGGTCTACTCATCATGAGATAACCCATGTCTTTAAACACTCAGGGAAAATTTATTGTCATTTGTAGAACATTATGATATATAAAACAGACTATTGGTTAGCTTTCTATAATTCTAACAAATACTGACATTTAGCAAACTTTATAAGGAAACTTTTGTTTCAGGTTCATGATTGGTGGCCACATTACTGTGGGACTTGTGGCTAGAAGCATACGCGAATGGAGAGCATGTTGCTGAACTGCATGTTTCAAGGTGGCTTTGCTGCTTTCATAAAAAGGGAGGGAGGGAGGGAGGAAGAGAGGAAGGGAGAGGGAGAGAGAAAGAGAAAGAGAAAAAAAGAGAGGATGGAAAGACGGTTCAGTGATTAAGAGGGCCGACTGCTCTTGCAGAGAACCTGGGCTTGATTCCCAGCACCCACACGGTGGCTAAGAACTGTCTTTAAGCCAGGAGTGGTGGCACACACTTTTAATCACTCTAGAGAGTGAGTTCCAGGCCAGCCTCGGGCTATAAGGAGACCCTGTCTCAAAAAAAAAAAAAAAAAAGAGGAGGAGGAGGAGAAGGAGGAGGATAACCCACAAACCTAAATTTGTTCAAAGTTTTCACTATCTTCCCATATTATCAGGTTGAGGACAAAACCCTTAACATAGGGTCTATGGGGAATACTCAGGTTCTAAACTCAGCAGAGGGGAAAGAATTGTGAGTTCAGGGGAGGACAATATATCCTTTAGTTTAGCTATGTCAAGGATCCTTCAGAGGAAATGTTATGTACATGTACAATAAAAATAAGTTCTAGTGAAGCCATGACATGGGATACATATGACATAAAAGCATTGCTGTTATTTAAATTAGTCTTTTTATGGACCTATAAATATATGCTGTTACCAAGCACAGACAAACGTGCTAGGTCTACTGAAACACACACAAATAGACTAGACTCCATTAGCAATATTTAGGGGCATTACCACAAAGTGCACAGCTGACTTTAAAAATCAAAGAATAAACCATCCCCTCCTTAAATGATTTTTAATATTCAATATAAACAGCTTTTGCACACATGCACTAAAAAATTAAAATACTGTGGCAAACACAGAAATACAATTTAAATTATGATAGAAAAAGCCAAATGAAAATATGACAGTTTCAAATCCCATTTGATCTTATTTAATCGAAGAAACTCTTCACAGTCAATCAGTTGATGAAAACTGACAGAATCAAATACTTTCAAAGCAACACAATTTAGCCAGTAGTTCCAGGAATGATAATAAAACCTAACTCATGCCTTCCAATTGAGCAATTATATAGCAATATTTAGAGAGAACCATTAGTGTACTCTGCAGATAAAATAGTGTGTTGAGTAGTTATCGAGCTATCTAGAAGTATTTCATTTTGAAAGAGAATAAATACTTGTACAGTTTAGACTTAAGATGGATTTGAGTGGATGTTATCAATAAGCTGAAGTGGTACTGGTGTTAATATTAGCTACAGAATTTTGTTCTTTACTCTATATTTAGCAACCTTTCCTTCTTCTGTATAAAAATAGAGGAGATAGTAGTACTTGATATCATATTTTTAAAACTAATTTAGCTTTTGGTACAAAAGGAAATTTCTAGGCTCCAAACAATTTGAATTTTCAGAAGACTAAGTCTAGGCTGTTTTCCCATGTCTCACTTCCACAGATTCCCTGACTTTGTATCTTCAGAAAGGAGATAGTCTTAGGAGGAGTTTCCCAACAATGAAATGGGATGTTCACTGATGTTGTAAATCTAGTGTCAGAGCAGCATCAAGATTCACAATTAATTGTCTGGTGAACTAATTCAATTCAAATCAGTTTTGCATATAAGATACTTCCTCTAGCTGCATGTATGTGCTTCAGGGTCAGTGGGATACCTTGTCTCAAAAAATAAGATAGGACTGATGTGCATGATGATGCATGGCTTTAATTCCAGTGCTCTGAAGGAAGAGGCAGGGAATCTCCATGAGTTCAAGGCCAGCCTGATCTACATAGCCAGTTCCAGGCCAGCTGGGGCTACAGAGAGATGCTATCTCAAAAAGACCAAAACAATAAGACCCATAGAAAAGTGATTGGTACGGAACCTGAAGTTACTCATCAGAGGCTACATGCATATCACTGACACATGTACAGTAACTGATGTGTATATCTCCTTGCCACTGATAACTGTGTATATTTAAGAGAGGTCAAAAGCAGTTAGCAATCACTATGATTGTACTCTGTTGAATTAGACCTGTCGCCAAAATAAAAAAATTCAATTTAATCCATAATTAAACCATATATTTTTTACCACAAAACGCATCAACTGAGAGTAAATCCTGTGTTAATCATAAACAGAAAAAATTGATCTTACTTTCTTTTAAGCCACATTGTCACTGAATAATTTTCCTACATGGTTTGCAGTTTATGCATTGATTTTTCTTCCTTGCCATCCCAGATGTTATCTGTGATAGGTTAATGTAACAGCTGGGTAGAGTCTTTCTAGAGTCTGAAAGAATCTACTGTCTGAAGGTCACCACATGCCCTTTTGTTCCTAATATTTGTCATCTGAGTTTTGGCAGTGTCTTAAAATCCTTTTCTTATGACTGGGAATCAAAAGGTCTATATTCTTAATCTGACTATGCTTTTGCTATTGTGGGTTTTGCTGTTTGCTCTAGGCAATTAAGTTCCTCTTTTTCTGTTGGAATTTTCATCGTTCCTTGTGCAAGTGGGTTTAGATACTTTGAAAAAACTGATATTATTTACAAGGTAGGATGACATTTTTAAATTTCGGATCAAGAAATTGAAATTAAGTTTGAAGAAAAAACATCTAAGGGTGCCTATCCTCCATAAGAAATATAAGAAAATACCAGCAAGAGGTATAAAGTACATTCTAATCTGTGAATGTTGCCATGAAAGGTTTTCCTAGCAAAGAAAGAAGTGATTGGATAAATCTTTAGTGGTGATTAATAATTTTCTTTTTTTTAAGGAATTTTCTTTTATATTATATTTTATGTGTATGAGTGTACTGTCTGCATGTAGGTTGGTGCACCTGTGTCCTGCAATGCCGCGGAGGTCAGAGGAGGGAGTCGGATTCCCCTGGAACTGGAGTTAAAGATGTGGATGCTGGGAATCCAACCTGGGTCCTCTGCAAGAGCAGTTGGCACTCTTAACTGCTGAGCCATCTCTCCAGTCCCCATGATAATTTTCTATATTTCCAAGGGTTTTCTGTGGAAAAAACACTAATGTTAAACATTTGTAACCTTTTATTTCCTAGAGTCTGAACTCCCAATCATTTATTCCATTTTTTTTCTCCATAGCTTTCTCTTCTTCATCTCTTCCTCCTTCACTTCTCCTCTCTTTCTTTCTTTCTCTCTTTCTCTCTTTCTCTCTCTCTTTCTCTCTCTCTCTCTCTCTCTCTCTCTCTCTCTCTCTCTCCCCCACCTTCTCCCTCTCTGATTTTCACATAATATAAAACCTTTATGACATACACTAACTAATAAATAACTAGTTGGAGGACAGATGAATTCTGTATGAGTTCTGTTGCCCAGAATCTGGAAAAATGAACTTGTAGACAATCCCCCAGGCCTGCTGGGGAATTTTGTGAACAAAAGTGGGTGAGAGGCACAGAGTCAAGACACAGACCCTGGGAATCGGGTGAACGCAGGCAGAGAGCGAGCTGCCACAGACTCGTTTATTGGGGGCAGGGTTTGGGGTTATGTACTGTTCACATTCCGTTCTCCTCTTAGTGCAGTTGTCGTGTCGCTTCCTGATATTTTAAATATTGCAATGTGAAGTCACTGAATGCGTGTCCTTATGTAGCTTTAACTCAATTCATCTAATTTTAAGTACAGCTATAATTTTTAACAAGATTGAACAAAGAACTTATAGAAAAGGATTTTTTTTTAATTTTTTTATTTATTTTTGTATGTGTATGAATGTACTGTCTGCATGTAAGTCTGTGCACCCGTGTCGTGCAATGCTGCAGAGGTCAGAAGAGGGTCTCGGATTCCCCTGGAACTGGAGTTCTCCTGGAATTGGAGTTACAGATGGTTCTTAGCCGCCATGTGGGTGCTGGGGATCGAACCTGGGTCCTCTGCAAGAGCAGTCGGTGCTCTTAACTGCTAGGCTATCTCTCCAGCCCCTAGAAAAGGATTTTTTAAATAATAATTACTTTCATTTTAGATGTATGAATGTATTGCCTACATGTATGTAAGTGCAATGCCCTTGGAGGTCAGAGGAGGACTTCAGATTCCCCAGTAATTGGAGTTATGGACAGAATTGAACCTGCATCCTCTATGAGAGTTGTTAGTGATGTTAACCATGGAGCCATCTTTCTAGTCCTATGAAACAATCTATTTATTTATTTATTTATTTATTTATTTATTTATTTATTTATTTTTGTCTTTTCGAGACAGGGTCTCCCTGTAGCCCCAGCTGTCCTGGAACTCACTTTGTAGACCAGGCTGGCCTTGAACTCACAAAAATCCGTCTGCCTCTGCCTCCCGAGCACTAGGATTAAAGGCGTGCACCACCACGCCTGGTTTGAAACAATCTTTTAAAACCCCAATCTTGGGATGGAGAGATGGCCTAGTGGTTAAGAGCACCGGCCTCTCATACAGAGGACCCGGGTTTGATCCCCAGCACCCACATGGTGGCCGAGAACCGTTTGAAATTCCAATTCCAGGAGAACTCCAGTTCCAGGGGAATCTGACACCCTCTTCTGACCTCTGCGGCATTGCACGACATGGGTGCACACACCTGCATGCAGACAGTACATTCATACACATATCGAAATAAATAAAATAAAAAAATTAAAAAAGTATATTTAAAACCCCAATCTTACCTTTTGTTAAAATAAGCCACATCCAAGAGAATTGCAGCCTCATATGGGTGTCCTGAAAATTGGCCAAGATTTGCTGCACCTTAAGGAAGATAATATCTCATATCTTTGACAGTATATGAGTCTTATGAACAAGTGGAGAAATTTGCTTTTATGTGTGTCTGAGTACAGACATGTACATTTTTTATGAATGTCTGCATGCATACACATAGGAAACGTGGGTTGCAGAATGTATAAATTGGAATCAGACCATCTTCGGAGTTAAAGTTTCCTAACTCCAATGTGAGTTCTGTGAAAAACATAACTACACTAATTCCATTATCTTACAACTGAAATACAGAGATCAAAGTCGAAGACATATGCACTTAGTGAATAAGTCCAAAAAGTCTTAAACTTATCTTCTCTTTACTTTCCCATTTTTTCGATACTCATGCCAGGCACTACCAATCACTAGACCTATATGGTCCATTCTCCCCTCTCCATCCTTTCCTAACACGAATATTTCTGATCCCACTCATTGTGGATCTAAAAGGCTGCCTTCTTCCCAATCCTTCTGAAAGGAAGACTTGCAATCTTTATGGATGTTAATACAGCCAATGCACGTCAAATAGATTTTCCTAGAAACTCTGCTGCTGTCTGCCTGAAAATTGCATCTTTCTATTGGAGTGCTTCAAGTGGGAATTGTAGAGTGTATGATTATCCTCCAAGCAGGGAGATTTCATCTATGTTAAGAAGTGAAACAATAGCATCATAGTTGAGAGAGAAGCTCATATAACAAAGATAATATTTGAATTTTCTCATCTGGCAATGCTTTCTTCATATGAACTTTGAGCTTGACAGTCAGATATACCAAGAGCTTATGTATATGCTGGGTTGCTAACTTGAAATGCATAATGTTTTTTCCCCTTTAAAGCAACCGTCAGCTTAGCAGTAAGTCATGTGTTTCAGTAAACATCACCACAATGGGGTTCTGAATCTGATGTTCAAACTGGACTCCAAAAACTAATGAGGTGCTCATAAGCTCTTGAGTGAGAGGAGATAGAGGATTTTTCTCATATCTATAGAGCTGACATTTCATATCTACCTTCCAGAGATCATTCTGGATATTCCAAAGAGCAACAGAGTATGAGTAATGTATATATTATCATTCTCTTAATTTCCACAATATGCATGCTTATTGAATGATTCGTATATCCCACAGTTCTTAATATCTGCTGAAAGAGACAGACATAATAGTTGGACATATATATGTTTGCTGAAATGTATACAGGGCTTACTGTAGCAGGGAAGGGGGAAAGAAACATTTAAAAATATTCTATTTAATTATTTATTTGTTTTCTTCTTCTTTTTTTTTTTTTTTTTTTTTTTTTTTTTTTGTTTTGGTGTTTTCAGACAGGGTGTCTCTGTAGCCCCAGCTGGCCTGGAACTCACTCTGTAGACCAGGCTGGCCTTGAACTCACAGAGATGCGCCTGTCTCTGCCTCCTGAGTGCTGGGATTTAAAGCATTGGCCAACATGCCCAGCTCTTTTCATTTTATTTTTATGCATGTATTGCCTGAATGTATGTAACTGGACTGATATTGTGTCATGCAATGCCTGTGGAGGTCAGAATAAATTGTCAGATCCCCCTAGAACTGGAGTTATGGAAGTTGTTAGCTCCAGTTTGGGTGCCAGGAATCAAACCCAGGTCCTCTGCAAGGGTAGTTGGTGCTTGTAACTGCTGAGTTATCTCTTCAGGCCCCAGAAAGAAAAAAAAAAATTATGCTTGCAAGACTCTACTTAGATAAAGCCAGAGGAAACAAAGAATGCTTCCATGAGTGAACAATTAGCATGAAATAGTAAAATAATCCAATTTGGTACCTATAAGCATAATGTTATTTTTGCTGGGAGGTACAGGAATATTAGGAAGGAAACCATAGAAGTAAGTGGCCCGGGAGCAGGGAGGTGAATGTTTATGCAAACATTAGCCAGTATAAAGTAAAGGAAATGATTTACTCGTTTTGGCAATGTGGAGAATTAATTGGAGATGAATATACCTGATTACAGGTGTTTTAGAAATCTCAGTGAACTATGCTAATGTCTACAATCAAAATATATCTCAGTAAAGCTGGACTTTGTGAGAACTTCAGATGATATCATATTGGTTGTATACCTGTAAGAGGGAAAGTTACATTTACCCTTCCTGAACCTCAGTTTGGCTACATAAGTGGTCAAAGATTATATCTAAAAATTACCCCACAGTTCATGCTTTGAACACTTTGCCCAGAAGTTAATCCCATCTGGGTAGGGTATGGCAACTTTAGAAAGTGAGACCAAATTAACAAAAGTCATCGGGGGTCAGGCTTTGCAGGTTGTGCGTTGCCCCTGGTCCTTTTCCTGATTTCTGATTTCTGGTTCAGATAGATAAGTAGATAGGTAGGTAGATAGATAGATAGATAGATAGATAGATAGATAGATGATAGATAGATGATAGATAGATAGATGATTGATAGATAGATGATAGATAGACAGATAGATGATAGATAGATAGATGATAGCTAGATAGATAGATAGATAGATAGATGATAGATAGATAGGTAGATAGGTAGATAGATAGATAGATAGATAGATAGATAGATAGGACAGATAGACAGACAGTTTACCAAGTCTCAGTTTGGCTTATAACATCACTAAATCTACCATGTCCTTGAATCCATATGGTATTCATTTGACCACAGCTATGATTTTCTCCATTTATTCTAAAGCATTCCTTGCACAAACATCCATCCAGTCTCTTTTTGCCTATCCACATTCACTCTAATTAAATGTGTTTACTTTTACTGATAAAAAATTTTTTTTGAGGTAGACTAATAATGTGTAATCTGATCAAAATGTTAAAAGTTCTAAAGCAAGAAAAGGGAAAGTCAATATGTGTGGTGTCGCCACTGAGATTTTTGGCGGGGCCCACTTAATCCTGGGACCACCCATGTGGAAAATACGCACAGGAAAGCACACCATGTGTACACAGGTTGAGGTTCAAATGCAGAGAGAGATTTTATTCCAACATGTCTGCTGAAATATCCATCATGACTCAATTCACAGGGCTGAATGCTAAATCTTTTCGTCACTACACCCCACCCCATGGGTGTGGCCAGGGAGGTACCATTGGCTTGGAATCCAACCCATCTTAACTAAGTTTTCCCACAAATTTGCACTTCACACTCTGAGTCTCCAGCCCTCCTCCCATCAGCTCCTATTGTTTAACATACCTTTATTCCATGCTGTCTGTTTCTCACTGATAGGCAACAGTGGCATGGTGGAAATAAATCAGTGCTATTGCATGGGCATTAGTGCCATTCAAGAGTCTACATTTTTCCTTCTTCTAAATACATACTCTTAATAAATTATTGGAGAATTTCGTAGATGTATTTTGATGATCTCCACCTTAACTCGTTTCCTTAACTCCTAGATCAACATCAACCTTCTTACCCACCACCATCCTGTCCTCTGCCATTCAGAATTCTAAATGGTATCTCTGGTGAATTCACAAACAGATCTGAAGTGTACCAAGAGAATAATAAAAATCATGGAAGAAAGGTACATGATTCTCAAGGGCAAGGGCCATTGTAAGAGTAAGATATGTGTGTGCGTGCAGTATGTGTATAATAGTAAGACAGGTTTGTGTGTGAGAGTGAGAGGTGTGTGTATAAGAGTGAGGTGTGTATGTGTTTGTGTAAGAGTGAGGTTTATGTATGTGTGCGTGTACACCTGTATCTATGCATGAGAAAGGCAGATGAAGGCGCTGTTTGTCCTACTCTATCACTCTCTGCCCTGTTCCTTTGAGACAAGGTCTCTTTCTGAAACTAGGGTTAGGCTGGTGGCCAAGAAGCCCCCATTAATCCTCCTGTCTCCACCTCCCGCAAACCTCTGGCACCAAGGTTATAGCTTTCTATGTGGGCTCCAGGATCTGATCTCTAGCCTTAATGATTAAACAGCAAGCACTGTCATCCACTGAGATATCTCTCCTGATTGAAGTAGGCATTACCATCCAGTAATGTTTTACCTGGTTGTTAAAATATCTTTAACTTGCTGAGAATGGGACCTCTGCTTCAATCAGGCTCTTAAAAATAATTTTATTTTCTAAGAATTAAAGATATAAAGTAGTGAGACTGAATTAATTGCCCATGAAGATTTTGTGAGAGCCACATTGGACCTGTTTAGACCCATCACCTTCGTGGAAGCTTTGCTATTAAAAGATTAAGCCTGTGACTATTCTAGGTTTGTTTTCTGGGCACTGGAGCCCTTATTCTCGTGGAAAAACCTGAATAACCTGGGAATTTACCTTTACTCTGTCCCCAGTTCAAGATAGTTCACACTCAATGGCTGGTGGATGAGAATAAAAATATTTTTTTAAGTAAAGAGATATTTTATTGATTCAAGAATTTTATACATAAACTTGCACCAAATTACATCTGGTTACAAATGCTTGACCCAGAAAGTCTTCACATATATGACAGAATGGATAAAATCTGGGGGGGGGGGAGATATGAGGAGCATAGATTGGAGAGAGGTCTAAATTTGATTAAGATCTAGCATATGAAATGCATAAAACTCAATAAATATATTTTAATAAAGAATCTCATATAATTAATTTTGATTATATTTAAATGTCCTCCCCATCTCCACCCTCACCCTGCCACCTCCACTTCCCCTACCCCCTTAAAAAAACCCATCCATTTTACATAACACTCTGACAGGTGCTGAAGAAATCATATCTCACTAGAGAGTCCATAATCTATAATTCTTACACGGATGTGTGCCAAATTAAGGGCCCTCCCTTTCCTTTGTACGTGTTTTTGGGTCAGAATACATCCAAGTTTCTTGAAATGGGATTTTCCCTTTTGAATTTGTTTCACTTACTCACCGTTTAGGGATGTCAAGTAGCGAGTTCTCTTTTCTCAGCAGTCAGAAACATTCGGTTTGCCCCATCAAAGTTGGTTGTTCGCAGCTCCTTCAAGCAGGTTACATTTCGGGTGCTTCTGGACCTCACTTATTGCAATGACTCCACCGCGGACCAAGCCAGTCTCCAACAGGTTGATTTCCTAAAGGGTTTTACTGTGGGTAGAAGAAGGTACTAGGTCCTCACAACAGGCGGCAGTTAGTTCACAGCCCCAATTCAAGACTCTCTGAGTGGCAGTTCGGATGACTCGGCTTCCCACAATAGCTTCACCCTAGTGTCCTCTGGGTTATTTTCTGAAACCTGTAGACTTCTCCGATTCTTAATGTTGAAGACTGCAGCTAGGTCTTGACAGACTCTGTTTAATGATGATGGCTGGCCACCACGGGTGCCGGCAGGGAGCATGGGTGGTTAGGCTGCCTCTGCCCTGCCAGTATGCATGAGTAGCCAGCCCAGCAAGGCTCAGCCATCTTGACTCCCTAGTTAATTTCCTGTTGCATGCTAAGTAAGTCCTGAGTTCAGAATTTTGAGATCAATACAGAAGAAGCACCTCTGGTCAGGTAAATTTTCATCTTGTGTGCTTTGGTTCCTCATACACATTCAGTCATTTGGGAGCTGGCACACCCCAGGATGCCCCATTCTGCTGCAATCTTTTCCTCAACACCATGTCTTTGAACCATCTAGTATATACCAATACTCAAACTGAACAGTGACTTCTGGATTGCAAAAGAGGACACATTTTACACCAATCCTTTCATGCCTTTTGTCCCCTAGTTGAAGAAACACATACACAAAGTACTGTCCAACTTCTTTTCTTGATCTAGGACATGGTCTGGTGTAACTACATCAAAGCTCTACCATTGGTTATACTGTATCTGGGACTACACATAAAATTACAGTTTTATTTGCTTTCTGCCCTTCCTTAATCAACCCTCATTCCTCATTCCTTAGTAGTTACCTCTGAGACTATTTCTTTCTTTCTTTTTTTTCTTTTCTTTTTTTGGTCTTTTCGAGACAGGGTCTCCCTGTAGCCCCAGCTGTCCTGGAACTCACTCTGTAGACCAGGCTGGCCTTGAACTCACAAAGATCCGCCTGCCTCTTTAGCACACACCAGACATCCATGGATCTTTTGTCTGGACTCTGCTGGTCCTGATAAAGTTCAACTCAATATGCATTGAAATGTTCAGTTTTAGACTTCTGGGAGGCATTTTTTAGGAAGTTGACCATGAAGGCAGTCAGAATACAGCACTGGGAAGCAAAGGTGACTAAATTTAAAGGTGATTATCCAGAATCTTAGAAGGCTTTTGTGGAGTGGAAAGAGATTGTGAGTGGTGTAAAGTGGCAGCACTCCGAAAGAAGGACAGGGTGCCCGCTTCCCCTCGAAATTGTGAACTTGACTGTGGTGCTTCTGAAGGAAATTGAGGAGCCAGATCCAGTACACCATTCCAACAAGCCAGCTCACCTGGGCTGTATAAGCTGGGGGGACAACAGACACACAGGCAGGTGATGAACGTGAGGTGGGAGGAGAGCTCCAGAAATCCTTTAAGTGCCCCCCTCACCCATCTGCTCTCAGAGCAAGCACATTAAACTCCTTAGTCTCCCCTAGACTATATTTTTGGAGTGTCATTTCCTCAGTTTGTCTTTGGGACCTCTGGAGCTGGAGGCTGAGGTTGGGTGCCTCCTGCATGACAGGCATGCATTTCTCCCTAGAAAGTATGAAAGCAAAAAGCCACTTTATTGAATTCAGAAAGACTGTATTAACCGTAGGAAACCAGCCACAAGGAATTCAGAGAACAAATGTGGGTCAGTGATCACTTCTGTTCCTACAGAAAAGACAAAGGTTAGAAATGAAGATTCTTGCCTAGAGAGATGTTTCAGAGGTTAAGAGTACTGGCTGCTCTTGCAGAGGACTGGGGTTGGATTCCCAGAACCCACATGGCAGGTAACAACCTTCTGTAATTCCAGGTCCAGGGTATCTGAAACCCTCTTCTGACCTCTGTGGGCAATGCACAATATGGGTATATTTATAGACATCCAGACAGTACACTCATATCTATAAAATAAAAGTAGTAAATAACATTACTGAAAAAAGAAATGAGGGTTCAAATTGGTACCTGTCAGGCCTCACCTCTCCCAGGATGAGACACTAGTCAAGATGGTACCTGTCAGGCCTCACCCCTCCCTGGATGAGACACTAGTCAAGATGGTACCTGTCAGGCCTCACCCCTCCCTGGATGAGACACTAGTCAAGATGGTACCTGTCAGGCCTCACCCCTCCCTGGATGAGACACTAGTCAAGATGGTACCTGTCAGGTCTCACCCCTCCCTGGATGAGACACTAGTCAAGATGGTAACTGTCAGGCCTCACCTTTCCCAGGATGAAACACTAGTCAAGATAGGCCACTTCTTTTCACATCCTGTAATTTTCTTTTTTTAAAAAAGTATTTTTATTGAAGTTTTGTGCACTTCATACATCCTTTCTCAGTCCAACTTTGACTCATTTCCCTTTCCATGCCCCTCTCCCCACCTGAGTTCATGCATTCTGCCTTACATAATGTAATTTTCAACCAGATGCCTAAGTAATGTGGAGAAAGAACATGAGAATTGAACACAATAATTGAGAGGCCAGTCCCTTTGCTTGTCGTCTCTATCACTGATGCTATCTTTGGGGCACCCCTGGCTTTTAGTGTATAAGGGCTTTGCATCAACGTTTGGACAAAGGCCTTTCAGTTACCCTCTTGCCTTAAATTCCTTCTAATTCAACCTGCCTCAGGTAAGTGCCTGCATGTTTCTAGCTCCTAGCTCACTGTCTTTGGCAGCAGACCATCCCATATACCCTGGTTTGTGAGAGCCCAATTCTAGGAAGATATATTATCAGAAATACTACATAAAGCTTTATATTTTCTCTGGGGAAAACTTAGAAAATAAAGCTAGTCAGTACATCTCTCTGCCCAAACATATCAGCATACATAAATGGAAGACGAAAGCAGAACATGACTTGCAGCCAGACTACGAAACAATGTTTTCCAAGCTAAGCTGTAGCTTGACTACTTTGTAGACTCAGTTGAGTCTATTTACCTGTAAGTTAACATCCTAAAGCCCTGCAGGGATAGTTCAGTAACTAAATGTATTCATGATCGAAGCATCTAACAATGCACTGATCACAGGTTGGCAGCTGGACTGAATGGTAAATTCAGGAGCATTTTCATTTGCTTTTTAAGAAAATTGAACACATTCATTGGATCATTTTATATGAATTAACTCCTAACTCCACCAGCATCCCAGTCAGTGCACATGCCATTACTGAAACATCTAATCTGAGTATGCATTTGGGAGGAAAAATATACATTGGCAAGACAGACACCAAGTAAGTCTGACTCTATCATGGTCCCGTCACCCACAGCAGCCAGGCAGCTATGGTAACCCACAAAAGGGGACTGGAAAACTTTTACAAATTCCTGAAAATAACCTCAATGTTTTGAGCCAACACAAATGTGACACCTGGGGCATCTAAAGTTGAAAAAGGCAACTTTTTTTTTTAACTTTTTAAAAAAATTTATTTATTTTATTATGTGTATGAATGTACTATCTGCATGTAGGTCTGTGCATCCGTGTCCTGTCGTGCAATGCCGCAGAGGTCAGAAGAGGGTGTCTGATTTCCCTAGAGCTGGAGTTACAGACGGTTCTCAGCCGCTATGTGGGTGCTGGGGATTGAACCAGGGTCCTCTGCAAGAGCAGTTGTTGCTCTTAACCACTAGGCCATCTCTCCAGCCCCAAGAGGCAACGTTTAACCACAAAGGTGGATATGTTAGAGCTTACATTAAGCATTTAAGAAGAATTTTTATTTTGAAATGCCCTTTCTTTTAACAGGTTGTCTTAAAATTTTAAAGAAATTTGGTTTAAAGCTGGGCTAGGACAATAATCTCTATCCAATATGAATTTGGAACAGAAAACATACCTATGCTGAAGGTTAGTTAGGACCTTTTAAGTAACAGTATCAAAATGATACTTATTAGATGTTATGTACAGAGTTTTCAATGACATATGACTTTTATACATAATGAGAACACACATTTCAGGTTGTTTTGATTCTCCTGTAGCAGGTACAGTTAGAAGCAGGGGCAAGGAAGACAGCAAGGCTAAAAAGCTCAAGGGGAAAAAAAAACAATTTGTAATCATTTAATGTGGTGCACTATCCTTATCCGAAAGTAATGGGCAGTTGGAAAGAGTACTGGAAATTCCATTTCTCTCACAGTTATGAGATAGTTTATTTGCCTGCTTCCATTTTTCAGCATTATGCTAATGGAATGCAAATAGAAATGGTAGAAAGGAAAACTGAAAGACAAAATGAGACTTTCTGCTGGCTTCAACATCTCAGAAAAAGTCCATGATACAAATCTCATTTTCTGTGTGAAGCAAGAAGGTTAAAACTTGTATTTAATCATGGATTGGATTTGCTACAGCTCTGAAAAGCCACCATAAAGCATTGCTAGCATAGGGATATTTGTTGACCGGATAGGAGCATACGATTCAATTTTCCATCCTTTGCAGTTCAACACAGATAAAAAAAAGGAATAAAATGTTTAAATTCTCTTTCCAGAATGATATTTCTAGTTGATGATATTCAGCTATATTAGTGTCTTAAATATTCTTGGCTTCCTAAAAGCACTGACTAAAAAAATATAAAATTACAAAATTGACAAACTAAAGGATGTAATTTAATTAAAAAAAGATAAATAGAACCTAGCCGTATTGCATCATGACTGCAATCCTTGGATTTGGGAAGCCGAGGGAGGAGGATCACTGAGAGTTTGAGTCTAGCCTGGGATTCAGAGGGACTTTTTTCTCATCTTCAAAGATAAGTAACAGTAAACAACTAGGGAACATACAGTGGCAAGTATGCAAATTATTTCGGCATTCAGCTGTCCAGCAGCTTAATTTCAATTAGCTATTAATTAAAGTTAGGTTTTAGTTTGACCATAAGAAGAACTCACTTAATATAAATTCCCAATAACAAAGTATTATTAAAAGACATATATGGCATTACTATGGTCAGTGACAGAATCAGACACAGATGAGGAAGAAATGAATATAAATCCAGATGATTGTCAGTGTTAGCAGCCAGCTATGAGGAGAAAATAGTAACCACAAGGAAGGAAAGCCATATTCTGAAAGAGTGTCTCGTGGACATCAGGCAGGGAACAGATTAGAACCACCATATTTTTTTAAATATTTTTTATTAATTTTATTTATTTCTGTATGTATATGAATGTACTGGCTGCATGCAAGTTTGTGCACCCGTGTCGTGCAATGCCACGGAGGTCAGAAGAGGGTGTTGGATTCCCCTGGAACTGGAGTTCTCCTGGAATTGGAATTTCAGACGGCTCTCGGCCACCATGTGGGTGCTGGGGATCGAACGCGGGTCCTCTGTAAGAGCAGTCGGCGCTCTTAACCACTAGGCCATCTCTCCAGCCCCTAGAATCACTATATTAAGGCTGATTGAGAGATACAAGATTTTAGCAACTATGAATTCAAATATAAATATGCTCCTGTATGATTTGATTAACTTCATATTTACAACCTCCCAGCATGTAAGTTTCATTAATGGTAAAACAAGCTTTCAATTTCTTTTTATGTGATGATTAAGGAAAATAGGCCATTGCTTACCAGATTTGATATACACATGTGTAAATATTGTTTACTCATGCCACTAAAAAGAATAACAATATTTTACTGAAGGGAAATATATGGATTGGCAATTCTACATAAAACTATGTTGTAGGTTCACCTATCAAACCTGTTCATATAGCTGTGAACTCTCACCAAATAAGCCTCTTCTTCCAGCAGAAATGTACAAATTGTCAGCATGCAGAGAATGAGCATAGTCTAGTGTGCTCAGCCCTCAGTAGGATATGTGTATCATTCCCTCTCTTCCAAAGGCTCAGTGATCACTGTGGAAAAGGGGACAGAAAGATTGTGAGAGTCAGACATGGTTGATCAGTTCAAGGAAACCCTGTTTTCTGGATATAACAAGTGGTTGTACGTATGAACTCAGAACTCTTGCGATGGCATGCACAAGACCTGCATAGGCCTAAGTCAGACAAAAACCCAGCACAGAAGAGGGAGGTGGGCAAGAAGTCCCTGAACTTTCTAAGGAACTACTAAACAACTTCTAGCTACTAGGAAAGGGAAAGTCTGTTTCCCTTTTAGAAGTATGAGACCAGGTAGATTGACCAGGCTTCCAGGCCATTGGCCCACTTCCAAGAAATTTGGGGGAACCCAAATCTACTCAATAAACCTTTAAAAAATAATAAAGAACATGAACTCAGGGGCACATGGGAAGGTCAGTTAGAGATGGGAGGAGAGTCTGAATATGCTCAAAATAAATTGCATCAAATTTTCAAGGATTCAATTAAAAACAATTTGCAAGCATTCACACTGCAAAGCATCCACTCATTATTGATATACTTGGGAATACTCAGTCTTCACTTAAGTCTGTCCAATGGCAACTACAAAGGCATCTACTGAGAAAAACTCAATGAATATTCAGTCTGTTAGAAATTCATCCTCTACTTAGATGTAGAAGACAAAATCCAACATATCATTAGGTTAACTGAGAGGAGATTATAATTGGAGAAAGTATGTGATCCCCAAGACAGCTCACGTGTTAGCTGTGTTGGCATAGCTTACTCAGCATGTCTACCTGTTTTGAAAGTGCATTGAGCATTTAATGGAGATGAGCTTGAACACTTATGAAATAGCAGTGAAAAGAACTACCAAACATATTCAAACATCTACCAATTCTTGCCTCTGCCTTTGCTATTTGGCAACCAATTGAAACATGAGCAGTTGATCTTGATGAGCATCATAAACCACCACAATATATGAAAAAAGGCACCTTCATTGTCTTTATTTCATAGTATTGCAAGCATTATACATTCCTCTGTCTGGGGCAACAATCATCTCTTTTTACTAGGGAATTAATTTGGGGAAAACAAGACTGAAGGTAGAACTGCCAAGGCTGTTTGTGTAGTTTCTCATAATGCTGATTAGTGTGTCGTTTCGTTTAATAGTTGGTGTTGAGTGACCTCAAGCCCTAGGGAACCAAACCCAAATCAGTTTTGACATGAGAAAAAATCATTTTGATTCTCCCATTTGACAGAGGTGATGAACCTGTGTTGACCTTGGTGACAGTTACAGGCAGGAGTTGGGCATGCAGTGTAAGAAACAGCAGGCATCAGTGAGCTGGCTCTCAGAAGTAATGAGCCAAGGATGAGAGTGTCTTTGAAACTCCTTTGGGGAACTGCTAAAAATAGAATCTTGCTGACTTTAAATGTAACAGTAAACTAAAAATTGGGAAATATTGAGACTGGGAAATATACATATAAATTTAAGACATATAAAATGAATCAAAGTTCCAAAGGTGAAAAGATTGATTCTTGAAGATTTTACTTGATTGAAAGTGACGACAAATCCATGTTTTTGTGGAGTGTGATAGCTGAAAGGGCCCTAAGGAAACCCATTCTTACCCCTGACTTTACAGGTAGAGAAAGTGTCCTCACAAAGCTTACCTAATTTGCTCATGGAGTATGTTAAAGGACAAGGAAGTCAAGGGAAGCTCCAAAACTTAGTAGTTTGGAGAGGTAGTTTACCGTTATATCTTATAATCACTGCCATCTGTGTAGAATATCTAAATACATTGAAGCTTTATCAACTATTTCAAATAGTTAGAAACTATAGTCTCCTTGACTAACATTCATTTCTATTCTGGATAACTGTGGACTTCTCACATTCAGAGAGTTAAGCCTAAGGGTGTGACTAAGAAATTCAATAAGAATTTTGTAGTGTGCTTTTCTGCTTGAAAAGTTTTATAAATTAATTACTAGTTGATAGTTAATTTTAAATTTTGTCCAACAATCTTTTCAGTTTAGCTGAATTAGATATGTTTTAATTGTAGGCATAAAATCAGGAAAATAATACGTTTGTATTATGTGTTTGTGTTCCCACATAAGGGAAACCCAGAATATCACTCTACATCCTAATAGAGTATGCTGGTGGAATGGCAATCTCATGATAAAATGTGTTAGTTACATACTAAACTAGTGGCCAAGAATTTCAAGTACCAAAGTATTTGCTTTTGTATTATAATGAGGATTATGATTAATAATGATAATAATAATAAATAGCAACATCAACAAAAAAGGTTTTGGCTAGTCATGGAATAATCATGAGGAAAGACTATATCCCCCAGCTTGTCCTGTCTCCATGATCATTTTCTTTTTTGCATCTGTATGTGTGTGTGATATGTCTGCAGTCTGCACTGATATGCTTATTGACATGTGTATACACATACACCAATGTATGGGTGCATGTGCACATGTTTTTCTGTGTGAATGAAGCATAGAAAATGCTGTGCATTTTCTTCCTCAGTCACTCTCCAGTGTACTTAGTGGTGTGTTCTGTCTAGTCTAGTTAGGCACATTACTCTGAGGGAGATACTCTGTATTTGCCTCCTGAGTGGTGGGATTACAGGAGGCTGCCACGCCTGCTTGTCTTTTTATGGGATTCTGGAGATCTGAACTCTGGTCCTTTATCCACCAGCGTCATCGCCCTATCTGCCTGTAATTCTTAGTAGGATCAAAATGGACATGTCATAAATTTCATCATTCTTGACTAGGGAAGGAGTTCACTTGTATCTGTCATCATTCATTCATTTTAGTCCTTCCATTCTGCACTGTAGTAGTCACATTGAATGATGGGTACACTGTAAGATACACAGGCATGTTCTGGAAGCCTTTATTAAAATACTACCTCACATATACTCTATCCATATAGGATGAAGGAGACAACAATATCTCCATGCTTAATTCATTGTTATATGTCATCTATGATGTTGAAGCCTTTCATGTAGTATACTTATTTTTAGGGGCTTAAATAGAAAATAATATCTGCCTAAATTTAATAAGGGTGAGGTACAACGTTATTGGTTTATCATCTCTGTCTTAGCAACTAAGGCTTAAGAAATTAGCCGGAAGTGGTGGCGCACGCCTTTAATCCTAGCACTTGTGAGGCAGAGGCAGGTGGATCTTTGTGAGTTCAAGGCCAGCCTGGTCTACAGAGTGAGTTCCAGGACAGCTCGGGCTACAGGGAGACCCTTCCTAAAAAAGAAAAAAAAAAAAAAAAAAAAAAACAAAAAGAAATCAAAACATCGTTTACTCTTCATTAATCAGTTGTTTGAAGGAAGTTAAATTTTATTAGGGACACATGCTATAATGTGGAACTAAATTGCGCACCTAGGGGAAGTATCAGTAAATAAATATCTCTACTCAAAATATTATCTATTCTTAAACATCAACTGAAATGTTGCTATTGGAGTAGGAGGCTCCTGAGGACCCATGGAGCACAAAATCAGGCAGAATTGAAATCTGCATTTGAACCCATCAATACTATGATGTCCTCATCTGTTTGTTTATTGGGCAGTGATTGAACATTCTCTTCCACGTGAGGGCCTGTACTTTGCATTTTCAATATGATTTTCTATCTTCTTCCAGATTATCGAAAACCTAGGAGACACACTCAGTTTTGCTAGTTTTTGAAACAGTTTATTTTTCAATGTACTTTAATTAAGGGTTCTCTTGACAACATTGCCTTTGTTGGTTTTCAAGAACGCTTAATGATCCAGGCTCTCTGTGCCATCTCACTTGGATGCTGGCAAGGTTGTGTATGTGGTAATGCGGAGGAATATGTCAGTGCTAGAGCACTCTTGTGGATTCCAGAAAATGACAAGTACAAAAAAACTTGAGTGCTGTAAGCATTGCTATCCACTGTCTTAAAATTTTCAGACCAGCCACAGACTTTTTTGAATCCTGGAGGTGTCCTTAATTTTCTAGCCCTGTGATTCCATTTAGCAGTTGAGCCAGCACTATTAGTGTCTTCTCAAGTCCCAAAGGGCTTTGCCAATGTTAGCATTGTGGTGGGATCATAGAAATTTAGGATTTCTCTGCTCTCCTTGTATCAAATGTGTTTTCTTTGTATACCCCACAAGCATAGGAAGTGGTACTGACTGGACTACCCATTTTATTTTATTATTTTATTTATTTCTGTATGTGCATGAATGTATTGTCTGCATGCAAGTTTGTGCACCCATGTCGTGCAATGCCGCAGAGGTCAGAAGAGGGTGTCGGACTCCCCTGGAACTGGAGTTCTCCTGGAATTGGAGTTTCAGATGATTCTTGGCTACCACGTGGGTGCTGGGGATCGAACCTGGGTCCTCTGCAAGAGCAGTCGGTGCTTTTAACCGCTAGGTCATCTCTCCAGCCCTTGACTACCCATTTTTGTTGCTCATATTTGTACTATGGGATGTGGCAGGGACTCAGCATGACTGTGAACCTCACTAATTTGGAATAATTGCATCTTAAGTGTTGGTTGTGTTAGAGTAATATAATGGTTGAATTACTAAGTATCAGAATATTTAAATATGAATTTCGTTTAGGGAGATATGTTGCTATATTCCTCTCTGTAAATGAGTACATCAGTGAACTGTTAATAAATGTACATAAAAATAATTCTATTGTTGAGATGAAGATAATAAGGCTGCGTTAATGAGTAGATAAGATCAATCATATGTAGCTATGTCTAGTTAGGATGTGCTTCAGCATTTAGTCCCACTTTCATTTAGGATCTGGCTTGTGATGTGTTCTTGTTTAGACAAAGACAATTTGTACTCTGTTTTGTACTATGGACAACAGAATGATGAAAGTCAAAGAACATTTGAAAAAAGATCTGGATACAAATTTAAATGTGGATATTTAAAAAATATACTTATTTAAATCAATGAATTTATGAGATGAAGAAAATGGATTATTGTGAAAAGTATTGTATTAACTGAAATAAATCAGACTCAGTAAGACAAAAATCATCTGTTCTTTCTCATATGCACATGCTAGATTTTAATTTTTATATCATAAATGGAGGGGTTTGCAAGCATAGGCTATGAAACTAGAGAAGAGGAACAAGAAGGGAGAAGAGGATTTGGGGGAAGGCAGGGAGGGCAATAGGGTTCAGACATGATCATGGAAAGGGGTTACGGGGAGTGGGTGGGCGTCAGAGAGGGGAGATGATGGAGACGTGGATCAGCATAAATAGGTTGTGTTTGAAAATGCTATAGTGAAACATAATGTGTATGCAAAATAAAATTTAAAAACAAAAAATAATTACATATGTGTAATATAGCTCTATATCTATATCTATATCAGTGAGTTGTGGGCTCAGAGTACATTTTTAATCTTTGCTTTATATCCCATAAAATATGATGATTTGAAAATCTGAAACATGGTGTGGTTTCTTTAAAATTCATAAAGAAGGAAAGATTATTTTAGATTACAGCAATGGGGATGGATCTTCCAGCATGAAATAGTTCTTACAGGAGTGAGGGTCTGTTTTGTGCTTGAAAGGATAAAAAGTTTGCCTGGCCATAATGAAAAAATAAAAGTGAGAGACAAAAATGCATTCTGTCTCTATAGAATCATGTGTTGTTGAATTTGGTTGAAGTATAGTTTAATTTTCTGGAGAAAATTGTTCTTCAAATTTCAGCCTCGCTTAGAATCTTTATTGCATCATTAAGCTTATGTTTTGAAATTATGAGATTGGAATTTTTCAATTGGCCAGTGCTCAAATTTTGTTCTCTAATTGATGAAATCTCAATGAAATCTGAGCCCTTGACCTATTCTAAGAATGAACTAACTACATCACTTTCATGTTGGAGTATTTGACAGGAAAAACTCACAAGAGATATAGCACAAGGTTTTTGTCAGACACTTTTTTTTTTTTAATTTGGTCTTCCTTTCTTTCTGATAGATATATAGAGAATCATTATGAGATGAGATAACCTGAGTTTCTTTGAAGTGTTTACAGCTAAGATTTCCCAAGATACTAAATAAGAAAGATTAGAGGCGCTATCAAAGTCTTGTTAATGACAGTCAATAACACCATTGGCATAGTTCACCTCATGTTAATGTAAACAAAGTTTTGTGATCCAAGGTCAGCCTTTCATCTTGGTTAGTTGATCAAACCAAGAACAAAATAGAAATAAAAATTCATTTCAACAATTATTGAATTGAATGTGCCCTGGCTTCAGAAAGATCGTGATTTGAAACTTAGCTCCCTAATTAACTAGCTTCATATATATATATATATATATTTCAAGTTGTTTTTTTATCTTCAAAATAAGAAAGAAATCATTCTTATATGGTAGTTGTAGAATTTTTAAGATGTGTTTTAAAAATCTGGCATAGTACCTAAGAACTTCTTTATTATCTTAATCATATCCTGAACTTACAGTATACACACACATACTCCAGACCTAATCACAGTTTTAAAATAAACTTATAGTAGAGGGACCACGGATTTATTACTAAATAATTACAGAGAACTGAAATTAATCTTTAATAAATTCAAAAGTGCAGTTCTGAGGGAACGTCAATGAAAGAATGAGTAATTTAGGCTTGAGGGATCAGGGCAGCCATCGCAGCAGCCTGTCATGAGTTTAACCATGAAGGATGACTAGTTTAATAACCTGAAAATAAAAAATGAGAACAGTATGAATGGAAGAACTGCCTGGAACCAAGGAGTGGGAAGAACAGTTGACTGGAAGAAAAAAGATCAGTATTTGTCTGCTGCTGATGGCAGCATCCCTTCCATTTTCTATCTGAGAGCACCTTCTATTTCTACTGCCTTCATCCCTCACCATTCTCCCTCCTCCCTCTGCTTTCCACTTTGCATATCTAAATTGCTGCCTCATTCCTGTTACTATAAGATTACTTTCTATCTTGCAAAGGAGTCATTAGCATAAGACACTATTATCATGAGGCATTAGGCGAAAGAATACATGGGGATGATGCATTCCTGTGAATTCAAAACCTAGAAACTCTAAACACCACCCATTCACAGAGGCTTAGTATTCATTATCCCAATGGAAGGTATCCCCACACCCATGATGCTCTGTGTAATATAAAGACAAGAGGCTTGAAATATTTACTTGCTTATAAGATGAGGAGCATTTGCTCTTACTGAAAACACAGATTTCCCTGACCCAGGCCTGTTGCTACCTTTTTACTCTAGTTTCCTGATTTATTATTGTTAAACAGGCTTTCTTTTAAGCAACAAACTCTCCGGATTTCTCTCATTCAATATGTAATTCTAGTAGTTATAAACATAGATTTTTTTTTAACATAATTTTTTTTTATGACCCAAATGTAGACTTTACTGAGAGATTTGTTTGTCCTAACATACAGGAGTTGAACAGTACCAGAAGTTTCACAGGTATAAAACAACAATATGACAAAAATAACAAGAAACAGGAATGAAAAGTTTACTCCAGGGATTAGAGAGATGACTCAGCACTTAAGAGCACTGGCTGTTCTTAGAGAAGGACCCATGTTCAGATCCCAGCATCAATATTGTGGCTATCAATCCTCTATAACTCCTATTACAGGGGAATTTGATGCCCTCTTCTGGCCTCTACAGGCTTTACAAGCACTTAGTGCACTTCGTAGTATGCAGGCAAAACACTGGCACAGATAAACTAAAAATAAATAATTTTATTTACTTATTTTTATTTAAATACACTTAAGTTGATTGCAGATTCTTCAGAACGATAAAGAGGTAGGGATGGAGAAAGAAAGAGATATCACAGTCAGTGTGGGAGGAATTAAACTCTAGGGAATAAACCAAAGACATAGAGATACAGATGGGGATATGAGAGAAAAGATACCAAACGGCTGGTAAAAAATGTAAAAAAAATTTATTAGCTATGCATGGAACTCTATTCCTGGGTACTTTTGAGCTATTACACATGACTTGGGACAGTACTACCTCGAAACTTCACAGATTACCCAAAACATAAGGTTACATCTATCTCATGTCCTAGAGTTTTATGTGACAGCCATTATGGAAGCTTATTTCTATGAACAGTTTATAAAGTTCTTCGGATGAAAGCCCCTTCCCTGTATTCTTATTTATTTAATTCTTATGTTGGTTAAAGACAGTGATGAATATTCATTAAAGTAAAGTCTGCATATACAATATTTATGCCTATCACCAAGATCTCTTCTCCTAATTTATAACAATACTAGAAGAAATGGAAGTTAATGAATAAGCCAAGAAGAGCACAATTGGAAAGGATATTAACCAGAGAAAATAGAGGAGGGGCTAAAAATTAAATGACACTAAAAAACTTGAAGCCAAATTTTCTACACAATTATACATAGAGAGATAAATGATAACGGTGATGATGATGAAGAAGATAGGTAAGTGATAGAAGGATGATAGATAGATAGATGATAGAGAGATAGATGATAGATAGATAGATGATAGGTAGAAGACAAAAAGAGACAGAGCAGACAGATCAGGAGTCAGAAAGATAGAAATATCTTTTAAATTTTGATTACTATAGAATCAATGTATATGCAATAAATGGATGGATAAAGAATATCTTAGCTGGACAGGGTGGCACATGCCTTTAATCCTAGCACTGGGGAGGCAGAGGCAGAGGCAGAGGCAGAGCGTTTCTCTGTGTGTTTAAAGTAAAAACAGAGTGAGGTCCAGGCCAGATGGGGCTACAGAGAGACCCTGTCTCAAAAAGATCAAAAAAAAAAAAAAAAAAGAGTATCTTGTGTTTATTCACAGTAAAATATCTTTCAGTAATCATAAAGAATAAAATTGTGTTATTTGCAGCAAAATAAAGAAAATTGGGTTACAGTGTGTTAAGGAAAATATGCTTAGCATAATATATAATATAGGATGTATGATATGTAAGATTTAATATTTGATATTGACATATAATATATAACAGGTAATATATAATAAATATATAATATGTATTATGCAATATATACTATATAATATGTTATATATAATAATATATAATAAAGACTGTAGATGACACTTTAATAAACATATCTCAAAAAATAATTGCCCTCTTACAATGCTTTATTTTTGAGTTTGTTGGCCAAATTCATTTGGGCTCACATATGAACTCAAATGTGCTTCACGAGCTCCAATATTGAGATAGATCCATAGGGACAGAGCAATAGAACACAGGAAAATTGTATTTTAGTATCAGATTTGTTTCCAAACAATAGACAGTTAAATAAATGTTTGAATTCCAGAAAATGGTATTTATGTATGGAATCTACAGATTTATACAAGTGGAAGGCTAACAAATCCAACATAGAATGGAAATACAAGGTTAATACTTACTTATATGTAGAAAGTCAAATCAGTGAATTTCCCAGTTACTGTGAGTAATGAGTGCTTAACTACAATAGCAGGCATCAGTTATTTAATCAAAATTATCAAACACACATTGATTAACCACAGCCTCAGCCTTCTTGGTAAACTTGAAGAGAGTTATAATTATGATATTGTGTTTGTGCACTGTGTGTACTCTTCTTGAATTTAGGGACTCTGAATTGTACAAATTCAGGTATTCAATATTTTCAGACTTTTTTGTCAGGTACATGTCATCCATATCAATTTGGTTTTGTTAGAGTCTTATGGATGATTGTGGGACCATTTAAATAATTAATATAATAATTAATTTATGGATGATTATAGTTCAGGAATATTTTTATTTTTTTTTATTTTTTTTTTAATTTTATTTATTTCCATATGTGTATGAATGTATTGTCTGCATGCAAGTCTGTGCACCCGTGACGTGCAATGCCGCGGAGGTCAGAAGAGGGCGTCGGAGTCCCCTGGAACTGGAGTTCTCCTGGAATTGGAGTTTCAGACGGCTCTTGGCCGCCATGTGGGTGCTGGGGATCGAACCCGGGTCCTCTGCAAGAGCGGTCGGCGCTCTTAACCGCTAGGCCATCGCTCCAGCCCGAGGAATATTTTTAAAAGAACACTTTTATTGATTTTTTTTTCAAATTTCATACAATGTATTTTGATTCTTTTTAGGTCCTTTTCCCTACCTTTATCTCTTTACTCACCTAACCAATTCCATGTAGTCTACTGCATTTATATTAAAGTCTATACACTCAAGTTTGTGTCCCCAATTGTCCTTGGGGTATGGATAGACCCAATGGAACCCAGTTAAACTACCACACATCGTACACTTAAAATGGACTGACTGTCCACCTCTCAGTGGCCATTGGTTTCCAGTAGTTCCTCAGGGAGGGTTAGTTAGGCTTCTTATCTACCTCCCCGTTTATATGCTGGAGTCTGTTGAGCCTGAGCTTATTTGGTATTTGTGGATGCTGTCACCATCATTGTGAGTTCATATGAATAAGTGACAAGAATTCTGGAGAATTCTATTCCCTTGTGGTCATTCCCCTCCTCTTGCCCAATCTTTCTACCATCTCTTCCATAATGATTCCTGCACCTGAGGGAGCAGAATTTGATATAGGTTTCCAATTCGGGAATGACAACTCTATAGGCTCATATACTCTGCATGTTGGCCAGTTTTGTATCATTGTGTTGCTCACCATTTGCTGTTTAAGGAAGCTTTTCTGCAGAGATTTGTTTAGTGAGCATTAATGTATAGGTATAACTAATTAGGAGTCAGTTTAATACTCATCTACTTAGCAGAATAATAACAGGCTCTGCCTGTCTAACCACATGTTCCTATGCCTGATATCAATGTCAGGGATGTATTCCATCTTATTAATTGGACCTTAAAAACTATTAGAAAGTGGTTGGTTCCTCCTATAATATTCACACCACTATGGCACCAGAGGTCATAACTTTCCATGCCAGTTATTATTGAAGCACACAAGATCCATATCTGGGTAAGGTTAAGGCTTAAATTTTTCTAACTTTTTCATCTAGTATCATGCTAGACCTGGTGGAGATGAAGCTTTGGTGGCTGTACCAGTTTGATTTCTTCTATTTTTCTGAAGTTCATGTACATTATATCTTCAACAATAGGGATTTACCATCAAGTTCTGGTGGGTAACCAAAGACAGGCAAAATGGTCAGTATTGTTTGATGGTCTATGGGTCCCTTGGGCAACAGCTTCAAAAGAGGGTATTCGTGCCTAACATTTATAGTGTCAGAGGCAATGTCCTCTTGTTATAATATAACACTTTTAATCTTTTATTTTTCTATAATCTATATGTTTTTTAATGTGTATGTATTTTTGTAGTGCTTTTATTGATGTTTTGTGTATTTCAGACATATTCTCCTTTCCCTTCCCCCCACCCCACCCCAGATCATGTATATGCATTTAAGAAACTTTTGTAGTGGTAGGTTTCCATATGGCTTTTTCTAACGGTCTTTAGTGTTACTTATTCCTTTTCATATTCCTTCCTTTGCTCTGCTCCCTGATACTCTACTCCTATTAACCCTTCCTAAGATATTATTCCCATTTACTATCAGTACATTCAATTTCTTCTCTTATGAACCATCCCATCCACCTCTTGGCCATTTTTCCTGTCGTCTTAATTTTCCAATTAAAACATGTATATCTAATATTTCAAATATAACATCCAGCTATGAGAGAGAACGTGTGATTCTTGACTTTCATTTTCTGAGTTACCTCACTCAGGATGACTGTTTCCAGTTTCATTCATTTACCTGTAATTTCAGAATTTAGGGGGTTTTTGAGAGCTGAATAATATTTCATTGTACCGTATTTTCATTCCAATCATCAACTATGGACATCTAGGATGTTTTCATTTACTGGTTATTGTGAACACGGATGACCAGGTATCTCTGTAGTAGCATATTGAATTTGGGGGGTATGTTCCCAATAGTGGTATGGATGGGTCATAGACACATCAATTTCGAGCTTTGGGAGGCATTTCTACACTGATTCCACAGTGTCTGCACCAGTTCTTACTCTCGCCATCAGTAGATAAGTGCCTCCCTTTCCCTAACCCTTGCCAGCATTGTTCCTTCTTTGATTTTTGCATTTTAGCCATTCTTAGTGGAGTAAGATAAAATCTACAGGTAGTTTTAGTTTGCACTTCCTTGATGATGAAAAATGCCCTTGAACATTTCCCTTAAGTATGCTTCAGATATTTGCATTTCATTGTTAGAAAGTTCCCTGTTCAGCTTCTTGCTTAAGTTTATAATTTTTTCTTATGTTTAGTTTTTTAAGTTCTTTTATATTCTAACTTTCTGTCAGAACTACAGATGTAAAGATTTTTTTTTTTATTCTGTAGGTTTCCTCTTCACTTCTATGATTATATTCTTTGGTGTACAGAAAATTTTAGTTTTATGAGGTCCTGTTTGTTAATTGTTTGAATTAAGGTTTTCTGTCTTTAGGTCTCCATTGATCCTGCCTTTACATGTGATTTGATCTTTCTCGTTCACACCTTTCAATATCATTTCTTCATTCTGGGTGTCTAGTATTTTGACTATTATATGACATGGGAGTTTCTTTTCTGGTCTTCTCAACTAGCTCTTCTCTATGCTTCCTGTATCTTGGTGAGTATATTTTTCCCCAGATTGGGAAATTTTCTTCTATGACCTTATTAAAATGTTTTATGCACTTTTAATCTATATTTATTCTCCATCTTCTATACCTGTGCTTCATGGTTTGATCTTTTTACAGTTTCCCAGAGGTCTTGCTTATTCCATACCTGGTTTACTTTAGATTTGGCATTTTCTTTGCTTTAGCCATCCATTTCCCTAAGCTTGTCTTTCACTATCTGCTATTCTCTGTTTCGTTTCCTTTATTTTAGTATCTTTCCACCAAAATTTTGAGTTCCTGGGTTTCTATTTCAAAATTTATTTCAGTTTGGCTTTTATTTTGAAATATTTTTTATTGAATTTGAGTCACTTTTTTAAGTGTTTTAGTTATTTCACTCAAATGTATTTTCACAGTCTTCATTCAGTCAAGTGCTCATATCTTCTTTGAGTTCCTTGAACATATTTATTTTTTAAAAAACTTTTTTTAATTTTTTTATTTATTTTCATATGTGTATGAATGTACTGTCTGCATGTAGGTTGGTGCACCCATGTTGTGCAATGCCTCGGAGGTCAGAAGAGGGCGTCGGATTCCCCTGTAACTGGAGTTAAAGAGGATTTTCAGCCGCCATGTGGGTGCTAAGGAAAGAACCCGGGTCCTCCGCAAGAGCAGTCAGAGCTCTTAACCGCTAGGCTATTTCTCCAGCCCCTTGAACATATTTATAGCTGCCATTTTGAAATGAAATGATTTTCTTGTGCATCTGCTAGACTGCTCTTCTCTGAAAACATTATGATGGCAGTTTTAATTACTTCAGTAGACATATCATCTTGGATATTCAGGTTGTTTGTGGGGTTTTTTTATGAGAACTAAGAGCATCTTCTGTGCTGCAGTTTGGTATGGTTTGTTGATCTTGTCTTTGTTATACAGTTGTTTGTATCTTTTCTATTTCTTGCAACTTGTCAGTAATTCAACCCAGCTGACTAGTCCCCCTTAGTGTGGGGGCCACTTTATGTTGAAGTCCAAATGGAGTATAAGTGGTCTCAGTCCAAACTAAAGATAGGAGAGGTAAAATCTTTTGAGTTGAAGTTCCATGTTTGACTCCACACAGTCCTGGATCAACAGGGTAGGCTGAGTGGCTGCTTATGTGAACAGGTTGGCTGATAGGTTAGGCTGAAGGAGCTCAGAGGCTCACAATGATTTTAACAACCTGAGCAGGCATGAGGTCTGAGGTGACAGGAAGTCTCATCAAGAAGTACTCAGTACCACGAGACTGGAAGAGCATACAGGTCTGTGGTACACAAGCATGCTAACAACAGAAACAGGCTGGAGAGGTGACAGAGGAAGCTCACCGAGGGAGATCTAAGGAGCTCCTATGTTCAGGGAAATCCAAGTAGGCCTGAGATGGTGGATGGACTTGCCATAGCAAGTTTGGCGGAGTGCATAGATCTGAGACAGGCAAGGATCCCAGTGACCCATGGAGGTTTGAGAGTTGGGATGATGGAGCTGGTAAAGTCATAGAAAAGAGAACTATGTACTGCAGGTCTGGGTCCCAGGATATTTTGTAAAAATAAGAGCATGAAGCATTAGAGGGGATGATCATGTTTCCCCATATATTAACCAAATACTTCTAGAATACAAAGATTCCATTTTTCCAAGGCAGAGGTAAATTTTATATATATATATNAGCCACCTCCCAAAGGCTCCACCTCACGATATGGCTGCATTAGAGATGATTAAATTTCAACATATGAACTAGGGGTGATGCAAGTGTTCAGGTCATATCAGTATATAACCAAAATATCAGGGTATCACCAACAACTTACTACTGAGGGAGGATTCTTGGGGTACCAGCTAGAAATGTCTATAATATAATATATATAATATATATAATATATATATAATTATATATAGATAAATTATATATATATATATAAAATTTACCTATATATAATTATATATATAATTTTTGTGGTTAGAAATACTTGAGAAAATACTTGTTTTTCAATATATACTGTAATTTGGTGGTTGCTTAGTCCATTTGGAAGTTACTAAGTACACTTGAAATTAAAAAAAAAAGAGTCTGAAGAATGCCTTCACATAAATAAGATGCACTTGTTTTCTAATGAAAGATAACATGGATTATGATACATGTGGGGTTTAAACTTGTATACAATATACCTGCAAGTGAGGTAAACCCCTGGTGTTTGGAATAACCTTTCAGAACTGCTCACTGACAGTGGAATACAGAGTCCTGCAGACTCTTCTTGACAATCCCAAATAAATTATGATCGTTACAAGGAAGAGACAGCGGAATTTTACACTGTTTCTGAAGTCACTAAGTGTATTAGTCACTTTTCTGTTGCTGTGATAAAACCACCATGACCAAGGGAACTTATAAAAGGAAGAGTTTAAGTTTATGATTGATGGTTCCAGGGAATTAAGAGTCCATTGTGGCAAGGAGGCATGGTGGCCATGGCTGGAGGAGAAAGCTGAGGTTCACATCGTCCAATGAGCACAGGAAGCCAAGAGAGAGACTCTGGAGACTGCAAGGCTCATTAAACTCACTAAGCCCACTCCCAATGATGTAGTTCCTCCAGCATGGCCACACCTTCTAAGATCTCCCAAAACTGCACCACCAAATGGGGACAAGATGTTTGATACTTGAAGCCTATGAGGGGTCATTCTCATTCAAACGACCATAGAGATAGTTAACAGAGATAGTGCTTGACCTCCTGAAAGAAACTTGGAAACATTTGTTTTTGTTTGTGTTCAATTGTCTGTTTCCTGTGTTTTAGTGGATTTCAATAATCACAATTACACTTTGTGTTATGCAGTAAAAATATTGCATGGATGACTTTCTTTTGACAAAGTTTACATAGCCTCAGTTGATCTCCACTTCGCAATGTCACCCAGGCTGTTTTCAAAATCATGACTCTTCTCACTCATTCTCCCAGATTATGGAAATTACACAGCACACCAAGCCTTTCACTCTTACATGAGAAAATACTTGTTTTTTTGTTTGTTTGTTTTGTTTTTGTTTTTGTTTTTGTTTTTCTTTTTGAGAAAGGGTGTCCCTGTAGCTCTTGCTATCCTGGAACTCAGTCTGTAGACCAGGACGGCCTTGAACTCACAGAGATCTGCCTGCCTCTGCCTCTCAAGTGGTAGGATTAAAGGCGTGCACCACCACACCCGGCTTTTTTTTTGTCTATGAAAAAATACATGTTTTATAGGGCGTCTTATCAGAAATTTTTGTCCTTTCTGACCCCTAGTGATTTATGATACCACACGCAGAACCACAAACAGATGTTACAAATGTAATACTTTTTGTTTGCAACACAAATGGGAATATCTTCTTTGCTTCTAATGAATATGCAAAATATACATACCTGTATTCATAGCTTATTTTTGGTCAAGGAAGGGTCATGAAGAAGCTATGTGCCCAGGTCACAAGAGAGGCACATGGCACCATGATCATGTGTAAGTTACAAAGCTAAGATCTACTGTTTTGGCTGTAAGGTTAGGTAAAATTCATTTGTCCAGAGCATATCCATATTGTAAAATTCATTCCTACAGTGCATGCCTAAATCTCTTTTTGCATAGCACTCACTATTAATCCCTAATCCCACCTAAACTTCGATAACCAACTACATAAATGACACTTATTTGGGGGAGGGGTGTCAGAAAACATCCATCACTGTATTAATATACATTGTAGAACATATTATAATGTAAACTCTAAGAACACAATGGCTTTGGGGTTCTTCTGTCCTATCACAAGTTGGAAGAATAAATTTGACAGTCCACAGATAGTATTAGGGAGAAATTTATTATAGGTACACAGGTGAGACAGAGGAGAGAGAGAGAGAGAGAGAGAGAGAGAGAGAGAGAGAGAGAGAGAGAGAGATCCAGTATAGCAGGAGTAGGAAGCTGAAGTCAAGTACCATTGAGTTGCTTTTCTGGGGGTTTTTCAAGGACTTAAAGAAGCTGGAGTTGGGCATGAGCTAAAAAAGTTTGGTTGGCCCAACCAGGAGGTGGCTTCCTCTCCTCTCTCAGCTCCAGTCATGCCTTCATGCATACCTTTCAGAATAGAGTAAACCATAGCAAGAACTCTCTTCTGGCATCCCAGGCCTCCAGATATGCCATTCTCAGAAGCCTTACTTTGTGGTCCCTGCCAAACCTGGGTAGTATCTCTCTTCTCTCTACATCCCTGGTGCTATGAAATGGCAGATTCTAAACACACAGGATTTTTTTTTTCATAAACTTTTATTCCAGACTAAAATTAGCTTTTAAACTTTGATTAAGATATATTGATTGTTGGTTGAGTTATAAATTTCTTTACTAAAAAATAATTATATGTAAAGCAATATCTTTTCATTTTGATAAGGATTATAGGGATATCTTTGAGAGTAACAGAGTTTCTTTGCTCTGTTTGCTTAGCTTGAGAGGCTAGGTGTCTTTGAAACTCAATGGCCTCCATACCCACCTCAGGTAGGGGCCTTGGTGTTCTTGTGAAACAAATTTGAAGAATGAAGTTCATGGACCACAGAGGGCAATTTTTAGAAAGGAGTACTTGATTATAGGTAGATTAGGAGAAAGAAAGCAGAGCTCCTTAGCAGGAGGGTTCATCAGGAATGGGATAGTTTTGAACCTCATTTCTAGGAGTTAATGAAGATTTATTAGAAGGGGTAGGGAAAAGGGAGATGAGCTGATCAGTCCTCATTCTGTGTCCACAGCCCTGCAGCTTCTGGTTTAACCCTCAGTATGGCTGTCAGGAACAGAGTACTCCTGTAAAGAAAAGAGATGAAGGACAAAAAAAAAAATACTGCACCCTGACAACCTGGCCTCTAGCTATGTTGGAACCAGAGACAACTTTGGCTTATATAGTTCTGGCATTTCTGGCTTTCCTTGTTGATCAAAGGCTCTGGTATCTATACAGAAGACTTATGCATGATATTTCACTTTCTTTAGTTGTCTTCTGAGAAGGTAAATAGGCTAAGTAAAAATGAATACTGAAAATTTCTGACAATTAGTAGTTATTAATGTGGAAAGAAAAATATCAGAAAGGTCAAACTTTAATTTTACAGGTCTATAAGCAATTGTGATAGTCTCCTTAAAGAAGAGCAGAGAGTTAAGTTTTCTATGTGATTTTTTTTCTTTAGAGCAAGATCATGTCCTTTTTCTTCTGAAAAATAAAATTTAGATAGAAAAAGTAATATCCATTTTTAGTGTTTTATTTTTTAACTGACGTGTGTTTTTCATGTTACTGTGCTATGTTTTCGTAAGAATTGTCTTCAGCCAATATCCTTGCAACTGGATTGATAAAAGCTTTCTGTGTTGAGAATGTCAGAAATAATGTAACTTGGGAAAACAATTTTATGGCAGCATCAATGAACANAGAGATGTTACAAATGTAATACTTTTTGTTTGCAACACAAATGGGAATATCTTCTTTGCTTCTAATGAATATGCAAAATATACATACCTGTATTCATAGCTTATTTTTGGTCAAGGAAGGGTCATGAAGAAGCTATGTGCCCAGGTCACAAGAGAGGCACATGGCACCATGATCATGTGTAAGTTACAAAGCTAAGATCTACTGTTTTGGCTGTAAGGTTAGGTAAAATTCATTTGTCCAGAGCATATCCATATTGTAAAATTCATTCCTACAGTGCATGCCTAAATCTCTTTTTGCATAGCACTCACTATTAATCCCTAATCCCACCTAAACTTCGATAACCAACTACATAAATGACACTTATTTGGGGGAGGGGTGTCAGAAAACATCCATCACTGTATTAATATACATTGTAGAACATATTATAATGTAAACTCTAAGAACACAATGGCTTTGGGGTTCTTCTGTCCTATCACAAGTTGGAAGAATAAATTTGACAGTCCACAGATAGTATTAGGGAGAAATTTATTATAGGTACACAGGTGAGACAGAGGAGAGAGAGAGAGAGAGAGAGAGAGAGAGAGAGAGAGAGAGAGAGAGAGAGATCCAGTATAGCAGGAGTAGGAAGCTGAAGTCAAGTACCATTGAGTTGCTTTTCTGGGGGTTTTTCAAGGACTTAAAGAAGCTGGAGTTGGGCATGAGCTAAAAAAGTTTGGTTGGCCCAACCAGGAGGTGGCTTCCTCTCCTCTCTCAGCTCCAGTCATGCCTTCATGCATACCTTTCAGAATAGAGTAAACCATAGCAAGAACTCTCTTCTGGCATCCCAGGCCTCCAGATATGCCATTCTCAGAAGCCTTACTTTGTGGTCCCTGCCAAACCTGGGTAGTATCTCTCTTCTCTCTACATCCCTGGTGCTATGAAATGGCAGATTCTAAACACACAGGATTTTTTTTTTCATAAACTTTTATTCCAGACTAAAATTAGCTTTTAAACTTTGATTAAGATATATTGATTGTTGGTTGAGTTATAAATTTCTTTACTAAAAAATAATTATATGTAAAGCAATATCTTTTCATTTTGATAAGGATTATAGGGATATCTTTGAGAGTAACAGAGTTTCTTTGCTCTGTTTGCTTAGCTTGAGAGGCTAGGTGTCTTTGAAACTCAATGGCCTCCATACCCACCTCAGGTAGGGGCCTTGGTGTTCTTGTGAAACAAATTTGAAGAATGAAGTTCATGGACCACAGAGGGCAATTTTTAGAAAGGAGTACTTGATTATAGGTAGATTAGGAGAAAGAAAGCAGAGCTCCTTAGCAGGAGGGTTCATCAGGAATGGGATAGTTTTGAACCTCATTTCTAGGAGTTAATGAAGATTTATTAGAAGGGGTAGGGAAAAGGGAGATGAGCTGATCAGTCCTCATTCTGTGTCCACAGCCCTGCAGCTTCTGGTTTAACCCTCAGTATGGCTGTCAGGAACAGAGTACTCCTGTAAAGAAAAGAGATGAAGGACAAAAAAAAAAATACTGCACCCTGACAACCTGGCCTCTAGCTATGTTGGAACCAGAGACAACTTTGGCTTATATAGTTCTGGCATTTCTGGCTTTCCTTGTTGATCAAAGGCTCTGGTATCTATACAGAAGACTTATGCATGATATTTCACTTTCTTTAGTTGTCTTCTGAGAAGGTAAATAGGCTAAGTAAAAATGAATACTGAAAATTTCTGACAATTAGTAGTTATTAATGTGGAAAGAAAAATATCAGAAAGGTCAAACTTTAATTTTACAGGTCTATAAGCAATTGTGATAGTCTCCTTAAAGAAGAGCAGAGAGTTAAGTTTTCTATGTGATTTTTTTTCTTTAGAGCAAGATCATGTCCTTTTTCTTCTGAAAAATAAAATTTAGATAGAAAAAGTAATATCCATTTTTAGTGTTTTATTTTTTAACTGACGTGTGTTTTTCATGTTACTGTGCTATGTTTTCGTAAGAATTGTCTTCAGCCAATATCCTTGCAACTGGATTGATAAAAGCTTTCTGTGTTGAGAATGTCAGAAATAATGTAACTTGGGAAAACAATTTTATGGCAGCATCAATGAACACTGAGCTTCCAGGATCTTACAACAGAAAATGGACAGGCGGATCTCTGTGAGTTCAAGGCCAGCTGGTCTAAATGGTAAGTTTTAGGACAGCTGGGGCTACAGGGAGACCCTGTTTTAAAAAGACAAAAAAAAAAATCTCACATTAAAGAGAAAAGGGAATTTTATGTGAAAGTTATTCAAACGCTCTTATAATCAATGTGAATTAGACACCCGAGTTGGGAATATGGCAGAAACAAAGGAAAACAGAGAAAATGATAAACAGCTGTTTTTATAACTGGATACAGCACCATTTACATCCCTAGGTTGACTCAGCAAACTTTCCACAAATGGACTGCATGCTCCCTACACTCTGGTATAGAACTTTGGATAGCAGTATGTAAGTTGACTAGTTCAGAAATGCGCCTTTTCTACTGGAGATTTCTTTCCTGGGAAGATTTTGACTGTCATGCTGACCTTAGGCAAAGCCAACTACAAACAACACGTTCCTACCATAGCACACTCCTTTGAGCCAGGATTATGTTCTTTCTGTCTTTGTGATTCAGGGAAAATTGTGGATCTTCTCTTTGGTTTTTAGTCTTAATAAAACAGTGAAGAATAGACTCAAACAGAAACTTAAGGACTCTTTTTATTAGAGTTTAAAAGAAAAACCCAGGGCTAGAAAGATGGGTCCATGGTTAAGAGCACCAGCTACTCTTACAGACGCCCCAGGTTTGGTTCCCAGCACCCACATGGAAGCTAACAACCATCCATAATTCCAGTTCCAGGATATTTGACACCTTGGTCTGACATCCACGAGCACTGAATGACACTGGTGCACTTATGTACATGCAATGCAATATACCAATACACAGAATAAAATAATAAATAAAGCTGGAGTTAGACCATTGGTTGATTTTTCTCCCCAACTGGTTACATAGTGTCCTCCAAAACTGAGAGTAAACTTCAGGGAGGAGCAATTTCCAGCACCATTGCTCCAAAGTCCTGTGATCCTGTGGGCCTTAACTTACATGACAAAGTGCAGGAAATCCAGTGGGGAATATGGGAGATCCAGATGGGAGAGGGGGTGTGAAGATGATTAAGAGGATTTGTATAAAGTACACAAAAGCCAGTGAAAATGTACATCGAGGGGCTGGAGAGATGGCTCATCAGTTGGGAGCACCAACTGCTCTTGCAGAGGACCCGGGTTCCATTCCCAGTACCCACATGGCAGCTAAGACCTGTCTTTAAGCTGGGCATGGTAGCACATGCCTTTAATCCTAGCACTTGAGAGGCAGAGGCAGGCGGATCTCTGTGAGTTCTAGGCCAGCCTGGTCTACAGAGTGAATTCCAGGCCAGCTGGGGCTATAGAGGGGACCCTGTCTCAAAAAAACAAGAAAGAAAGGAAGAAAGAAAGAAAGAAAGAAAGAAAGAAAGAAAGAAAGAAAGGAAGGAAGGAAGGAAGGAAGGAAGGAAGGAAGGAAGGAATGAAGAAAGGAAAAAAAAAAAAAAGAAAGGAAGGAAGAAAGAAAGAAAGAAAGAAAGGAAGGAAGGAAGGAAGGAAGGAAGGAAGGAAACATACTTCGAAGCAGAAAAAAAGAATATGTATTCTCCAACTACCAGAAAATCTTATAGATGATCCTGTGAACATGAACACACAGTACCAAATAGAGAATAAGCATATAATAGAGACAAAATTATAATTATTTTAATTATATTTAATTATTTTAAATTAAAACACAAACTTTCAGGGTAAGCAAGCTATAAATCTCACCAGTGCCCAAAGGAGGATAATTTAATATAAAAGGGGGGGAAAAAAGCCTTATTTTAAGTCAGCACAGCGGTCACACACATGAAAGACTGGAAGCCCAGGGAGGGCAGGGAAGCTTTATAAAGCCTAAAAAGTTTGTGGAAGTCTAAAGTATTAGGGAAAGCATGCTTAGAAAAGGGGAGATTACACTTTTCAGATGCAGGCTTCAAGGTTGTAAGTCAGAGACCCTAAAAGATATATCAACTTGGGGTAGAAAAAGTTCACATCTCATTAAAGCACTAATTATTTCACCTACCTCTTTAGTATGGTCTAAGGTGAACTTTCCTCCCTGGAGGTGGACCACATAGGTAGGTGACTGATCCTGATCACCTGAACTATAACTCTACCCAGGTCAGAGATTTTAAACTATTGACCAGAAGCTTTCTCTGAAGGGATTTTTCTTACTCCTCTAATATTTGTATTGGTATTGACATCTTCTGTACATCCTGTTTTTACATTTGTCCAGGAGGAAGAACCTAACAAATTCTAAACTTTTATCATTCAAGGAAAAATATTAATATAATACTTTTATTGATGTTTTATGTATTTCATACATCATTTTTCAGTTCAATTTAGAAATATTCCCATTTCCTTTCCTCCCACCCCACCCCAGTTCATGCATTCTGCCATACATGTTCTACATCTTTCTCTTAGTCTCTTTAAAGTTTTTCTCTGCAGAGGTTTATTGTTTGTGGCAGAATTTAATTGTATCAATCAGTTCTTTGACCCAGTTCTTATGTTTTAGTTGTTCCCTCTCATTTGTATTGCTCCAAAATATGCCTATATAAATGTCATATATGTACCAGAATTATGTCCTCCAGGAATAAACTGTATATTAACTCCAAAATATGTTTAGGGATTCACAATTTTCCTTTTAATTTTATATTACTCTAAAATATGAATATATTCCTTTCACCCATATATGTTAATGTTAATTACCATGTTTGAAAGTAAGCAGTAAATTAATTCTATGGTCCATTAAGAGATTCACATTATAGAATCAAAGTTGATTTCAGATAAAAAGGAATATAACAATAACATTGCTCAGCTTGCCTTTCAATTGGGAGATTTGGTGCCAGCATCCAAAAATGGGGGAAACCATTCCCAGTTTGTTTTGGGGGGACTGTGTTACTTCACTTAGCATAATGGCTTCGAGTTCCATAAATTTACCTGCAAAGTTCATGATGCCATCTTTCTTTACCACTACATAAAACTCCATTGTGTAGATGTACCACATTTTTGTTATCCAGTCATCAGTTGAGGGGCATTTGGGTTGGTTCCAGCTCTTCCCTATTGTGAAGAGAGCTGCAATAAACATAGATGTGCATGTATCTTTGCAGTAGCATGAGTCTTGTGGGTATATACCAAGGAGTGATATGGCTGGGTCAGGTGGTAGGTTCATTTTGGGTCTTTTATGGGTTCTCTAAACTGCTTTCCATAGTGGTTGTATGAGTTTACATTCCCACTAGTAGTAGATGAGTGTTCCCCTTTCCCTACAACCTCTCCAGCATTTGGTGTCTTTTGTTTTCTTGATCTTAGCCAGTCTTACCACAGTGAGATGATATCTTAGAATGGTTTTAATTCGAATTTCCTTAATTTATTAATGATGTTGGACACTTTAAAATGTTTCTCAGCCATCCTTACTTCCTCACTGGTGAAGTCTCTGTTCAGGTCTTTACTCCATCTTTTGAGGAAGTCATTTTTGTTTTCTGGGTTTTTTTTTTTTTTTTACTTTTTTGTTTTTTGAGTAGCTTATATATTCTGAATGTTACTGCTCTGTCAGATGTAACACTGGTGAAGGTTTCCTCACAGTCTGTGGGTTTTCTCTTCACTTCCTTGTTTCTTTCACTGTACAGAAGCTTTTGAGTTTGATGAGGTCCCACTTGTCATCTGTTGACCTTATTTCCTGTGTGGCTGCTGTTTGATTAGAAAGTCTTTTTCTACTTTGTCTTGTAGATTGCTACACACATTTTCTTCTATCACCTTCAGAGTTTTGGGTTTTACTGTGAGGTCTTTGATCCACTTGGAGTTGATTTTTAGCAATCATGTATTTGGAAGTACAGGTTTAGAAATAGGGATTGCTCAGGACAATGGAGAGGATGATCAAACCTACCCTCTAAATTTAAAATCTTATCTAACAAATGATAAGTCTAAATAAAAGCTACCAGATCTTAGTGGTTTGAAACCCCTGAGGTATGAATGGCTCTTTATATTCATTCACTGTCTTCATCTCTATATACACTGGTAAAAATTTGGCAATACAACTAATGAGGGCTCTCTTGAATTAAAACCATAAAATTAGTACAAATTCCCTTGAGCTCATACTATAAAAGAGTTTTAGGGCAAAAGTCCCAGGACACTGGAAGATCTACCAGGCCATGCTCAGCCACCAGTCTCAATAGATCAAATAAGGGACAAACTTCAGTTTTAGGGGCAAAGAGAGGGAGTTTGATCAATTGTAAGTATGCTGTGAGAGAAATGGAAGTGTCAAGTCACCCAAAGTCCATCTTTAGAGTATGGACATGAGCTTTAAATTTAAAAGGAAGGATAAATTGGGATGCCAAGATGTAGTCTGGTTGACCAATGTCTGATTTCTGACTCTGCAAGGTGGTACTAAGAAGTCTTTATTGTTTGAGAGACAAGAGGATTCTCAGCATCCTCCTGAGTGACTGGCCTTATTGGGGGATAAGCTCTCCTAGGAGGCTTTGCTCCTTCTAAAATCCAAGGTGTGCTTAAATACATTTTAATGAAATCTTATTTATATTTTTCTTAAGTCATAAATAAATGCACCAATATAAAACTACAATATAACTTAGTATCTGTAGCAATAGGGTTTTACATTTGATTGAACTGGCTTGGAGAACAAGGATTTTGTGTTTCATCCATTAAGTGAATGGTCCTTTACACCAGACTAGATTTTATTGATGTGCTTGCTGCATATGGATCTCTTTTTTTATTTTTATTATTTTTATTTTACGTGTATGAGTGTATTACTTTCATTCATGTAAGCACACTTGGGTCATGCAATACCAGTGGATGACAGAAGAGGGTGTCAGATTCCCTGGAACCCCTGAGTTACTGTCGGTTGTTAGCTGCCATGTAGGTGCTGGAAATTAAACCTGGGTTCTTTTCAAGAGAGCTAGAGTGCTCTTAACTGCTGAGCCATCACTTCAGCCCGACATATGTATATCTTAATGATGAATTTATTTTCCCATTGAAGTAAATTTGTCTTTATGTGAAAAACAGTACCTTAGCCATTGAAGATATCCAATTAATTTTTTTTTTCTATTGGATCATTTGTCTTAAATTGCATGGTGCTTGTGAAGCTCACTTTACTGGAAAAAAATTAATCTATTTGTAAAACATTGCTTATTTTAAAGAATTTTAATTTAGCTTCTAATCCTTAATCCTCAGGATTGGTTGGGAAGTGAATAATTGGAAGAGATACTATATCAAAGATCCCCTTCAGATTGGGTAGAAAGGACCCTCTCCGGCAATTTTAATCGTCCCTGTGCAACAAAAGCCAGGAGGTAAACTCTTGGATTTGTATTTCTCTCCTTCAACTTGTGTCAACCTCTGCTGGGCATACTTTCATGTGGATGTCCCAAAGGCCAAATGAGGTGTATCTTCAGTTACATAGAATACTGACTGCTATGAATAACTGAATTTAGCAACCCCTCTGATAACATACCTAGTAACTCTCAATGTTTTGAAACATGTCATCTATATTTTCATGATGAGTTTTCAAAACTTTAAGATATTTGGAAGTTCCTGTGTTTTCCTAGATGGCAATATTTCTGAACTGAGTTTTAATGAAACTATAAAAGAGGATGGTGATACTAAATTCTCTCATTAAACCCAGTTTTGTTAGAACTACTTACATAGATACATACTTGGGAAAATTGACATTTGTCCTTTATCCCATATGAGGTCTTTTATTATCAGTATAATTTAGATAAAGAAAAAATTCCAAGATCACATTGGAAAATTTCTCCCTGTTTTGAAAAAAAGATGATCTTTCCTGATTTCTTGAGGATTTCATACAATGAATTTCATCTGTTCCAACCCCCTACCCCGCTCTGTCTCAATCCTACTATCCTTTTAGGAATTCATGTCCTCTCATTACATTTCTTTATTTAAATTTCTTTTGAGTCTAGACATGTTCCCCAAATGCTTTTAATTGTGTGACTCTCCCTCTTGTCTGATCAGCTTACCAGGCATCACATCCTCAAAGAAGACTGACTCTCCCTCTCCCAGGAGCTGTCAGTTACCAGTAGAGTCTCAGATAGGGCTAAGGTGTGTGGCCAAACCCTCCCATCTGGTGTGTGTTTTTGTCTGGCCTGGAATTACCCAGGTCTTGTGTATGCTTTCACAAGCATGGTGGGTTCATATATGGAACTGCTCTGTGGTGTCCTTACACCATGGGTTCCTTGTATTCTTCTAGCACATCTGGCTCTAATAATCTTTCTGCCTCCTATCTGCAGTGATCCCTGGGCCCTGAGAAAAGTTCTTTCTTAATCTACCTCCATTTAAGTCCAAATTCTTAAAGCTAAAAGCAACAAAATTGATACCTACAAAGAAAAAGGAAAAATAATAACTATGTCTTACCAATTCAATTACTGTAGAAGTATATATTTAAAATGCTATGATAAAGCTAAAGGCCCTTAGCAGTCTATGACATAGAACTATGGTATTTTTTATATTAATTTTATTTATTTCTGTATGTGTATGAATGTACTGTCTGCATGCAAGTTTGTGCACCCGTGTCGTGCAATGCCGCGGAGGTCAGAAGAGGGTGTCGGATTCCCCTGGAACTGGAGTTCTCCTGGAATTGGAGTTTCAGCCTGTTCTCGGCCGCCATGTGGGTGCTGGGGATCGAACCCGGGTCCTCTGCAAGAGTGGTCGGCGCTCTTAACCGCTAGGCCATCTCTCCAGCCCCAGAACTATGGTATTTTAAAGTAACTCTGACTTTATTGACATGTTAGGGATGCTCTAAGATTTAGGCTGATTCTTTGTATCCAACTTGTACAGAAACAATCAGTGTTTAATGGCAACATATTGCATGGTATTTTAAACAAGACTGACCAAAAGATACTTCTTCTGAGGTATAATATTGAACCAAGAACTTTAGGGAAAAATAAATCTTATAAAAATCATAAAGACAGGTATATCTTTAAAAAGCATTAATCATCTAAAATAGCACATATACAGAAACAGTTATTTAGATAAAAAAGAAAGAAATGGCTTGTAACCTAAAGAATATTCCTTAAGAGCTTATGTTTCTTGGTGAAAGGATTCTTCAAGTCATCAGTTAGCTGGGATAAAAAAACAACTTAGCAATAATAATAATTTGTCAATGGGAAAAGATGGAGAATCTTTGGAGTCCCAGTTCCCTTTTTATTGTAAGGAAATATTTGACTATGACTACAAATGTATAAAATCCTGATTTCTCTCAAACCTGGCTTCTTGTTTGTAACCCTGTGTCACTCCATCCTTTTGAGGTGAAAGCTGTGTTTGTCAGGAATAATTAAGAGGATACTGAATTCAGCTGTCTATACCAGCTTCTGCAAATTTCTATGAACACTAGGTACAGTAGTAAATATTCAATTTCAGCTATTTATGGTTATTTATTTTCACAGTGGTATGAATGACATAATCACAATGCACCTAAATTCTATAGCACCAGGGCTTTTAATGGCATAATTTAAAGACTGACACATAGCAAGTATATTATATACATTTATGGGGTATAGTGTGATACTTCCTCAGTCTGCCTCTGAACTTTTCCATGAGAATATACAATAGACCATATATATATATATATTTGTGTGTATATATATGTAGTAAGCTTTCACTGTGGAAAATATACACTATATATATGCAAAAATTTATATATGCCTATCCTAGCTATTTAACTCAACTTTGAAATAATGTATTGTTCTTTCATTTTAAATAATAAATTTAAGTATACATTTTAATGTTCAGAACAAGCTTTCTGAGCACAATAAAAAGTATCTGATTGAAAATTATTAGTTGACTTCCTTTTTAAAATATTTTATCGCTTTATTTTAGTGTATGAATGTATTGCCTGCAAGTGTGTAAGTGCACTTATATCATGCAAAGCCCACAGAGGTCAGAAGAATGTGCTGGTTTCTGCTAAACCTTGAATTACCAATGGTTGTTAGCAGCTGTGTAGATGGTGGGAATAAAACCCAGGTCGTCTGCAAGAACAGCTAGTGCTCTTACCTGGAGAGTGATCTCTATGGCCCTTAGTTAACTTTCTAAAAAAGTAATAATGTAATATAAAAAATATCTATGAGAAAATTAAGTATTGCTTTGATTTTTCAAGAAATGATATATGAAATAGTATTGTTATGACCTTTAATTATTTGGAGGCTAATTATAAAAGACAAAATGTCATTTGAGTGATTAGAGAACACTATCTCATTAATGATTGTTTAGGCAGAATATTTTATATCAAATTATCTAATGATATATTTGCATTTAAGCTTCTATAACTTGACTAATCATCAGAATATCCTTGGGGAATATTTAATATATTTTGCATTAGTACAAACACAGAAATCTCATCCAACTGCTGTAGAATTATGACCTCTTGAGTTATTTAAAATGGACATTAATGCTTCAGACATGATTCTGTGATTAGATGAGGTTGAACAGTATAGATCTACAAGATACCTTTAACAAAAAAGTTAAAATTAATCATTCCATTGATTTTTAAATTAATGCACTTCAATGTTTTAAGATTATATGTAAAATGAGTTTTCTATAGTCTTATTAATGTTCCAAATATTGAGACACTGACTTATCTGCACTATCGTTCATCATCTTTAGACATTTTCATTGTTAATGTATAAAGATTTAAGTCCATACGTAAAAGATTCCTAGGACATGAGAGGGAACTGGATGCTCAGAAATAATATTTGATCCTGATATTGGTGTCCATAAACTCGAGTTAATTCATTTTATTTATTTTCATAATTTAGATACTTTTCTATTTTAGACACAGAGTAATTTAAGGATTGCTGGTTCTAGTTCTGTGGTAAGGCATCTCCAGATTGTTCATCTTATGAGTGCCAGGTGAACCCAGTGGTTAAAACCTTATCTCAAAGTGTCGGAATAGAGAAGTTTCACTGAGCTGAACCAAGGTAGGAGTTTGAGAACAGGATTCAGTATACCTTGTTGCTTTTGCTATCTGGAGATTCATGGCTTTTGTATTTTCTGCTTAGCTGACTCTTAGATGATAGGAATTTTTAGAGGGGATTTCCACTCCTAAGCTTGGAAATTTAAACTTTTCACATTTAAATGTGGTTTTTCTGTATAAAACCTCCTTTCTAAAACAGCTTGGGGATATACCTGGGACTGAATACCCTCTGGGTGGTCACCAGCCAGCTATAAATACTTTCTTTTGACATTATTTTGTGTCTGAATGGTCTTCTCTGGTGAGCAAACCTCAGTTTTCATTGAAGATTTGGTAGGATTTTGTTGTGAATCCATCTGGACCTGGACTTCTTTCAGTTGAACAACTTTACTATTCCAATCTTTTTATTGGTTATGGGTCTATTTACGTTGTTAATCTTTTCTTGGTTTAAATTTGTTGATTTGATTGAATCTAGAAATTCATTCATTACTTTGATGAATCCTAACTTGAGGGAGTACAGGTTTTTAAATTATTCTCTTACAATCTTCTGACTTCTTTGACATGTATTGGAACTTTTCCTCCTTCATCTCTGATTCTGTTGATTTGGGTCTACACTTTTTTGAAGTTAATTGGGCTAAGGATCTGTTAATTTAGTTATCCATTCTAAAGAACTGGGTTTTAGATTCATTGTTTCTTTGTATTGAGTACTTTGTTTCTATTTTGTTCATTTCTGCTTTGATTTTTAATATTTCTTCTTGTCTACTAGCTTTGGAGTTGGTTTGCCTGTACCTTAGTTTGTAGATAAAATCAAATAAAGCAAAATATTTCCTCTTTCTGTTTATGGCAATCTTAAGAACTTAATATATGTTGCCCATATATTCTTATGTTGAAACTTAACCTGTGTTCCAGACCATATCAATTATAGTCTTTGGAAAGTAGCAAATTTTCTTTTTTATAATTTGTTTTCTTCATATTTTAAATTTTATTTCCCATTTTAAAGCATTACATTTCAGACAGTCTCAAAAAATGAGTCCATGTATCATGTTCCCATATTTTATTTTTAATAAAATATTTTTATTGATGTTTTGTGTATTTCATGCATCATTTCTCAGTCCAACTTAGCATTTTCTCTATTCACTTCTTGGTTGAGAAAATTTGAGCTGCTTCCAGCTCTTCACTATTGTAATGAGAGCTGCAATAAACATAGATGTGCATGTATCTCTTCCATAGGATGAGTCTTGTGGGTATATACCCAGGAGTGGTGTTCTAGTTTGTCTTCCATTGCTGTGACAAAACACTCTGACAAACACCCACTTGGGGAGGAAAGGGTTTATTCAGCTCACATCTCCTGGGTCACAGTTCATCACTCAGGGAGCCCAAGGCAGGAACTCAGGGCAGGAACCTAGAAACAGAAGTTGAAGCACAAGCCATGGAGGAATGCTGTTCACTGGCTTGATCCCCTGGCCCATGCCCAGCCTGACCTCTTATGCAGTACACAACAACCTGCCCAAGGTGGCACCACCCATAGTGGGCTGGGCCTTCCCACATTGCTCAACAATCAAGACAATACTCCACAGACGTGGCCACAGGCCAGTCCAATGGAGCCAATTCCCCAATTGAGGCTCCCTCAACCCAGGTGTGTCAAGTTGACACTAAAGCTATCCAGCACAAGTGGTATGACTGGGTCAGGTGGTAGGATCATTTTCACTTTCTTAAGAGTTCTCCAAGCTGTTTTCCACATGGGCTGTATGAGTTTCTATTCCCACCAGCAGTGGATGAGTGTTCTCCTTTCCCCACAACCTCTCCAGAATTTGTTATCCTTTATTTTCTGGATCATAGCTAGTCTTGCCAGGTAAAATGAAATCTTAAGGTGGTTTTAATTTGCATTTCCTTATTTGCAGTGTTGAACACTTGTTAAGATGCTTCTCAGCCATCTTTTCTTCTTCATTTGTGAAGCCTCTGTTCAACTCTTTACTCCATCTTTTGAGAAAATTTATACACTCCTTTGTTTTTTAGTAATTTATATACTCTGAATGAAAATGCTCTATCAGATGTATCACTGATGAAGGTTTCCTCCCACTCTGGGTTTTCTCTTTACTTCTTTGATTTTTCTTTCACTGTACAGAAGCTCTTGAACTTTATATGGCCCATTTTTCAATTGTTGACCCTATTTTTTGTGTAGCTGCTGTCTTATTTAGAAAGTCTTTTACTACACCTATCCACCAACGTTTTCTTCTAACATTTTCAGAGTTTTGGGTTTTACATTGAGGTCTTTGATCCATGTTTTTGTACATGTGAGAGGTAGGGGTTTAGTTTTAATGTTTTACAAGTGGTGATCCAGTTATGCCAACAGCATTTGCTAAAGATGCTGTCTTTCTTCCATTGAGTTTTCTTGGCCCTTCGGTGAATCTTAGGTAGCTGAAATTGGATGTGCTCAGGTTTGAATCCTCAGTTTTGTTCCATTGATCTACAGGTCTGTTTTTGTGCTGACACTAGGCTATTTTTATGACTATAGCTCTGTAGTATAGTTTGAAGTCCGATATGGCAATCTCCTTTGTATTGCTCTTTTTGCTCAGGATTGTTTTGGATATCTGGGGTCTTTTGTTTCTCCATGTGAACCTTAGGATTTTTTTTTTTCTAGGTCTGTGAAGAAGCTGGTGGAGATTCTAATTGAGCTTTCTTTTCATGTCAAACAGGGACCACGTGGCCCTGCTAAGGGGGATGGGGACACAGTGCCCACTTTGCAGACACTGTGGGGAGCTGGTCTTGTGGCGCAGGGACCAGCTGGCTATTTCCTGTAGCCCAGCCTAAGTGGTAATTCCAACTTAGGCTCTTAGCCTGGAACCACGAAACATATGTTCCACTCTTGGCCATGACTTCTCACCTGCCCAGAGCCTGGACAGGAATTTCAGGCTGATGGCTGATCGCCTCCCTTCAGCCAATACTCATTCACAACACCAGCTACCCATATTGGTGGTCTGCAGAGGAATCTCTTTCCAACCCACTGACCACCCAAATGAAATACAGTCCTATCTTAGTCTGTATGTGTGTAATAATTAATAAAAATAACGGCTGGGAATTTTGTGATGATGTTACTAGGAAATTCAAATTTACTCCTTGCCACAGCTTGCTTTTATAAATCAAATGACATCAGTTCACAGGACCAATCACAAGCTCCCCAACTCCGCGCCACTGCACACCAGTGCCCCACCCAGCATCATGAACCTAGGCCAAGTTGCTTGCTCCTCCTTGGGGTGGGGCCGGACCCTCAGCCACACAGTGCCCTGAGGCATGCTAGTTGGAAAGCTAGCCCACAATTCAAGCTGGATTTCCCTACAAATATGTATATTACTTTGGGCAGGATGGTCATTTTTACTATATTGATTCTTCCAATCCATGAGCATGGGAGGGTTTTCCGTCTTCTAGTATCTTCCTCAATCTCCTTCTTTAGGGATTTAAATTTTTCTTTGCAGCATGTTTTAGTTTGTTTAGTCAGGTTTGTTATTCGATAATTTAGGTTTTCGGAGGCTATTGCGAGTGGGAAAGTCTCCTTGTAGTCTTCCTCCAATTGCTTGTTATTGGCATAAAGAAAGGCTACCAATTTTTTTAAGTTAATTTTTTTGTTGCTGTTCTTTTCACTCCAGGGTCACCCTGTAGCCCAAGCTGTCCTGGACCCACTCTATAAACAAGGCTGGCCTTGAACTCACAAAGATCCACCTGCCTCTGGCTCCCTAGTGCTAGGATTAAAGGCATGCCACTTTAGTGACACTGTTGATGGTTTCTAGGAGCTTTCTGGTGGAGTTTTTGGCGTCCCTTAGGTAAACTATCATGTCATCTGCAAAAGGGACACTTTGACTTCTCCTTTTCCAATTAGTACTCCTTTAATTTCCTTGTCTTGTCTTATTTCAACCACTATGTTGGAAAAGAGTGGGGATAGGGGGCAGCCTTTCTGGGTTCCTGACTTTAAGTGAAAGCTTCTAATTATTTTCCATTTAGGATGATGCTGGCTCTGGGTTTGTTGAATATGGCTTTAATTGTGTTCCCTAACCCAGTTCCCTCCAGGACTTTAAACATGAAGGTATGCTGAATTTCGTCAAAGGCCTTTTCTGCTTTGATTGAGATGAACATGTGGTTTTTGTCTTTAAGTCAGTTTATGTGCTTTATGATGTCTATTGATTTATGTATGTTGAACCATCCCTGAATCCCTTGTATGAATCCAGCTTGGTCACAGTGGATAATCTTTTTGATATGTGGCTGCATTCAGTTTGCAAGTATTTTGTTGAGAATTTTTGCATCTATGTTCATTAATGAAATAGGTCTATAGCTTTCTTTTTTGGTTTTATCTTTGCCTGGTTTTTGTACTAGAGTGATGTTGGCTTCATGGAAGGAATTTGGGATATTTCCTTCTGTTTCTAGCCTCTTGAATAATTTGAGTAGTAGTGGCTGTAGCTCTTCTTTAAATGTCTCATAGAATTCTGCTGTGAATCCATATGGACCTAGGCATGTGGGCTTTTTTTAGTTGGGAGGTTTTTTTTTTTTATTACAGTGTCAATTTCCTCCTTTATTATGGATCTATTTAAGCTGTGGATCTCTTCCTAGTTAAGTCATGGTGGATTCTATGATGTCAGGTATTCATCCATTTCTCTTAGGTTTTCAAATTTAGTAAATTATAGGTTTTTGATGTATTCCTGTAAGATTGTCTGATTTTTTAAATTTTTTTAAATTTTAAGTTGAACTTTAGAGCACACATAGCATCAAAGTAACATAAATGAAATTTGTGATACCAAAAAAAGTAGTAAAATACAGTGATACTTTAACATGGAAATTCCATTTTTTCTCCAACTTGACATGTACATACATACACATGTCACCCGAGTTGGAGGATTTTCTTTCTTTCTTTTTTCCTTTTTTACCAAAAGATGTCATGTTTTCCCCAAGGAAGTGCTTGAAGGTTCCTCCTTGGCAAGCTCAAACAACCATCAATCCTGCCCCTGTGCTCCACACTGGGGTCCCCCCTCCACCATGGTCAGCCAAATGTGGTCCAGCAAGCATGTGTTCTGTCTTGATCTTCCTGCACTGGCCTCCATGACACAGATTGTCTGAAATTTTTTAATTATCTGTTGTGAAGTTTCCCTTTTCAGCTCTAATTTAGTTGATTTGGTGTTGTTATTTCCTTCTTTTAGTTAATTGGGCTAGAGGTCTATCTATCTTTTTTTATTCTTCCAAAGAACCAGCTCTTAGATTTGTTGATTTTTTTGTATTGTTTTCTTTGTCTCTATTTCATTAATTTCCTCTCTGATTTTTGTTATTTCTTCCTGTCTGCCAGGTTTAGTATTCATTTGCTGCTGCCTTTCAAGTATTTTTCATTGAAGTTTTAAATCATTTATTTGTGCTCTTTCTGTTTTCTTAATATAGGCACTTAGGGCTATGAATTTCCCTCTTAGGACTACTTTTAATGTGTCCCATATGATTTGCTGTGTGGTATCATCCCTTTCATTTAGTGCCAGGTATGCTTTTATATCTTTATTTCTCCTTTGACCTATTTGTTACTCAGTAGTGTGTTGCTTAGTCTCCATGTGTTCTTGTAGCTAGTAGGGCTCTTTCTGGTGTTGATATTAAACTTTATTGCACTGTGGTCTGATAAGATGCATGAAATTATTTCAATTTTTTTTTTTTTTTTGTATTTGCTGAGGTTTGTTCTGTGTCCCAGTATATGGTCAATTTTGGGGAATGTTCCATGGGGGGGGGGCTGAGTAGCAAGTATATTCTTTGGTGTTTGGGTGAAATATTCAGTAGATGTCTGTTAGGTCCACTTGGTGTGTCATATTGTTCATTTCAGAAGTCTCTATGGCTATTCTTTGTCCAGTTGACCTGCCCAATGGGCTCAGTGGGGTATTAGACTCTCCAACTATTAGTGTGCTGGAATTGATCTGTGCCTTGAAGTCCTTCAGGATTGTGTTTATGATGTTTGTTGCACCAGTGTTTGGCGCATATATATTTATGATTGTGAGATCTTCATGGTTGATTGATGCTTTGATAAGTATGTGGTGACCCTCTTCATTTCTTCTGATTAGTTTTACTTTGAAATCTATTTTGTCTGATATTAAAATAGCAACTCCTGCTTGCTTTTTGGTACCATTTGCTTGAAATATGTTCCATCCTTTCACCTTAAGATGGTGCCTGTCCTTGAAAGTGAGGTGTGTTTCGTGTAGACAGCAGAAAGATGGATTCAGTTTCTTAATCCATTCTCCTAGTTTGTGTTTCTTGATTGGGGAGTTTAGACCATTAATATTTAGGGTTAATATTGAGAGATGTATATTGCTTCCCTTCAGTTTATTTTCTGTTTGCATGTTTAGTTTTTGTTTGTATTTCTAGGTTTATACCTTCATTAATTACTTTCTTGCTGCTTGAGGATAGCTGCTCCTTTCCTCTGTCCTCTGAATTGTTTCTAGTAATTTTTGGAGGGTTGGTTTTCTAGGTGTTTATTCTTTCATGGAATCTTTCATGGAATATATTCCTTTCTCCTTTGATTATAATTGACATTTTTCTGGGTAGAGTAACCTGGGTGGGCATCTGTAGTCATTTAGTATTGGAAATACTTTAGCCCAAGCTCTTTTGGCTTTCATCATTTGCATTGAAAACGCAGTTGTAATTCTGATGGGTTTTCCTTTATATATATGTAACTTGTTTTTCTCTGTGGCTTTCAGTATTCTGTCTTTGTTTTGAGCATCTAGAGTTTTGATTATGATATAGTGTGGGGAGTTTCTTTTCTGATCTTGTCTATTTGGCGTTCTATGTGCTCCTTGTATTTGTATGGGTTTGTCTTTTTTCATTTTGGGGAAATTTTCATCTATAATTCTGTTGAAGATCTGATCTACACCATTATCCTGGGATTTTTCTCTTTCCTCTATACCTATGATATGGAGGTTTGATCACTTCATGTTTTACCACCTCTCCTGGTTATTCCACTCTTGTTTTATTTTATTTTATTTTTCATAATCTTTGCTTGAGCTCTTCAGTTCTTCCTTTATTATCTGCTTTGGTTGATATTGTATTTTCTGTTTTGTCCATTCTGTTACTTAGGCTTTCTCTTGCCCTTTCTTATTGACTGGATGAGTTTTTGATTTCCTTTTTCATTTCAGCCTGAGAATTTTTCAGTGTTTCCATTTCCTTCCAGAGTTGGTCATTCTTTCCTTTTAGGTCATTGATTTCTTTGTGTATTTCTATGATTGTTCTTTTAAGATCTGCATCCTGGGTTACCTCCAGAGTGGTCTTATTGTTGGAGTCCTCTATAAGAATGATAGATTTAGTGATTTCTTACTTGCTTTTCTCCTGTTGTTGATTTTTCTTTGTGCTTTTGGCATGTGTATTTGATTCATTTTGTTTGTAATCTGATGTGAAATTCAAGTGTTTCTTCCTTGTGATGTAGGCCTGTTCCTCTAGTTTGACTGGGGGGTGGGCAGGTGATTTGACCCATGCACCAGCAACCTGGCTTCATCTTCAGTGTCCCTAAATATCTGGGTTCCCAGCCAAGTAAGCCAGCTCTTATCTGGCCTGCTGCAGAAGCCAAGGGGCTACTGACTGCTGCCTCTGTGTCCCTAAAGATCAAGGTTCCCAGCTCGGTGGGCTGGCTCTTACTTGTCCTGTGGTGGAAGCTAAGAGGCGGCTAACTGCTGCCTCAGTGTCCCTATCAATCTATTTCTTAAAAATAAGGGCTGTATAATTGTTTTAACATGGTAATAGAAAGATAAAGAGAAATGGGGTCTACCTCTCTTTCCCATAATGGAACAAAGTAAGAAGGCAGCTCTCTATAACACCGACACTCTTGCAGAGGACCCGGGTTCGATCCCCAGCACCCACATCGCGGCTAAGAACCGTCTGTAACTCCAATTCCAGGAGAACTCCAGTTCCAGGGGAATCCGAGACCCTCTTCTGACCTCCGCGGCACTGCACGACACGGGTGCACAGACCTGCATACAGACAGTACATTCATACACATACAAAAATAAATAAATAAAAACTTTAAACAAAAGTTCTCACCAAGAATAAATCATCAAGTACTTTAATCTGCTAGTCAACCAATTCTACAACTATGAAATGTGTCTCTAGGTTTTTCATTCAGTCTATGGTAGTTTTCTATGGGAGACAAAAGTGACAAAGATATGTAAAAATATATAATATATGGCATTGATTACATTTTTCATTGCAGTGATAAAATACTCATCAAGAAAAAAAAATAAAGTAGGAAGCACGTGTTTGATATAGAGTTTGAGGGTATAGTCCATTATAGAAGGAGTCATGGAAGCAAGAGTTTGAGGCGGGGGGTCACATTACATCTGCATTCAGCAGGTGGATAGATGTGAACACTTGTGCACGGTTCATTTTCTTTTCATTCTGTCCAGTTACCACCACTCCCCCCAACACGAAATATTTTGGTTGGGTCTTCCCACCTTAAATAACCAAAGATAGAAACTTTCATAAACTTTTCTGGGAGATTCTTGATCTTATCAATTTGAAAACTAATATTAACCATCACATATGGCATTTGTATAAATAGTGTGCTCAAGTGGACAGACAAGATAGAGAATAATGTTAGGTCCCTGTATATACCATCTTCCTGAGTTAAGCAATCCTAAGTCAATCTATTTTATGACACTTTTCATTAAAACAAAAGTCAAAGGGTATTCATACTCCTTTTCTCTTGTTTCTATCAAAGAAAAATAGACAAAGAATAGGTAACATGAGACACAGTAAAATTTTGTTCATCTAAACGACAATAAGAAGTATTGACAATTTGGGAAAGGTGACCTAGAAATTCAAATAACTACTGTTAGCATAAGTGACTTAGATTCAGAAAATATTACATATGTTTCGTTATATGAGTGTTATCTAGAATTCTCTTCTCCTCTCTCCTCCCGTCTCTCTCCACTCCCCAATCTCCCCTCCTCTCGCTCTCTCTCGTCTCTCTGCTCTCTATCCAGTGTGGATGGGGATAGTGAAGGTCAGGAAAGTGGAGAAGAGATCATGAAAGGGGAGGGAGAGTTCTTGGGGTTGACAACATAGGAACAATATAACTGGAGGAACAGCAGCAAAAATGGGCAGGTTTGTTGGAGGTAGGCAGCATTTCTTGGGATGAACAAGAAAAAATTATGTCACATATTATGAAAATGCCTTGATGAAACCCATTACTTTGTACCACAGTGTAACAAATAAATGTAAGAAAGAAATCAAAAAGCAATTATCTGTTCACCAAAATAATTAATTTATACTCTAATGATTCTAGTTTTTTGTCACTGTCCATGCTTTTTATTTTTTTTAATTTTTTATTGATGCTTTGTGGTTCTTCACATACATCATTTTCCAATTAAGTTCAGGCATATATCCCTTCCCTCCCCCCACCACCCCTACCCATCCCAGAACATGCATTCTGCCGTAACCTTTTTCGGCATCTTTCTCTGCTTTTTTGTTTTGTTTTGTTGTTCATTTTTTTATTTTAAACAATAAGTGATAATTTGTGAGTACAAGCATCCTTCAATGTAAAACCAACCTGCAAGCATTTGTGCCCAAACCCACACAGCTCATGGGTCCATCCATCCAGCATGGGGGGGGCGGGGCTTGTATGTTCAATCAAGTGATCGAATGAAAGTGTCCATCTATATTCGTTGTCATTTTCAGCCCATTAACCCCATCGAGTACCCTTACTATCTACCACGCCCCCCTCTCCTCCGCAGATTGTTCCCAGGCTAGAAAAGGGCAACTGGTGAATGAGAAGCAAAACTTCTACTTCTCTGGAGCTGATGTCTTGGTCTCTAGTCCAGTTCTGGCTGTTTTCTTTCATGGGCTGCCAGCTTGTCTAGGCAATACATCTTCATCCTACTAATGAACACATGCAATTAGATTTAGGTATTAAACAGTAGTATAATATATGAGCTTCGATCCTACTAAGAAGCCAACAACACAATTAGATATATAGGGTATTTAAACAGTACTAATTGTTATGGTAGGTTTCTTTGGTATAGACACAGATGCTTGGATGGTATGTTAATTCATGATTTACATTTTCTTCTGTTAAGTATGGCAGGGTCTTCGTGTGGTTTATAACATCTCCTAACCATTAGAGGATGTAAGCTTGTGGCATCAGCCGTGGGTTATTCCTCCAAGGGGAGAGAGCTAATAGCCAATTAGATTTGGGATATACAGACATATGGCTGCCACTGCTGCATAGTATAAGGATTTGTATGTTCCAACAGGCCAGAGTATCACCAACTTAATGGCCGATTGCTTTTTATTTTTAAAGATAGGCTCAATCAAACTATCTGTCAATGAGCCACCTTGTACAATATGAGTGTTTTTTGTGTTTGTCATTGACACTGTTACCAGGGAAAATCTCCTTTGTTATCTGTGCTGCATAGAGTTCTACAAATTAGCAGGACAGGAATGGGTAATGGCTGCAATCAACTCACCTTCTTAGACTCGCCTGCTTTTGTGGCTCTTGAGTGTTCATTTTTTTTAAGATAGGGTCTTTCTACACAGCTCAGTTTGGCTTGGCACTCTAGGTGATCCTGTTCTTGCCTCATGAGCTCCTGAAATTATAGTCAGACACCAGTGCAATAGCACAACACTGAACTCTTAAGGAGTTAGTATAGATTATATATTTTGCTAAGTAGAGTGTTTTTACTTTAACAATATTATGGCTATTCTAGACATTATTCTGTTTGAACCAGTAACTTTTGGGTTGCCACCATGTTATTGAAAATTTGGTAAATGGAAACAATAGAGAATATATTAGATAGTTATTCATGGATGGATGGATAAATAGACATTAATGCTTTGCTTTCTATTCTCTTTTCTCTATAGAATAGTGTTTCTAAAAGGGTTAAAAATTTTTATATTTAGACTTTTTCAACCAGTATCTTGTTAACCTAGTATTGAAATATTTTATCATTGTGCTGAACTTGTCTTTATTTAATTAGGGGAGAAAAATCATGCTGTCCCCCACAACAACAAATTATGCAGTCACATTTCTCACATTTGGGGAAATCACAGGGGTCATCAAATCTGGAGTGCAATACATTAGCTTCACCCTTGGTAAACCACTTTGTGATCATGCTGTCTCCACTGCCAGGTATTGTCATTATTAATGATGTGATACTGATGCATTATTAATTAAAAGCTGCACTTTATTCAAATTTTCTTACTGTTTCCCTCCTACCCTTTCTCACAGTTATATCCAGGATGCCGACTCTATTTAATCGCCACATTTCCTCAGGCTCATCTTTGCTCTGTGACGATTTGTCAGTTTCCTTGTTTTTGATGACCATGGAGTTTTTAAGGAGTACTGACTGATCAAGTGGCTTGCAGAGTATGCATTAAGTAGGATTTATCTGATGCCTTTCCCGTAACTAGGCTGTGATTGTGGGATACTGGGAGGGTAGTGACTCTAATCCATACTTTGTGACTAATTCTAACCTTTTCCCAAATTTACTTAGCTATAAAGTCCAAGAGTGAGAAGCCTGGGAACTAGTCTTAAATTTGCTGAGTTGTTAGTTTCCAGAATTCTTATACAGAATCATCAGCATTATTAATTTATCCCTCTGGAGGAAGAAACTGTATCAACCAGAATATGGTACATATATAGTCTCGTTACATTCAGTTTTATAGTTCCATGGATCCTTAAAGTTCTTTAATAATGTCAACATGATGGGGATTGAACTGCAGAGAGGTCAAACCTCTGAGCATGTCTGTGAAGATGTTTGCAGGCAACCTAAACTGAGGTTGGAAGACCCACTGTGAATTTTGGAAGGAACGTTCTATAGGCTAGTGTCCAAGCCTGCACACAAAGGAGAAAGTGATGACTCAGTGAGTACAGGACTTGCCATGCCTGCATGAGGACCTGAGTTCAGATTACCAGAACCTACACTAAACTGGACAAAGCTGTGCCTATCTTCAGTCCAGAACTCTTACAGCAACATAGGAGGTAAAGACAGGAGACTCACCAGAACCTTGCAGACCAGGTAGAGCGGCATGGGCCATGGTGAGCAAATGACTTTGTGTTAAAAGGTGGATGGCAAAGACTGACACTTGAGGTTGTCCTCTGATCTCCAAACATAGTCTGTAACAAGTACACACACACACACACACACACACACACACACACACACACTCAGAGGGACTGGATATATACAATGATAAAAAAATATATATTCTTTAGTAGTGCCATATATTGTTCTCCTAAATGGACATTTTATTAATCTTTATAGTCATAGATTTGTGGCTCTCTTAATCCACAAAAAGAGAAGCTTCTTTCTGCAGCAGATGGTAGTTAATACAGAGACCCACATCTAGCCAACATGCAGGGAATGGAGACAGTGGGGTGCTCAGCTCTAAATGAGAGCCCCATGGGCCATTTAGTTCATACTTTCTCCCCTCACAATGGGGTGCTCAGCACTAAATGGGAGCCCCATGGGCCATTTAGTTCATACTTTCTCCCCTCACAGTTCAGAGATTGTCACGGAAAAGGGGATAGAAAGATTGTAAGAGCCATAGGAAGTGGGGGACCTCAAAACCTCGTTTTCCAGGCATGATAAAGACCTGGACAAATGACCTCACAGACACTGTAACCACATGCACAAGACATGCACAAGATCCAGCAGGCTGAGTCCAGCATGGACAAAGGGAGGGGCTTGGGAAGTCCCATCCTAGACATGGAGCTACTGACAGTTGGTGGTGGCTGTGAAGGATAATCAGTTTTCTTTGGATTCAGTGACCTGATAGGCTGCACATTTTCCAGCAGAAGGCTTTCCACACAGTTGTCTAGCAATTTCTTCTAAGATACAAGCTTCCATCTTGGAGAGAAGCTCATTAAGACAGGATGTTTGAAAAGGACATAAACAGCAGGAAGCTCTAAAGAAAAGTAACCAACAGGATGTTCTAAGGGAAGCAAAGAATCTCATTAGTGTTAGGAAGTCTTTAATACTGACCAAGTTAACCAAACTCCTACCCTCCCCAAGCAGATAGCACACCTCACGACTATCTAGAGACATTCTCAGACAAGCCACACTGCCTAGAAGATTCTCAAACAACTTACCTGCCTGAAAGAGGCTCATACCAACTGAACCACCTGGAAAGGATCTGTAGAGCAGTTTGTGCAGTGAGCTCCAGGTTCCCTGCTTCTGCGAGTTGTTAGCTATGCTCAGCTGGGCTTTTGATGATGAAGCTATCCCTTTTATATTTCACTTCTTTAAGCACCCCCTCATCTATAGTCCTGTAAATATCCCCAGGAAAATCCATCAAATCACCTAGTCTGGCTCTGGTGGTATCCCTATTTTGGTCTGCTAGGGTTTCTCCCACTGGAGTGACTAATGTTAGCTCCCATCTCCCCAGGAACCATGTGGCAAAACATACTGGCAGTACTAAATGGACTCAGTAGTTTCAATGAAGTATATGGGAATTTGGGAAGGAAAAAATAGTAAGGGATATGGTAAGATTTGGAAGAAGAAAGAGGGAGGTGCATTTAATGAAAATAATTTAGAGATAATATGTGAAATTCACAAAAATTTCTTTAAAAATTGAAAAAATGAGTAAATTTGTAAGGAAGTAAACTATAAAACAAAAGAACCAGAAAAAGATACATGGGTTCCTAGAACATAGCAAATATGCTAATGTGTGATAGAACATGGGATTTTGATGAGAAAAACATGGAATTTTTGAAATGAGGTGACTAGAGTTTTATAATAACGTATAGAATGAAAAACCGCTGGGACAGGGCACACACATATTTGTACTGTCTAGGGGTTCTTATTTGATTCATATACTTGTCATTGCTAAAAAAAATGTCTTACCATTTCTGAGCTAAGATGTCCATGTATTTACTATGGCCATTCTCATAAAAATGTAAAATAAATATAGCATGCATTTACCATTTCTCTACGAATCTCTATGTAACCAGGCCTACTTCTTCAATATTAAGTATTACCCATTGTATTAGTCAGGGTTCTCTAAAGAAACAGAAGTAACAGGACGAATATATAGCTATATACAATTTATTGATTTGCTCACGTGACAGAGTTCAAGGAGTCCAACAGTAGCTGCACCACACTGGAAAGGCCGAGAGAATCCAGGAACTGCTCAGTC
>VZQC01008012.1:626830-675372 GCA_009823505.1 Rhizomys pruinosus
CAAGGCTGGATGTCTCAGTAGTCCCAATCCAGTGCTGAAGGCCCGAATGGATTCCAGGAGATCTGCTGGTCTCAGTACATGCTGGGATCCGAAAGGTTGATCACAGCAGCAAGACAAACTCACCAGATGAGAGAGGCAAGCCGCAGGAGAAAAGAAGGGACCAGCTCCTTCTGCTGTGGCCTTAAATACTGCTTGCCGGCAGAAGGTAACACCCACATTTGGGGTGGGCCATCCGGGTTGAGGCGGTCCAATCAGAAGACCCTTAGTCCAGTCAAGTTGACACCCAGGATTAACCATCATACCCATTAAATGTTAGATCCATATCTCGGTCTTTCTCTGTTTCCAGAGGAGAAGACTTCTTAAAGTATGTAAATGCAGCAGGACACCTACTGCCAGAAAGAAATGAATTTTGAGAAATATTTCTGGATTCCATACAATCACTACTCAACTGTTTCATTTAAAGGGAAACAGCTTTCTAACAGTTTTGATGGATTTCTAGACATAACAGTGATGGCATGAAATTACAGCTTGCCCAACTTGTTCTCTACTAATTGAGAGCAGGAGTGGTGAGCTGACTAACTACTTGCTGGAGAGCACTAGCACACAGTGCTCTGCAAGGTCAGTATAGAGTGCAGTGGACCCAAGATGCTCAGGAAGCTAGACTGGAGCAGATTGCCTTCACTTATTGGTGAAAAAGAAACTAGATATTTGTTCTAGTTTGCTATTCCATTGCTGTGACAAACACACTGACCATTATCAACTTAGGGAGGAAAAGGTTTATTCAGCTCGTATCTCCTGGGTTACAATTCATCACTCAGGGAGCCCAAGGTAGGAATTCAAGGCAGGGGAACCTGGACGCAGGAGCTGAAGCATAGGCCATGGAGGAATGCTGCTTACTGGCTTGCTTTCCTAGCCCATGCCCAGCCTGCTTTCTTATACTGTACATAACAACCTGCACAGGGGTGGTACCACCCTCATTTCTCAACAGTCAAGATAATACTACATAGATGTGGCCACAGGCCAATGCAATGGAAGCAATTTCCCAACTGAGGCTCCCTTGACCCAGGTGTGTCAAGTTGACACTAAAACTATCCAGCACAATAGTCAATCAAATTCTTCATAATAACATGTAATTCTGTAACATCAGAATAAGTTGGCAATTTTGTACTTCTGACATAAGCATGTTTATTTTAAAAGAAACAATACTATTTTTAATTTAAAATTATATTGATTAAATTTGTGGGAGCTGCCCATGGTGATGCTAGCTTTTAAAAACAATACCTTGTGGCAGAAATAGGTGGATCTCTGTGAGATGGAGGCCAGCCTGGACTACATAGCAAATTGTAGTCCAGCTGGGGCTACAGGGAAATCCTGTCTCAAAAAATAAAAAAAAAAAAATTAAAACATTGTGTGTATATGATGTGTGTGTGTGCATGCATAAGCACAAACACACATATACACACATGATAATGAATGCTATGATACCATGTGGAAGTCACAGGGCAACTTTCAAAAGTCAGTTCTCACCTTTCCTTGTGGGTTCTGGGGAATGAACTCAGGTAGGTAATCTGGTTTTGTAGCAAGTGTTTTTACCCACTGAGCCATTTCACTGATTACCAGTGATATTTCTATTGAATATTTTTGATAACTCCCTTATACAGGCTCCAAGACTCAAGGACTAATTGTAGTACTAAGCAATTTTAAATTTGAGAACAACTTTCTTACTATGAGTTTAATTTTTTTTTTGTCTTTTTGAGACATGGTCTCCCTTTAGTCCCAGCTGGCCTTAAGCTCACTATGTAGACCAGGCTGGGTTTGAATTCACAGAGATCTATCTGCCTCTGCCTCCCAAGTGCTAGGATTAAAGGTATGAGCCACCATGCCCAGCTACCATGATTTTAAATTTTAAGGACTTGTGTACTTGAGTCTTATGCTTAGCCTGCTGAGCCATAAAGCCTCAATACAATATCCTGGCTATTTGTCACATGCCATGGAAGGTTCAACTGTCTTTGTAGACTAATGGAAGCTGATTCATGTGCCCCTATGCACTGCACATCACAAGTAGAATAAGTTATCCTAATGAGACTGTACAGTCTCCACGGTTCTGAATACTGTAATAGTGACATTAGCAGGAACAAATGCAGTTCCTGCTTGAGTCTTGGTAAAAAAATATGTGATGCTGTATTAAAGGCCTGGTTGGGTGCTCATTATGGTAACAGTAGAAATAGGAATGTCCTTGAAGCCAGACATCCCTCAAAGGATAGCTTACTAACTTCATGAGCCAAACCAGGCAATGTTTTTCCAGAATTTCATAAATAAAATGAAAAGCAAGCCAGTTTATTACTGTTAAGAAAAATAAATATTAGTAGTATTTTAAGATTACTCTCTGATATGAAAGTATTGCATAATACTGTTGTCTCCAATAACATTATCATGTTTTATTTGCTCAGTGAATAAAAACTGCTTATCATTTGTTAACTGATTGAACAAGACCTTAAAAAGAGTGAAAAGTGACCATGAAGTAATAAAAAGTGATTTTGAAAAATCAAGTTATATGACATGATACATATAGCTAGCACAAATTAGTTCCTCTGTGATTTACAAATACCCAAAACAATATCGCTATGTTCTCTCTCTGGTTACAGATCATCTTACTATTTGATAATCTCTTATCTTTGTATCTAGTATATTGCATTAAACAAAATTAAAATGCTTGTTTTCATTCATAGCTTTTATATATCAAGAATGGTATTTTTCTTATTTGTATACAAGAGAATTAAAGTTGTGAAATTGGATAAATTTAATCAGACATTTTATTCTAAGGAGTGCCTGAAATTTAGTTCAAGAATTCAGAGAATTTATTTTCACGTTTGGACCAAAGCTCTGGCCTCTACACAGCGTGGCCTCTTGCCAAAAGTAGGTCATTGGATGCTCCAGTGAATCTCAAAGACTTTTGAAATATGTCACTTGCTCATATTCAAAACAGAAAGAACTCATGTGTGAGGCTGTCTATGTGCTACTGACATGTTAGAAGTCCCTGAGGTTTCAATAACCTTTTGTCCTCACAGGGGGAAAATAATTCAGGCATCACAGTTAAGCATGGAACATGTTATCCCTAACCTGAACAAAACAATGAATTCTATTTTAAATGTTTATTATAAAATTTAAACAATTGTTTGAAAAGCCTTGTAATTAGTTGGGGAATGTCACAGAGTCCTAACAGGCTGTCATTCTATTCTGGTTTCAGAGAGAGAATAAAACATTATGAAACAGGAGCTACATACAACCCAGTGATTAGATTCTGCATCCGAGATTGTGGTACTTACCTAAATAATGTGGGCTCTGCTGTCTCACTAGCACATCAGCAATGTTAAAATCCCTGTTCTTCAAAATATATTTTCTCTGTAGCTGTAGAATGACAGAAATCTAGGAGTTCATAGCTATTTGATTATTGGTTATTTTTTCAGAAAATGCGAAAGATGGCACCTGATTTTCTGCAAATTTTGGTCATCTAATAAATAAGGAGGTAAAGGCTACACATTTATCTGAAAAGAAAACCACAGTGCTTCCCAAGAAATTAATTCCCTAGCAAAATGGTGGTTCCATAGGCTAGATATTCAGTGAGAGATCTGGTCTTAAAAAGTAAGATAGAGAGTATTCTAGATACTAGCCATTGTTGTGACAAAACAGAGAACAAAGCAAATTTGAGGAGGAAATGGTCATTTTATTTCACTCTCCCAAGTCACAGTTCATCACTGAAAGAAGTCAGCCCAGTTACTCAGGTCAGGAATCTGAAAGCAGGTGCTGGATACTGGCGGGTCCCCTGGCCGGTGCTCAGCCTTCTTTCTTACACAACTCAAGCTCAGGGATGACACCAGCCACAGTGGGCTGGACCTTCCCGCTTCACTCAACAATCAAGGAAATACTCCACAGACATGACTACAGAGCAGTCCAATAGATGGAATTCCTCAATTCATGTTCCCTCTACCCAGATGTGTCAAACTGACAAGTGAAGCTTTCCAGCTCAGAGAACAATAGGAAGACACCTGACACTGACTTCTTGCCTCCACATGAACAAGCAAAGGTGTGCTTACTTGTTTGTACATGCATTCAACTCTCTCTCTCTTTCTCTCTCCATCCCTTCTCCACCCCACCACACCTTGTGTCACATGCAGACACTACTAATACTGTGATCAATACAGAAATACACAGAATTATGAATGGAAAACCTGCCCAGAATGTGTCTTTGCAGTGCTCAGTCCTAAATGAGACAACTGTATCAAACTCATCCCCCTAAGTCTCAGGGATCTTTAGAGAAGAGGAGAAGGAAAGACTGTAAGAGCCCAGGCAGCCAGTGAATACAAGGCAAGGGTGTTTTCTGAACACAAGAAGGCAGTTGCACATATGAACCCAAAGCAGTTTTGAACACATGTACAAAACCTACACAAGATTAAGCCACACCAAAGCAGCATGGGGGGTGGCAAATGGATGCTATGTCCTACCCCCAGCTGAATAGCCATTAACAATTGGTAACTTCTAGCAAAAGGGGAGTCAATGATTTTTAAGAGTGTCCATTGGTAGTTTGACCACTTTCCATGTGACAGAACCACACTCCAAACTGCTTGGGCAACACATACTGGATTTGGTCAACTCAAAATACTTTTCGATTGATTTATTTTTATTTTATATGTAAGAGTATTTTGCCTGCCTATATGTAAGGACATCTGTATTTTGCAATGTCTTCGGAAGCCAGAAGATGGCATGGATTCCATGGAAATGTAGTGACAGACCATTATTGGCTGCCATGCAGGTGCTGACGAAAGAACCCGGGTCTTCTGCAAGAGCAACCTGTGCTCTGGTGCTCCTATTGCTGATCCATTTCTCCAGTACCTTTGTGTGCTTTAAATTAAAAAAAATGAGATGAAGTTGAGTGTATGGGGAGTTGGGGACAGATCTGGGAGGAAATGAGTTCTAGTGAATATATCCAAAATACACTGTATGAAATTCTCAGAGTCAATAAAATACTATTGAAAAAATGGTGGCCTCAGGTCTTTACTTGTTTGGAGCAAAGGGGTTTTGGGAGACTGTAGTATTTGCTCTGAAAGAATGTTACAGCCTGGGCTGGAGAGATGGTTCTATGGTTAAGAACACTGACTGTTCTTGCAGAGGACACAAGTTCAGTTCTCAGCATGCCCATGTATCCACCTAACTTCAGTTACAGGAGATCCGACATACTTTTCTGTCCTCCATGGGCATTGCACAACATGGGTACACTTACATACATGCAGGCAAATACACTCATAAACATAAAATTATTGTTTGTAATAGAAAACATGTTGCCCACAAGAGCTTAAGCCAACACCAACTAACTACAATAAACCATACTGCATCTCACTCTTCTTGTGCAACACCACAGAATCATCTTGGTGACTCTCTACTCTTGTCATCCTACTTTTAAGTAGGCTTTGCCTACCTTACTTTAGGAGAGACATGAGCAGCCTTTTGTTGTGGCCTGCGATGTAAGATTTACTTTCATGCCCAAGGGTTGGTTTGATGTGTTCCAATGAGACTGCCACACACTAAAGTTGTGTGTTCATTCATATGCAACCTGGTAGCTGCTCTTGGGCACAGAGAACAAGATGTGATGCAAAATGGGCTTCTTTGTTACTTCCAAGGAAGTAAGTCTTGACACATATTTCACAAGCTTCTTCAAAATTTCCCAGGGAGATTGAGCATAAGCTGTTCATACCAATGACCTACCTCGTTGATCACTTTATAGTCATTGCTTCATTCTCTGAGTACCCTTTCTCCCCGTATTCCTATTCTTGTTTCCAGATACCAGGTAAATTACCTTCATTTAAGTCCTTTCCTGAGGCCACAAAGTACAATATTGAACTTCACCCCTTGATCCTCCAAATATGGTCTGTGTAGCAACAGTAAAAACATTACTTCAGAACCTTTTAGATTAGTTCTTCATTAGGAAAATTTCAAACCTACACAGTCACGATACACATCTCAATATATCTCGTTAAGATCCTAAAAGCCTAGGAATGTGGTGCAAAACACTGCTTCAAGATTTTGATGTAGGGGCTGGAGAGAGCTCAGCAGTTAAGAGCAACTGTGGCTCTTGCAGAAGACCCAGGTTCAAATCCCAGTGCCTGAATAGCAGCTAACAATCATCTGTAACTCCATTTCTAGGGGATCCAACACCCTCTTCTGTACTCTGTTAGGCAACATACCACTCACCTGTACTTACATACTTTCAGGCATCACACTCACACATAAAAATAAAAATAAATAAATAAGTTTAAAAACCTGAATGTTTTGGTAGAGTGTTGTAGAACATACCTTTAACCCCAGAACTCAGGGAGCAGAGCCAGGGAGATCTCTGTGAGATCAAGGCCAGCCTGATTTACATATTGAGTTCCATGATAGCTACATAATGAGAGCCTGCTAAAAAATAAAAAAAAATACATAAAAAAACAAAAATTAATGTCACAGCATTTGTGTTAAATGGAAAATCAAGTGTATTGCAGCTTGGGTAAGTTGTTTAGGTCAGGTAACCAGAACATTACAGGAACAGAAAGAATGTGGCACACTGAAGTCAAATTCAGGCTTTCTGTATAGCAACACAGATCCCTTTCCTGGAAAAGTTTTCAAGATACTGGGGACATGGATGCAATAGAGAACTTGAATCATCTTTAACCACTTTTGGGCCCAACAATGTCAGAGATTAGATAGGTCTTATAGACTCCTGCTAAGCCTTTCCCTCTAAACATCTAAGCTCTTCTACTTAAGAAGCATGAGGCAGCAAAGGAAGAGCTGTAGATTTTACACAAGCATCTTGCTGAATCCTAATTTATTCTAAATTTATGTATAGAAGGTGGAGAGATGGCTCAGTGGTTAAGAGCACTAGTTTCTCTGCAGTTGACCAGTGTTCTGTTCCCAGCACACATTGTGGCCCTCAACCATCTGTAAGTCCAGTTGCAGGGAACCCCTCTTCTGGCCTCCTTGGGTAACATAGGTGCATTTACATACACAGGCAAATACTCACACAGATAAAACAAAAATAAATAAAAAATAAAAAGATTAGCTCCTAAACTTATGCATAATTTCTCTGCTCACTGGTCTCTCAGTCTTTCCCCCTCTATTAAGTCATCGATGTTTGAACCGGCAGAATTCATATGCTAGACAAGTCTACTGCCATTGAACTACATCCCCACACTTTTTGACTTTTACAATTTGAGATAAGGCCTGAATAAATTCTACATGGGGGGATATGTAATCACAGAACACACCAGAACCAGACATGACAGGAATATGTAATCATAGAACATATCTGAACAAGCCATGATGGATTATGTAATCACAGAATACACCAGAACCAGCTATGACAGTATATATAGTCTTAGAACACACCAGGACAAGCCAGGAGGGGATATTTAATCACAGAACATACCAGAACCAGCCATGAGGGGATATGTAATCACACAACACACCAGAACCAGCTATGACTGGATATGTAGTCTTACAACACACCAAGACCAGTCATGGGGGGATAGGAAATCACAGACCACACAGAACTAGCCATAACTATAACTTTCTTTGACTTTCCAGATTTTTTAAACGACAGGATTAACTTATAACTCATGGAGTAGCTTGTGTTCTATTATTAGTATTTTGTTAACTACCATAAATTCCTTATTTTATCTTGTTTTTAAGTTGATTAAATTCAATAAAAGAATTATAAATATATAAATGCAACATCATATTAGAATATATTCTGAAATAACAGCAATATGTATATATATTGGACCAACTTACCATTTACAGTGCTTTAATTTTTCAATTCTTATGAGTTTCTTTCTCACAGCAATTTGTTCTTATCAGTAATTTACAAGGTTCCCTTGGATAGAAAAATGACATGCACCATAGTGTGATTATTTCCCTGTTTCATTTTGATTATGAATTTGGTTACCAGAATGTAAGCAAATCTACACTGAGCCCTGTGATTTGAAGATTAATAATAAGAATCAGAAAATCAATACTTAGTAAAAACAATTTAAGAAAAAAAAATAAATTTTTGCATTGGAAAATTAACTTGGTTGTTTGTCTCTCCTTATAAAATTACTTTTGCTCAAGGCCTACTGTGCAGAGGAGGCCTTAGGGAAATAAAGTGGTGCATTTTTCATTGTCTTCAAATCTATTTTCTGCTTGAACGGAGTCAGCATTAAATTTAAATCAAGAAAATCACTCCTTGATGGAAATCTCAGCATAAGAAACATAGTAGAAGGGCACAGTCTCCCCTTGGTGTAGAATTTTAAGTCACTGGGATGCACACATTTGTTACTTCATAAACACCTGGAGCTTCATCACCTAGCCTACACTACAATAAGAGATGTCTAAGAATAGAGACAGAGCTGTGCATGAAACTCTAGGAAACAAAACAAAGCAAAATAAACATCTGCTTTCAGATCTGGTCTATCTAGGCTTGAACTTCTGCTTACACTGTCAGTGGTGTGATCTTTAGGAAGGATCCTCGAGGTTAAATCCTTGTAGTCTGAAGCCAATTTCAGGATATGCCCTAGCAGTCCAAGCTATCTAGGAGGCTGAGGTGTAAGACAGCTTGAATTTTGGATTTCAGGGTTGGTTTGGGCCGGCAAACACAGACAAAGAAAATAGAAGTAGGCAAAAAGTTATGATTTTCTGACTCAACCTAGGAAAATTATTTTTTTATCGACATAGAATCATTATCACTAAAGTGCTTGAATAACACTATTCTTCAGTTCCCTGTGTAATGGGTCACATATTCAAAGTCCATAACATGCCTGTCCCCACCCCATAATTCTTAGTTATCAGATTCTATATCTAGTAGTTTCTGAAATCTAATTAAACCCAACGTCTTCTTTTCATGCCTGCATTCTGCATCATACACTCCAAGAATTATACTTGCCTAATAATTATTGCTTCTTCTCCATCTCAGTTGATTTTAATATAGCTCATATTCAATGGATATAGGAACCTTGGAAAGGAAGATAGGTTTCAGACAAATTCTAGTTCTGGGATTCTCTGTTAATAGAGACAAGTGGTTCAAGATTCCAACAGCATTTCATTTTAGAGAAAGAGATATAAACAGGACACTTATACTAAACATTGCCTGAGGTTGACAGCTTAGTCCCTTCTTTTAACTATGTTAGTTCTTCAAAGTATTATGAATAGCTGAGAGAAGAGTAAAGTAAAATACATTAGGTGACAGATGCCACCCCTGGCTTCAGGCTTCAACTGTGTATGAGTTTACCCCAAGCATCTTCCCACTTGACAATCATTTTACTATTGTCTACTTCCTAGTGAAGGAATGTGGTTTCAAGATCACAGATACAATTGAGGGAGCAGACTGCAGAAAGGAAGGAAGTAGAATGGATGATACCCAAAGAGTTTTGCATCTGAAATACTTTCCAGGGACTGGTACCCAGCTGCTTGCTATCCTTCTTTGTGTGCAGGCCCACCAACTGGGTGACTGCATTGCAAAAGGGAATCTCAGGGAAATGCAATTTGTCTCTGCTTTGCCCAATGTTCTAATTAACAAAATTTCTTGATAGATAAGAAATTATCAATATGAAGAGAAGCAAATGTAAGCAGGAGTGAGAAAAACATGACTGTGACTTATTTATTTAACCAATATGTAATGAGTAATTATGATGTGCCATGCACATAATTGCTGGGATTTTAGCAGTCCATGCTGTGATAAATTAAACTGTCTAGTCAAAGAGGATAAAAAGAACAAATAAGAAAATAATTTATGCTATTATAAACCAGGAGAAATTTCATGAAGTAAGTATCTGGGGATACAATACCTAATTCCAAAGGAGAGGTGAGTGGAAGAAGGTTCACAACAGGCACCTGATACAGTGAAATATTAACTTAAAACTCAAAGACCGAGGCAGGAATGATAGTTCAGCAATTAAGAGTACTTACTGCTTTTGACCAAATGTGGGGGCTCACGGTCATCTTTTTTTTTTTTTTTTTTGTCTTTTCGAGACAGGGTCTCCCTGTAGCCCCAGCTGTCCTGTAACTCACTCTGTAGACCAGGCTGGCCTTGAACTCACAAAGATCCGCTTGCTTCTGCCTCCCAAGTGCTAGGATTAAAGGCGTGTGCCACCACGCCCGGCTCTCACAGTCATCTTTAACTCCAGTTCAAGGGTATCCAGTGCCCTCTTTTGGCATATGTAGGCACCAGGCATGCATATGGTGCACACACATACATGCAGGCAAACGCTCATACAAATAAAAGCAAGAAAATCTTTAAAAAAATCATTAAAGATGGAATTTATGCTTTGACAAAGTTGGAGTATCAGACACTAGACCTATCTTTGACTTGAAATTTACTTCCTCCATTAAAAACATATAAAACACATAAATAATTTTCAAGCATTTGACACCAGACAACAAAAGCTTCAAACACAATGCCTGAAAGATGACAAATGAATAGGTACACTTCCATTGCCATAACTCATCATCTTGAGAAGCTTGCTAGGCAACAATACAGAGAATAAAACCCAGAGCTTGTCCAGCTGATGCTATTCCCTGAATTGGAGACATGGGCCTGAGGATGTGAAATACATTGCTGGGAAGAGGACACAGCAGAGAGACAGAGGAGACTGCTTGTTGCCACTGGGGAAACTCCATGTATCTCCAAAATGACCTCTTCCAGTGTGTTCTCAGGAAAAAAATGGAGGGCACCAGTCATTGATTAACAAATTCAGATATCCCTCTCTGGCTCCATTTTTCCTACTAGTATTTATTCATTTTCATTTATTTTTCAATTACTGAGAGAATAAAACTTCCTTACCAGCTACAGCAAGCCACTGAGGACAGACCACCCCAGGACAATCTCACCCTCTAAATGAGTGCAGTATCCCATGATTATGTAACTGTACCCAAGGCAGGATAGGCATTTCATGTGAGCCAAAGCCATGTGGTGACCAGTTGCCTAGTCTGATCCATTGCAATCCTAGAGATGCAGCTTTTGTCCCATAAACTGCTAAAAGAAACCCCTGAGATGAGGAAAGAACAATAGAAAGAGAAATGGTAACAGTGTTGAGATTTCTAGATGTCCAGAAGTTAGACATTTTCTAACAGACTGGAAGGTTTCACACTCTGAAGAGTATTAGGTCCAATACACCAGGGGTGTAGGCATGGACATGCATTGATCAATTTCATCATGGTATGATAAAGAGTTGCAAAAGCCAAAATGGCTACAAGTGGCATAGCTCTTTCCTAAACAAAGCTCAACAGTATTTATTAAAAGATGGATATATCAACCACTGACAAAAATCACATCTATTAGAAGAAAACACAACATAGTGGTACACATCTTTAAACCTAGCACTTGGGAGGCAGAGGCAGGTGAATCTTTGTGAGTTCAAGGCCAGCCTGGTCTACATAGTGAGGTCCAGAACAGCCAGAGCTACAGGGAGACCCTGTCTTGAAAAGGACCAAAAAAAAAAAAAAAAAAAACCAAAAAAACAAACAAACAAAAAAACACACACACACAAAACGGAATTGTTAAAATTCACCAGTAAACAATGGGTTAACTCCAAATGACCTAGTATACATGCAATCAAAATTCCAGAGTTAGGAAAGGGATTCAGAGAATATACTTAAAGACTAATCACCAAATAATTTCAAAATGCAATTAAAATGAAAAACAAATTCAAGGACAATAAACCTCAAGCAAAACACAATGCTATATCAAAATGAAATTACTCAAAATTAGTAAATACACATATTATGAAAAAGATAAAGAAAGGGAGGGAGCAAAAAGGAAAAAAAAAAAAGTCAAGACATAAATGACAGTAGTAGCCTGGTTGGAAATAATGCAAGCAACATATTTAGAGAGGGAAAAGGATGAAGTTATCAATGGAAAATTCTTCTTTTTTAAGATTAAAAAATTTCCCCTGTATATATGTGTGGTGTTTGTGTGCCTGTGTTTATGTTTTTGCACCATAACCATGCAGGTGCCTGAAAAGCCCAGAAGAAGGCATTGGTTTCTCTGGAACTTGAGCCACAGGTAGTTTGGTCACATACAAACTATACATCTTCATTTGATTCATTTACCTTTCCAACCCTGTTACCACAATTATAAACTGGTCATATTAACACTTGTTACGTTACTATTAGGAGATAGTCTGAGGAGAACAAAGAGAAATCTGACATAGAAATGCATTGAAAGCAGATGGATTTTTTTAAAGTATGAATTTCTTTTTTTTTGTTGATTAAAAGGTGGTGATTATAGTAAGTTTGAGCTGTTCAAATTTTGACTGCAAAGCAAAATCTCCCATGAGATTATATTTAAAGTCCTTGTACTTTGCTAATGGTTTATATTAGTGTACTTTGCTTCCTATTCCATATTCCTCATTTTATCAATTCTCAGCAACTATTTAAATAATGCTTCTATTCCTTAATATCAGCATGAATTGGACATAGAAAAGAAGAACTTCTTCACATCTTAAGTGAGATGATGTTAGAATTATGTCATCAAACTATACATAAATGTAATATACCGTGCTTCATATATACAAATAAAAATGAATTCAGCAAGGAAATGGAAATGTGGCTTATTTAGTAAATGTTTGTTCAATTTATACTGTTAATTCATTTAATAATAGAGTGGTTCCTCTCTTAACATTAGGGGACAATATATTAAATACTTTTTGTGCCTCATTCAGGGGATAGAAGGGTATTGATGGCTTCTGGCTAGCAAAAATCTGATAATTCTACAAATGTTTAAATGTTCCAGACAGTCCACCCTGGTGAATTACCCAGCCGAAATTATCAATGTTGTGAGAATCCCTGTTGTCTTAAACACATACGACAAAGACATGTAGAAGTCTCCTATGTACTGCTTCTAACAATGAAAAGTTTGTTCTCAGAGAGAAAAAGAGGAAACATATATTTTGTTACTTTCTTGCTTTTGGCCTCTTGATTTTGCTCATATTTTTCTGCAGGCATTTCTATAGTTTTTTCAGGGTTAGTGGTCAGAAGGGTCCAATAAAACAGCTATATCTTAGGCAGAAGCTCTAGCAATTGTCATAATAAAACCAAAATTTGTGCCTAGCATGCCGACAGTATTCTGGGTTCATTTTTATCCTGTTTTATTTTTATTTTTTTTATTTTATTTTTTTTTTTACTTTTTGCCTCAGAAGATACTTCAATTATTTGTTAGGGGCTTTCTGTGTATCTGATCCTATTAGCTAAATCAAGATGAAGGCTGACTTGAGATAGGGACAATGCGACTTCTCAATCTTGTCTTTTGTTCCTAAAGACAGAAATGGGCCCGTCATTTTTAATTCTGATTGACAGAACCATCCCTTTCTTGTATAAGTCAGGTTTACCCAAATTAAAGGAAAAAATGATAACACTGAAAATGTGCTACAATTTCATATCCCACAGCTACACTGTGAACAATTTCTGTAGGAGGACCTTGGATATGAAATTGTCCTCAGCAAACACAGATCATAAACCACAGGACCCTTCAGGACATGCTGGGTCTCTCGTCAGTCAGGGACACAATTCATCAGGAATTGTGACACAAACCATTGGACACAAACCATCAGGAATTTAGCCATATACCGAAGCACAGAGATTCAAAAGCACAAAGATATAGTCATCCCTGTGTTTTAAAGCATTCAATGCTTCTTGAATGTCATGAACAAAAGATATGTGAGCATGGTGGGACAAGGATCCTGCTAATACAATAAGGACCAAGGCCACTTTATGGCATGTCTTAGGAAGGAAAAGTCACTCTGCTTTGCTACCTTTAAATAGTTTATGACAGTATTGGGCTTTTTGGAGAAAGACTGATTAGCCATTTGATAGGCGCTCTGGAGGCTTGCTGAGCTGACTTAGATAATGCTCCACAGACTCTTTTAGATGAAACTATTGACAGCCTGTTGTTCTCCTGGTAAAAGCCAAGATTCGTTACATGGTCTGCAAAATTACTTTTCCTTCTATACTTTGAATTCTTCCCTTCACAACCAAAATATTTAGCTGCATTCTTCAGTGATAATTTAAGGAGATCAAGTTCTTATATTGTAGGCTAAAATGCACTTTTTAAAAAATATTTATTTATTTATTTATTTATTATTTATTTGTATGAATGTACTGTCTGCACGTAGGTTTGTGCACCCGTGTCGTGCAACGCCACGGAAGTCAGAAGACGGTGTCGGATTCCCCTGGAACTGGAGTTAAGACGGTTCTCAGCCGCCATGTGGGTGCTGGGGATCAAACCCGAGTCCTCTGTAAGAGCGGTTGGTGCGCTTAACCACAGGCCATCTCTCTAGCCCCTAAAATGCACTTCTTAAGGGACATATTCTACACAGCAGACAATTTTTTTTTTTTTTGGTCTTTTTGAGACAGGGTCTCCCTGTAGCCCCAGCTGTCCTGGAATTCGCTCTATAGACCAGGCTGGCCTTGAACTCACAAATATCCGAGTGCCTCTGCCTCCCAAGTGCTGGGATTAAAGGCCTGTGCCACCATGCCTGGCAGCAGACAAATCTCTCTTAAAACTAGCCACTGCAATTGTTTTAAATAAAAGTCCTTGCTAATGAAGACCAGGCAGGCCTTAAATTCATGATTCTCCTGCCTCAGCATCCTGAGTACTGGGATTATAGATATGTGCCAACACACACACACACACACACCTTCTTATTAAAATTTAATTATGGTAGTTTATTGGTAACTCTACCATAAAGCCACTTTGTACAATAACATCAGGAACTTCACAAATTATTGCTTACCTGTTTCCCACAGTGTACATAAATTGTATCATATATACACTGGGCATTCATAGAATTAAGATCTGAAATCATGAATAAATAAAATGAGTCTTCAGTTCTTACTTTCCTCCTTGAAATTACAGATGCAGGGAAATAATTAAACATTTTGTGGAGGAATCTCAAATATCTTTAAGAGTTTCAGTATTTATTATTAAAACCAATTATACATATGTATATGGAAAGATGATTTCATAATGCTACAGAAATCATTAAAAAATGTGAAAGCCTGGTATTAAAGAGATGAGTCAGTGGTTAAGAGCACTGGCAGCTCTTGCACAGAACCTGAGTTTGATTCCTAGCATGTACATGGTGACTAACAATGATCTGTAACTACAGTTCCAGGGTATTCAACAATTTCTTCTGGCTTCTGTGGGTGCCGAATGGCACAGGTGCAATTTTATACATGTAGGCGACACACTCAAACAAAGAGCATAGAAACAATAAAATGTTTTTAAAAGAATGCTGAAGGAAAAGTAAACATGGATATTTCTCAAATACTCCTAGGAAACAAAGGGCTGTATTACCTTCTCCAGAGAATAATTTCTGACCCAACTCTACTCAAGCCACTATCCTATTGTTTTGTTACCTTTTTCCAAGTTGGCATGTGTAATAACATCAGATCCCACTAGGTCTTTTGCATTTTTGCTCTTTGAGTTTGAATCTCTTTCTCTATCACCTGGCTCCTTGTGCTCATTCCCTTCTTTCATCAGGAGTACTTTCTAAAACAGAGCTCAATAAATAAGGTTATAGTGTTCCTCAGGCTTCTCTTGCATTCTCCATCAACTTCTTGCATTTATTTATTTATTTATTTATTTATTTATTTATTTATTATTGTTTATGTGCTTGTTCCTATTTTAAAGCCCGTTGCCTTTTTCTTAGTTCCTCTTACTTCTTTATATCTTCTAAAATGAAAATTTCACCAGGAGAGTACATGTTTTCCTTTTTTTTTCCTATTGATTTAATACTTGCGCAGGCATGTCAAAGAGTGTCAAGGACCTGGAAAACATGTATTGGTTTATTATGAATGAATATATGAATGGATAATGGATGAATGCATAATCAGGGAATACTAAAAGGCCACAAAGGTAGAAAGGGGAAGGAGAGTAGAACAAGCTGAATGCAGTACAGGGCATGGGTTAAAAACAAGGCTACAGAAGGAGAAAGGGGAAGTTTACTGAAGGATGACGGGCTTCAAAGTTAATTTTCAAATCTTCCTGTAGGAAGAGAGCATCAATCCATTAACTAGTAGGAAGTCACTGAAGGCATTTACAGTGGTGAGTACAATGATGTCATTTACATGTAGGAAATTCAGTTTACGAGTTAGAAATGAAATGAAGAAGAAAATGGCTGCTGGCCAAGAAACCAGCTAGAAGACTATGGTCAAATTCTGAACATTTCTGAAATATCCACTGTAAGACTCAGTTTTGTTTTCTTCAAAATGTGGACCGACCAGCATTTAGAGTCATAAAGAGACTTAAATATACCTACTCCACTCCTACAGTTTCACCTTTTTACAAATGTTTAAATGGCCCCAAGGTTTTTTTGTTGTTGTTTATTTTGTTAATTCATTATTTTACAAATTTATGTATTATAAACTGACATTAAATTTTTAGTCTCCAGAATGTGGAGAATTATAAAAACAAAAGAAAGAAATACCAGACCATTTAAAAATCTTTTTTGTTTAATATGCACACTATAAAAGGTTAAGCTATATAAAGGCATCTGTAAATAAGAAGATAAAAAGAGACCAGTGAAATACACATAGAAAAAGCTAAGGCCCGGGGATAAGGAGGCCAATGGAAGGTCAGTATTACCATAGGAGACTTAAGTAGAGATTATAGAATGTTCTATATGGGGGAAAAAAATCTTATATTAAAGTTAGGAAAAATGCCAGAGTATCAAACAGGATCACAAGAGCAAAGAGTGCTTTACATGTATCTGCAGGACTGAGCTGGAAAGACTTTGCACCAAGTGGAATGGGCTAAACATAGAAAGACAAACACATCTGGACTGGATATTTGATCAACTTGGTTGTACATACAAGCCCCCCGCCACCCCCCCAGCTGGATGGTGGGACCCTTGGGCTGTGTGGGTTTGGGCACAACTACTTGCAAATTGGTTTTACATGAAAGATGCTTGTACTCATAAATTATTACTTATTGTTAAAAAATGAAAAAATAATAAAGAAGTAAAAAAAAAGAAAGACAAACACATCATAATCTTACTAATATGGAATCTAAAACATGCATATAAGAAAAAGCAATAGAATCGTGATTATCCGTGGCTAGGGGATAGACAAAAAGGGGAGAAATACTTATCAGATGCTATAAATTTGCATCATGTAAGTTGTTTAAGTTCTATAGAGAAAATGTGTGCATGGTAATTTGGTTACTAATAGTACAGAATTTTAATTTTCTGTAAGAGTCGATCTTACGTGCTCTTACACATTGTGGGATAAAATACATCGTCTTTGAAATGGACTTAGCACTGGACAAACTGTAAACTAAGGAGTCTGGTCTACTGAGAGGGAGGAGCTAAGGGCAAACCAAGCCCCCAGCGAGGTTCCTGCAATTCCTGCAATGCCTGAGTTCCCTCCATGCTGGTGTTTCCAGGGGAACTCTGGAACTCTGAGGCCAGGGGCATATAAAAACTGGAGTCTCAAGCCGGGCATGGTGGCACATGCCTTTAATCCTAGCACTTGGGAGGCAGAGGCAGGCGGATCTTTGTGAGTTCAAGGCCAGCCTGGTCTACAGAGCGAATTCCAGGACAGCTGGGGCTACAGGGAGACCCCGTCTCAAAAAATAAGACAACCCTCCCCAAACAACCCAAAACAAACAAACAAACAAACAAACAAAAACTGGAGTTTCTTGCCATTTTACCAGGAGTGGAGGCCACAGGATTCATGCCAGGCCTCTCGGCGGCCATGTTGGGAAGGGAGGAACCATGAGATTTGTGAGTGTATGTTTACTTCCGTCGCTTTGTAGGCAAGTCTGATAAATTCTCTAGTCTAACTAAGATTTGGAAGTCCAGGCCTTGTGTTGCTTAGTAACTGGGAATGGAAAAGTGTCAGAAGCAGGGCAGGACAGCACATGTAAGAGCATCCCCTAGGAGGAAAATTCTCTGCAACACACATATACATGAGAGATCTTAGGTAAGGGAAGTGATGGTTATTAGTTAGCATGATTGTCTTAATCACTGCACACTAAGTCCACACATAAAACCTTATTTTGCACACTTTAAATATCTATATTCAACGATGCACACATATATTAAACAAGTTGTGCACCCAAATGCATTTTTAAATTTATTTACATATTATGTATATGTGCGTATGTGTATGTGTACATGAAGCATAAGTGTGGGGATGCACATGTCCCATCCTGCATAAGTGACTCAGAAGACAACTTTTGGGAGTTGACTTTTTTCTTTGTTCCATGGGTTCTGAGAATCGAACTCAAGTGCTGGGCACAGTTGGCAAGAGCTTCAACTGAGTGAGCCATCTAAACAACTCCCCAAAATATTTTTATCTGTCAATCATATCTCCATGAAGCTGGAGAAAATATTTTTATTGAGCCAAAGATACAGCTTATCCCAGGCCTAATTCAACCTCAGTTTCTCACTAGCAACATGATGCATTAGCTTACATTTTCCTCCCTAAACCTACTTCTTTCATGTCTTAGAAACCATTGTTCCCCATCTGTTATTAAATTAACTGATCTTCTGATTCCTAAAGCACTTCAAAATAGTGGTGAGGGTATGAATACAATCTTTGATATTTTGGAAACTCACAAAGGAATTCTTCAGATTCTGATAGAAATACAAGGACAGGTACTCGCATAGGCATTCTTTAATGTCTGGAAATAGAGTTCATTGTAGTATTGATATTGCTGTAGTTACTAAAAAGCAGTTGGTCAAACATGGATCAAAGAGGAAATACACATATTCAAAATGATGCCTGAGAAAAAAGTTCAGACTCAGGGGCCTGATGATCAGTGATCTTCCAGTTCTTATGCTGGTTTCCTTAGAATTTTTAAGGTAACAAAATATATGTGTTTTTCTTGTTATTTTTGATAGCCTCAAGGAGCACTTGTCACATTTCTCAGCATATGAAAGTGTTACGGAAAAATCATGAGACATGGCACTAGCAGGATTGACACATGGATCCTTCTGGAAAAGACTCAGCCCTCTGCTCAAGATTTGGGAGCATTTGTACTCCTATGTGAGGAATGCAAGCAAAAGGCAAATAGCACATATGTAGGTGATAATTAAGTTAATGACTTCAGGGTGTGGCCACAAAGGTTATAGGAATGTGGTATTTTTGGAAACAAAGATTTCTATCCTGAGTAACCTCAAGGGGCAGGGAAGATTCGTGTTTACCTCTGGAATTCCTATTTCTTATCTTGTGGCCCTTCAGGCTCCAAAGTTATTAGCAGACATCCTAAGGGTTTTATTACTATACACTGCAAGAGCTGTTAGCAAATATCTGGTGTTTCTTAATTTCTCCCATAAAAGCAAAGGGGAAATAGCATAGGTGTTAATTTGTGAGAGGACAAAAGGTAAGATTCCACACAAGTTTACTATAGACAATGTGTTAGATTACAGACCACAGAGCACAGAAACAATAGAGGGGAGAGAGAGAGAGAGAGAGAGAGAGAGAGATCACAACTAAGAGAATAAAGAGATTGAGTTTATTAGCACAGTGAGGGCCAACAACCTTCTCATGGGATGGAGGCTGCACAAGTAGGGAGGGGAATAATCAGATATTATATAGGGTAAACTGTGCTGGGCTACAAGCAGGTCAATATATTCTTGAGAAATGCTATGATCCCTCATTTCTGGACCTGTTCGCCCAAGCAAGACAGGCTATCTTGGGAAACAGGCTATCTCAACAAACAGTCCTTCCTAAATTCTAGGTGTGGCTGACCAATAATGGCTGAGTAAGGCCAGGAAAAGTCGCAAGACTTGTGGTTTTCTGCAGCCTGGGCATTCTATCACAATGGAATTATGAGGTCCTAACGTGATTCTTATATGGAATTATCTTATGCCTTGCAACTAATTTGTGGACTTTAAGTACGAGATAAAAGTATTCTATTTCTGACACTTCTCATTTTCCATCAGTGGTTGATGACAAAGAAACAAACATTAGTGATGTTTTTCACATCCCAGTTACTTAGCCAGAAAGGTTACCTTCATATTCCTACAAGATAATTGTACAACATATTCACCCCCTTTAAGCTGGCTAAGTCCTGTTCCTTGAGAAGTTACCATTCCATGTTTTAGGTGCATCCATCTGGACCCCATTTCCCTTTGCTTATAACTTTTATAGTATTTATATTCCTGGTTTACCTGATCTGCTCCTCATTTTTCAGGCATGAGAAGTAGATTGAACTTGTTCTATCTGAATTTGTTTTAAAAAGACTTTCTTTTCCTTTTGACAACAAGAAATAAAAGAGAGGAGTTACTTTTCTAAGGAAAAAAAAAGTTCAAATCTGTTTCTTTATTGTTTCCTGTAGATAAGTTCTGATCAATGAGGAACCTGTCTGAGTTCTGTGCTCTTTTGCCTGTTTTCAGTTCATCAATTAACTACCAAGAGACAAATTGAATATCAGCTCTGAAACAGACATATTCCATCAACTATTTGCCTCTTGCTGACACGCATGGTTTCTATTTCTATTCTGTCAACATTAGGAAAGGAAATAATGAGATGTGATTATTTTCGGGGGAAACCCTTAAATATGGTAGCAAATCACTCACTGTTTTGACCTGTAGAAATCATGTATTAAATAAATGTTAGTTTTCACTTTTTCTTGTTTGAGAATGCCGAATAATACCATAGCAGAGAAATGACTTGTGACTACGCAGAGAGCTTGAATGTCTTGAATTAAAATCAGACTCAAAGAAAAATATCTAAAATGAGGAGTGATCTCTTTGGGCTCTAATTCTGTGTGTTCTATGGTGGCAGGAAATCACTGCTGCATATCTAAGAATCTTGGATTGTGAATAAAGAGACATACTTGAATGATTTAGTAAGAAACCTTTACATGGGTCACTACTCACAAAGCTTTTATAGAAGATGATAATTTTGAGCCTGCTTTATTTCAAACACCATAAGGAATAATCACTATGGTGAAACACAGACTTGTGGCTGTGTCTGCATCTGGCGCTCTCTGAGTTGATGAGGTATCTTCAGACTGAAGGAACATATTCTTATTTTAAGAAAAGGGCATCGATAGGGAGATGAGTTTGGATGGGAATGAGAAACGATGCATGAAATGCACAAAACTTCAATAAGAATGTTAAAAAAAAGAAAAGGGCATGGTTAATTGCAGAAAGAGACTACTCATGTGAAGCAGATGTGACTTACTATAGGCAAGGCGTGTGTGCATGTGTGTTTGTGTGTGTGTGTGCACATGTGTGTGTGTGTGTGTGTGTGTGTGTGTGTGTCTACTCCCATATGTGGGCCTGTGAAGGACAGAGGTAAACATCAGACATCTTCCTCAGTTGCTTCTCCACATCAGTTTTTGAGACAGGGTCTCTCACTGAACCTGGGAGCCCACCAGTTCAACTAGACTGTATAGTCAGCAGCCCCCAAGCTCCAGCTGACTGTGATCCCCTGACCTAGTGTAACAGATATATGCTTCCATGCCAGGTGCTAGGCACTGAGTTCTGGGTCCTGGGTGCTGGGGCCTGGGCATCTGAACTGAGTTTCTCATGCTTGCCCATCAAGCATGTTAATCTCAGACCCATCTTTCCACCCTATAAACCTTTTAATAAGCAAGAAAGGGAAATCAATGATGAAGATTGAGAGAGAAAAAAATCATGGGACTTTAGTGTTCATCAACAATGATTAACACTAAAGCCCAAGTAAATGCAACACAATAAATAAATAACATGAAAATGAAGACATAATTTGCCCATTATCTGGAAATTAAATCTCAATACTATGGATCCAAAAAACCTTATGTGTGATGTTTCTCTATCTACTTCAAATCGAAATTAGGTATTCCTATTCATTCTGCTCCCACATTTAAATTTTGCTGAAGTCACTTAATGATAGATGAAAATTGTAACATCTCAGGGCATTTTATCTCAACTTGGTGTCCTAGACAACATATATATATATAATATAGTTATTGAAGATGTGCATTAGCAGGCTGACAAAGAATAATACAAGCTTACAGATTAGAGCAAAAATAGTTTAGTGAGCTAGGAATAGAAACAGGGCTTGTTTCTAAGGCAATATTTTTGCTACAGATAGCCTCAGTTTTATTCTATATGAGTGTGTGCATGTATATTTCTGTATATTGTGTATATAGTATAGTATGAGTATGCACATATGTGTGTTGGTGCATGCTCCAAACCTTCTCTGCACTTTCAGGATGCCAAGACTGCAGATGCTAGGGTTCTGAAATTGACCTCCCCTGTGTTCCCCAGATGCCGAATCCACAGGCATGTGGGTCCTATTCTGTACTTCTGAGTTTAAGAAAGGGAGCTTCCTTAACACTCAAAAGTACTTTTTTTTTGTATTTTTGAGATAGGGTCTTCCTGAAGCCCCAGCTGGCCTGGAACTCACGCTGTAGACCAAGTGGGCCTTGAACTCACAGAGATCTGCCTGCCTCTGCCTCTGGAGTGCTAGGATTAAAGGCGTGCGCCACCATGCCCCACTCAAAAGGTTCAAAAGTGCTTTTGTTTTTATTGATGTATTGTGTATTTCAGACATCACTTTTCGATTCAATTTAGGCAGATTTCCTTTTCCCTTCCCTTCACCCCTCCCCGGATCATTCATTCTGCCGTAACTGTCCTGCATCTTTCTCTTGGTCTATTTTTTTTTTTTTTTTTGCTTAGGAATACTTAAGGCTAGGTTTTTCGTAAACTTTTTCCCCATTCTGTGGCTCTTTGCTTCCCTCCCTCAACCCACTTGCCTAGATCTGCTCTGATATCTCTGTCTCTCCTTCTCAGGATCTCCCTGCGGCCTTAACAGATTTTTGCAGTAAAAGGCTGCAACCTTAAATCCAAGCTTTTCTTCTCCTTTTTTCTTTTCTTTACTGTGCCTTTTCCCATGCTCATTCAAACAGGAAAGGGTGGAGTGAGGGTGCACCTGCTCAATGCCCCATTTCCATGGTACCTAAACTACACCCAGTCCTTCACAGTGGCCATCTTAGCTTAGATATGCTTACCATTTCCATGGCACTAAACCACACCCAGTCCTTCACAGTGGCCATCTTAGCTTAGATATGCTTACCATTTCCATGGTACCTAAACCACACCCACTTCTTCACGGTGGTCATCTTAGCTTAGATATGCTTACCATTTCCATGGCACCTAAACCACACCCAGTCCTTCACAGTGGCCATCTTAGCTTAGATATGCTTACCATTTCCATGGCACTAAACCACACCCAGTCCTTCACAGTGGCCATCTTAGCTTAGATATGCTTACCCATTTCCATGGTACCTAAACCACACCCACTCCTCACGGGGTCATCTTAGCTTAGATATGCTTACCATTTCCATGGCACCTAAAACCACCCCAGTCCTTCACAGATTGCCTCTTAGCTTAGACATGCTTACCATTTCCATGGCACTAAACCACACCCAGTCCTTCACAGTGGCCATCTTAGCTTAGATATGCTTACCTTGTCCATGGTACCTAAACCACACCCACTCTTCACGGTGTCATCTTAGCTTAGATAGTTACCATTTCCTGCACTAAGCCACACCCCTCTTCACAGGGCCATCTTAGGTATGTTTACCAGTTTCCATGGTACCTAAACCACACCCACTTCTTCATGGTGGTCATCTTAGCTTAGATATGCTTACCATTTCCATGGTACCTAAACCACTCCCACTCCTTCTCCCACCAAGTTTTGTTTTTACCACTTTTCCATCTGTTTCAAAATAAAATCATTGTTACTTTTGTATAGGTGGATATTTTATTTAAAGATTATTGTTGGCATTTTAACAAATGCTGTTTTGATTTTGGCTTTTTATATTTCATTTACAAGACCTATGTTTAAGGGATTATTTCAGATTTTGGTATTTTGACCAGGCCTTCCATTTTTGTGTCTGCTTCTGGAAATAAGCCTTTGTATCTGAGATTAAGAAGGCGAGTCTACCACATTTTGTACCAGCTAGCATCCAGATCTTGCCTCAGGCAGTAAAATTTTACCCTTAAGGAAGGGACATTTGAATTTTCAACTAACAATAAATTTATTCTTGTTAAATTAGCAGGTGAATACAGTTGGAGACAGGAAAGCCACGCCTACCATATCCGCCCATCACCACCCTTCACAGACACACACACACACACATACACACACACACACACACACACACACACAACATACACACAGCCTGTGCTGCAAATGTAGTATGGGCGCACAGGCTGTTTCCACCTGAGTAGATGTCTTAAACTCTAAATGAATCTAAGTGTGACTATTGAAATTAATGGTTCACCAGGTGTGGTGGTGCACGCATTTAATCCCAGCACTCAAGAGTTCAAGGCCAGCCTGGTCTACAGAGTGAGTTCTAGGCCACCTGAGGTTACAGGGAGACCTTATGTCAAAAACACCAAAAAAAAAAAAATAATGGTTCAACAGCCCTGCACAAAAATGGAGAGCTTTAGATTTAGGTGTGCAGCAGATGAGGTAACTGACAACTTTCTGTGCCTTGACATCAAGTTATTCTGGGCACCAACACTTAGCTATGACATTTTAGAAAAAAAAATTTCCCATTGTCCACAGTTAACAGACATGATTAAGTCATGTGTCTGTCCAACCTGTCTGTGTGTTATAAAATGTCTCCATTGTCTTTGAAATTCATGTAACCTGCATGTGTCCATGGTCTTGTGTGTGTTAATTTCTGTCAAAACAAAGTGGCCACTTCAAAGTTCTTTTTCTATATTGTGCACAAAAAACAAAAAAATAAATTAAATTTACTTTTGGTATGCCTGTTACGTTTTTTCAAAGGCCTGATTTGAGCCCGGGATCCCAAGTTTCTACACTGGTCATCTAAAGATTTATTTGTTATTTGTTAGACTGAATTCAATCTCCAAATTTTCTTCACAGGTATTCTATCTTCAGTTTCCTTTCCAGTTTTTCTTGTTTCCAGACCTCTGAAGACCTAATTTTTGACACTTGGAGGCTCACTAACAGATTTTTTTTTCCTTTTCTTCTACTTAACCAGGCTTCTGACAACTGTGACACCCTCCCTCTAACCAGAGACCAATTTAAAAATCCCTGGATTCATTCAAACTCTGGTACTTATACAGTGGCACATGGCTTACCCTAGATACCTGTAAAATTCAATCTCTTGAAAGGAAACAGCCAGAATTGACCAGAGTCCAAGTCAAACAGCTACAAGAGAGAGGGACTGTTTTAACTTCTCATCCACCTGTGCCCCTTCTTTTCTAAGCCTAGGGAACAATCTGCGAAAGAGGGGTGTGGTAGAATGTAAAGGCTCCGATTGGGTGAATGGTGAAACTACAGCGATGTATCTGACACTCATTTGATCAAAATTGATTGAACAAACAACCTGTCACCCCCCACTGGATGGTGGGGCTGTGGGGGTTTGGGCACCACAGCCTGCAGATTGGTTTTGCCTGAAGGATCTTGTACTCATGGATTATCACTTATAGCTAAAAAAGGAAGAAAAAAAAATGAGAGAAAGATGCAGGGACAGTTATGGCAGAATACATTTGGGATGGGGTGGGGTGGGGGGAGGACAGGGAAAATATGCCTGATTCTGAAAAAAAAACAAAAAATTCAATCCTTCCCTCCAATGAAACAGGCTAAATGCTTTTGGTTTTGTCAGTTCTTTAAGTATTGTAGTAAACTTCAGTTTATGCAAGATATATAATTCTGTTTTCTCTTCATTTGTTAAAATGTTTCAATAAGCTCATAGTTTTAAAACCAAACGCAAGCCATGTCAATGACGCATGATAAGAAACTGTATTAGCCATACTCAGCCCTGGCAATGCAATTAATAGGGCTGCATGCTTTATAATATGCTTCTAAAGGTGTTTTTTCCAATAGTGGTACTATTCAGTTGCAACACTGGGAATAAAAATCTCTGGTATGAATGTGTGGATAAAGTTGTGTGTATGTATGTATATTGATATGTTAACCACTCTGTAATATGTGTAACAGCATATTAAGATCTGTCTGTGTATGATTACAAGTACATGTTGCCTCTGCTCAGTACAACTTTAACAACTGCCATTGCCAAATTAAATTATTAGAAACATTATTTTGAGTATATCTATGAAGTATTGTTCACTTTTTTTTTTTTTGAGACAGTTTCTCCCTATAGTCACCCGCATGTTGCCTTTAACATCATCTGTTAACCAGGACTGTGTCCTTGAACTCACAGAGATCCACCTGCCTCTGGCCTCCGAGTTGCTGGGATTAAAGATGTACGCCACCATGCCCAGCTTAAAGACACCGTTCTAGCTACATGTGGGTGCTGGGAAATCCAAACCCTGTCCTCTCCCAAGAACAGTCGGAGCTCTTAAACCACGAAGCCATCTCTCCAGCTCCCGTATTTTCACTTAAGCATTCTATAATGTAGTTATAGAATATACAAGAAATTGTTCCTCAAGCTGAGAGGAGAATCTCAGTACTATGCAACCTGTGACAGTGTCTACCACACATGTTACAGCCTCAGGTTGAAAACAGTCGTATAAAAATATTGAGTTACCATACAAACTTAAAAATTGTTTATATATCTGTTAATACTTGCACATGTTACTTTTATATCTTTAGAAAAATCTAAAGTTTTATTTCTGGGGACCACATGGTTGAAGTCAGAATGACAAGCCTTTGGGTGAGCTTAAGTATTTTCTCTCTTGTCTATAAGTATGTTGATAGTGTCCCCTCCCCTTTCCTTCTCAAGTTATAATCAAAATACTGGGGCAAGTGACACAGCCTTCATTTGGGATTAGTCCCCCTCCCCCTCTTCCCTCCCCTCCATTCCTCTCGACCACCCCCCTTTTTTCCCCCCCCTCTCCCTCCCTCCCGTTTCACATCCCCTTTCTATTCTTAAATATCTTTAATTATCTTGGTGTCATGGCTATGTTAGAATGTTTTTGCCTTTCATGGTTTAAATCCATTCGTACTTTGAATACACTAAGTGACCTTGATAGACCTTAAAGAACAAATTGTGGGCTTTACTGGATAGGTTTACAAGTTAACTTGACTATACCTGGATTAAGAAACTCAATGATTGCCCTTAATTGTGACTTGCTGCCTGATCCCATTGTGGGCAATGCCATCCTTGGCCATAATTTCTATATTGTAACAATAGGCTGAACATGATCCAGCAACACAAGCCACTAGACAACATCCGTTCCTAGCCTGTCTGCAGTTCTAGCCCCTGGTTCCTGCTGAGCTTTTTAAAATTTTTTTTTGTTATTAAATTTTCCCATTCTCACGAATCTAGATCACTTCCTTCCATGCCCCCACCCCACTGAGTCCCTGCACTCTCCATATATGTGCTGCATCTTTTTCTGAGTCTTTCCAGAAGAGTTTATTTTCCATTTCCTTTGTTGGTGTTGTTCCTCTACTTTCCTTGCTTCAGTTATTATATGCCGTTTGACGTTTTACTATTAGTCAGAGTGTTTGCCACAGCAATTAAGAATTATTGAGTGCTTAAGTTGAAGCTTTTAATTTGGTGTTATATTATATAATTAAAATACCAAATTTCATATACAAATGACTTCTTGGAGGTTTAAGCAACCATCTCTTAGAAGCTCCAATTGATTTGGATAAGGGGATTTGAAGGACAACCTTTTGGCACTTACCCTCTAAGGTCGACTTAAGTCCTAGAGGTCCTGCATAGGCACTTTGTACATGGCCTACAGCAGTGAGTCACAGTCATCCCGGGCCAGGAAGGTCTTGAAAATTTCACTTAAAAAGACCTTCATCCGGCCAGTGTCCAGTCGAGGGAGTTACCTTATGAATACTCAGATACGGACAGCTGAGAAAATGATACTGGAGGTAAGAAAACTTACTGCATAAGCATGTGAACATCATTAGATTCTAACGGTGAAACCCTGATAAAAGACAGACGACAGACAAGCAGACACACACACAAACACACACACACACACCACACACACAACACAACACACACACACACAAAAAGACAGCACACAAGGTTTAGTCACTCCAGGAACATTTACTTCAGGAATTGCCAAGGCTCACTACCTGTTGGCACCTGGTGGGGGTGGGGAAGCATGTTTCTCCAAATAGAGGAGAAACTCCTCAGCTCAAAGGGAAGCTCTCGTCAGCAAGTCTGACTTTGTCCTTCACATAGATGATAGCTGGTAAAAAGAGCCAGGCACAAAGCATGAGTGACCCTAAAGGACCAGAAACTCAACTAACATTAACACCAAAACTAACTAATTTAATTTATCTGACTAACTGTATGATGTAAATACCCCATAAACAAAACAAATCAATTAAAAGAGAAAATGAAATAACTTATTACCTATTACTGAAGAGATAGGTGAGAGACCTATTGTGCCAAGTTAGAAAACCTACTCATGTCATTGTTAGAAAATATCTCATGAGATGTGACAGATTAATGCATGGCCATGCAGAAATACCACCTTTTATTACTTTTCTGGTTATGCTGACTCTCATTATGGAGCCCTGTGTACTAAATCTGGCCCTCATTGTGTAGCTCTATGTACTAAAACATTTTCCACTCCCTCAGAAATAGAGCACAGGTCCTCTCTCCCTCTCAGACCTAGACAGGGACTCTCCATTTGCTAATGCACCCAGTAGGCTTCCTGTTGATAGTGTGAAATCCCTGCAGTGGTATATTTATACAATACTCAGTCAGCTTGTCTTTTCAGTTGAAAAAACTTTAGAAAAACGTCCACTAACTTACTGGCCATCTGTCGGATCTGGACCCAAAACACCAAGCACCCAGAGCAGGCAAAATGGGAGCCCAGATTCTAACCATCCTGCCTGACACCCATTCCCCCTGAGACTTCATCCCCCCTCAGCTCTGAGTAAGATATCAGAAGATGAGAACAGTGTCCCATTCCCTTATAATCAAGACGAAAGGCTGGGAATTTTATATCTGGCTTCCTGGACTTCCAAGGAACCACAGATGGTCCACTTCTCCAGAGCTTGTCAATCTGATGACCTTTCCCCTGTACCTAAAGTCCTGTCCAGTGGCTATAGCTATAAAGAGGTGTGCCTGGTTCCTATCCTGCTGCTTCTCCACCATGTGCCAACAGGTCATGCCTCAGCCCTGGCACATTTCTGAAGTAAATATGTTCTTGGAGTGACTAAGCTTCATGTGTCTGTCTTTTGTGTGTCTGTGTGTGGTGTGTTGTGTGGTGTGTGTGTGTTGTGTCTGTCTGTCTGTCTTTTATCAGGGGTTTATCACTGTTAGAATCTAACAATGTCCACATGCTTATGCAGAAAGTTTTCTAACCTCCAGTATCATTTCCTTAGCTGGCCGTATCTGAGTATTCATAAGGTAATATGTAACCATCCAAATGGTGGTGATATATCCTACACTTAACCTTCTGATAAAAGATAGCTCAGCCAATGTTTGTCTTTCATGATCACTTACTTTGCAGTGTGAGTTCATTCTGTATAAACTATCCCCTTTTTTCTTATCTGGATTTGAATAAAACAAGTCAAACCAAGAGAAGTAGGGGGGGGGAATAGAAGGAACGGTGAACTTGGAGCTGAAGTGTTTGTGTCTATGAGATAGTAAGCCTGTGCTCTTTTTTAGGATATTCTATGGCCTGCAGAATAAATGTCTTTTCCATGGATTAAATGAAAGAAAAACCCAAAGTGATAACACTCAGGGAGCGTCTTCATTATTTGGAATCTTAACGTCTCTTCTTCTTTCTCTCTCTCTCTCTCTCTCTCTCTCTTCACCACACACGACACACACGAGAAAGACAATGTGCACCATTTTTGTCTATCATTGCATTTTGAAGCTTTCAATGTCTCAGTGCTAATATTTGACCTTGTCTGGTCCTTTCTACACATTTCTCTGGTGTACAAACATTAGCTCATTGGACTAGAATTCACTGATGCCACCAGGATATTCCTAATGCAAATATGTCATTCTGGCTTTTAGCTTAAAAAAGATTGTTGTCTAAGAACATTGCTTTTTATTTCTGTAACTCCAGTGAAGTAATAGAGTGTAATTTCTTATATCTATTTAATATTTTAAAGGTTCTCTGCTGAAGTTTTTTGGGGGAATCTGGTTGAAAAATGACCTAAAGCCTTCTTCTTTTATTTAAAGACTGGGGTTCCAATTCCCAGCACACACATAGTAGCTAACACATTTGTCAATAACTCCATCCAAAGAATCTGAGATCCTCTTCTGAACTCTTTGTGGAATTGCGACTGCATGGGTGCACTTACATATCATCCAGGCAATACACTCATAATATAAAATACAAGTAATATGTAATGATATTTAAAAGTTAAAAAATACATATACTGGATATTTCTCCAATCACACAATACTTCTTAAGCCAATTATAATTCTCACAAACAATTATGTTAACAGCTTATTCACTTGCTTTATAATTGGGTTTTTCTTGTATTTGAACATAGAGGACTGATAGCTTAGCATTGTTGGAATTCAAACAAGGTTCAGAGACAAAGGATCATTCAAGTTCTAATTGTTGAACAAATGCAATAATGTTATTTTGACTTATTAATATATGTTTATCTTAAAGAATAATAGTCTTAATATAAGAACCAATAATTTCAATTACTCCATTCTTAATGGGTCAGCATCATAGAACAGTATCATTCAATTTAGAAGCAAGGCAAATTTAATTTTATTCCAATGTAGTTGAAAAGAGGAATTTAGAGAGGAAATTGAAAGTAATTTGAACCTGGCAACATTTAGGGAAAGAGAAAAATCAGAAAGCCATCTCTGACAACCTCCTGCACAGGACTTACATGCATGGAATCAGCTTTGCCCTTTTGAGAATTTCTAGCTGACCTTTAGAGAAAGCTGAGATTCTTGTGCTCAATGGTAATAAAGGAAAATATCTCTAATAGTGCTACCAATTATGAACAAAAGAAAACTCATCTAACACTTAAAATATATGTCTTTGGCTGCTTAACAAATGATTATTTTAAGATCATGAATAGGAATTGATTTTTAAAACTGATTATTCAGATGAATGTGTGTATTCATTTTTGGATGTATCAATCTGCCAGTTAGTAGTTATAGTTCGATCAATACCCCATTATTTTTCTCATCTAAACTGACCATAGTCTTACTGAACCACATCTCACAGAATCGCTGCCAGGATGGAACACTGAATGAAATATAGAAGTTAACCAGCACACACCCTGCCAGATGGTGCAGCCTGAAGGGAAGACACCCACTTGATAACTAGGGCAAGCAGTTTTGCTTGCTGCTGACACCCTTTATATGTGTCCTCCCTTTTGCAAATAGGAGGTGTGGACTCAATGCTTTTGGAAGTCTTTTCTTTTGTTCAGGCTCATGAGATTCTCAGCTACAGAGCAGCATGGTTTATGCCCCTCTGAACTCTCACAGTGGTGCGACTTGCCTTGAAACTTCATTACAACTTTTCATAGCACATTTCTTTTCCATGTCATGCACAATTTTCATGAACTAACAAAAAATCCATTTCTCTCAAAGCAGCAGATTTACTGACAACACATAAGACAGCAATAGAATTTCTAGTAAGGAAATCGACAATGAAAATGAAGGTGGAGAATATGGCAGGTGAATCTTCAGGTTAGGAGAGATAACTGTGAAGGTAAGAGCAGGGAATTGAAGGAGATCTTCAGTGCAAAAGAATCATTAATAACATGTCTGACTTTTTAAATTGAGCATGAATAATATTAGGAAGTATTTTTAGAAAGAGTCTGGGGTTTCATATATTGTATAGCTTCTTTTCTGTTGCTGTAACAGAATATCTGTGAGTAGTTAATGATAAAGAAACACTTACATTGTCATATACTCCTACAGGCTTGGAAGGCCAGGGATTTTCTTGAGGTCTTCTGTTTCAATTCAAGATAGCAGTAGGGTGAGCAGTCATGTGAGAAGAAAGAATGTAAGCAACAGACTTGCTTTATTGCAGCCTGTTCTTAAGGCCTAGAAAGAAGCAAAACTCATTCACATTATAAAGACATTGATCCATTCATGAGTGTTCTGTGCCCATGATTCCTATATCTCCAATGACATTTCACTTAACAATACTATCTCATTGGGTATTATGCCATATTGCAGTGTTGGCATAATTTTCAAAAAACACCTTTGAAAATGTAAAAATTCAGTTTTCAGAATATTGAGTACAAATGTAAACAAAAAAATTGTATTATTTATATTTTCAACAGTTATGTGACTATTAATAAAATGAGCTGACCAGATTCAAATTAAATTTACTTTGACTCTCACTTTCAGGATTCCAGTGCACATGTGGTTGGATTTACTGCATTGGGCATCTGTGGAGAAAGTATATCATGGCAACTTTATGGCTGAGAAGCAAAAGACAGCCATGAGAACAATAGGGCTCTACAGTGCCTTTCAAGGATACGCTTCCAATATCCTAAACACTTCTCACCAGGCCCCTCCTCTTAAAGATTCGCTCCACTTCCCCCCCCATAGTGTTTAGACGAGGAAGCTCAACACTTTGGCCTCTGGGCGACATTTGAGAACATACTGCGCAAAAGTAAAAACTAATGCTATCTCCTCCTCAACATTATTTAATGTTTATTTGTCACTCTTTTTTTTTTTTTTTTTTTAAGCTTGAAGACAGATTCATTGGTGTTTGAGAGGAAACACAAGATAGGCAAGCTGGAAATCTCAGCATCTGCTGAGAGGAGGGAAATGGAGAGGAGGTTGAGAAAAAGTTTACGTGGGCAGGAAGGGCTTCAGTCGATGAGTAAGGAGCCCGAGGGTCTACGAAAATGTGCTGTGGCTTTAGCTAGTATACAAGAGAAAAAAAGGAAGAAGTAAAAAATTTAGAAAGAAGGAAGAACATGCTTTTCTAACTATAACTCAGGAAAGCAGACAGGCCCCACAGTGTTTCTTCGTGGAAGCTCTGCAAGCAAGGCCCCAAGGGTGGGCTTCAGGGAAGGATAAACACATTGCCCCAAGGAGGGGATGCTAATCCTTCTTACTGCTTTTGTATTTCTTCAAGTGGGGAGAGGGGAAGTCCCCTGGCCTCTTAAAAGAAAGAAACAATGGGAAAAATTAGCAGGAAATGTATCAACATAGTAGATCTTTACCCATCACTAGAGTTAGATTTTTATTCTATTCACTTTAAAAAGTTAGTGGGGCCTGGCATGTGGGCTCACACCTTTTTAATCTCAACACGAGGAGGCAGAGGAGGTTGATTTCTGTGAGTTGAAGCCAGCTGGGGTATATAGGATGAGACTTGTATCAAAAGACCAAAAAATATTATGGTTTTATCTTTGAAAACACACACCACACACACACACACACACACACACACACACACAACACACACTTAACTAATAAATAGAGATTTATAAATTATATATTATAATACTATATATCTTTATCACTCTATTCTCTCCTAGCCCGTTCTCTCCAACCTTCATCTGCTAACCCCCATCACATCCTCCTTTCCAACTTCACGTCTTCCTCATTTATTTAAACCACTGGCTCCAGTTAGTGTGGCACAAGCCCATGTGGTCATACACTGTGGCATATGGAATCTATCAGTGATTACGGTCTCCAAGAAAAGTAAGTCTCCCTCCCTTAGCAGCAATCAGGTACCAATCCCTCTTCACCTAGGTTCCAAAGATACCTCCAACAATGTTGGAATTGTTAATAGGCTTGGTCTTGTGCAAGTGTTGTGCTGATGAACACAATTAATTGCTGTAAGTCCTTATGAGCAACAGCCTTGAGGACAGAATTTCACAGTTCTTACCTTCTTTCTACCCCTTTTCCACAATGCCCCTGGAGCCCAGTTGGTGTGGTTGATACAGATGCCCCATCTACCTCTTGGATATCAGTATCTTATTCTTAGTGTCTTATTCTTTATTTATTAAAACCAATTTTTTTTTCAGCAGTTAAGAGCAATTTTATTTGATTTTATTTTTAATAATAAAGAAAAATGAATACAAGCATCCTCAATGAAAACCAATTTGCAAGCAACATGTCCAAACTTATACAGCACAAGTTCCCCGTCCAGCTGGAGGGGTTTGTATGTACAATCATGTTCCATCAAATAAGTGTCCAGTCTAACCTTGCCTCGTACTTTTCAAATTCACCCCAATCGCAGCCCTACATCTACCACGCCCACTGTTCTGCAGATTGTTCCCTAGGCTGTTAGGAAAAGGCAAATGTGGGTGAGAGCAAAAACAGGTCTACTTTCTCTGGAATGTCATTTTGGACTCTTGATCAGTTCACGCTATTTCCTTTCATGGGTGGACAATTTATTAAGGAATAGCCTTTTATTGCCTTAATAAGATACACAGAAATTAGATATACAGAATTTAAACAGTGTATTAATTAGTGTATGGTAGGTTACATTGGTATAGACACAACGAAGTGGATGGTATGAACATAGCTTTTCTGTAAAAGATGACAAGGCCTAAGTGGCTTACAACATCTCCTAACCACTAGAAATGTAAGCTTGTGGCATCAGTTCAACTGTGAATTATTCCTCCAAGGGAAGAGTAATAGCCAATTTGCATTTTGGTATACTACATATGGTATGCACTGATGCACAGGTATTCCAGGCAGGTGGGGTGTACGCTGATTTAATGGAGTAGCTTGTTTGACTCAAGGATACCAATATTCGCTTTATTAATTTGCGGCATTTGGTAACATCTTTGGCTATTCCAGAGACCAACTGTACACTTGCAAGGTGGTCTCAAAATACATCTTTCCTATGCTTACACCAGGTTCAACAACAGGGCCTTACCAACTCTCTTCTTGGGGTACCCCAGTTTACAGGCAAAAAGCCTTTACCTTTTGGGGGCTTCGTGATCCCCTAGCCCAACATCTCCTTGGCAGAAATAATCCCATCTTGATTATCAGAGCTCTCCTGTATAATATATTGTAATTGCACAGCTTATAAAGACTTTAGTATTATATTTGGCTTCTGATAAGAGAATTTCCTTTCATAGTTCCTATGTTATCAGATCAATTAAAGAAAGCAGCTTACTGCTTTTATAAGCGATATCTCTATAACAGTCAGATCTAATTACTGTTGGGAAGACATCATTACCATCATTGTTTTTCTTTTTTCTATGAAAAGGAGAGGAGAAACCTTCATTATTAAAACTTATGGACACCTGGGAAGGTAAGTTTTATTAGGACTTATTATAAATATTTGTTACAAATAGGATTCACAGAGAAGTTTGATTCCTGTAGACAGTCTGAGGCTTTTTTTTTTTAATTAATTTTTATGCTTTGCTTGTGCATTTCATACATTTTTTTCCAATTCAGTTCAGGGCTTATTTCCCTTTCCCTCCCCCCCCACCCCCACCCATCCCAGATCATGATTCTGCCATAACTGTTTGACCAAAACTCTTACGAAGCAAAAAAAAATTGGCTTAATTTGTATTAAGCCAATTTTTTATTTATTGAAAGCTTTTTGCATTTCATACATTTGCCAATCAAACCTAGAGCATTTCCCCATTCCTCACTCCCCTCCCACCCCATCAAAGCTCATGCATTTCTGCCAAACATTTTTTCATCTCTTTCTCGGTCTCTTTTAAATTCTATGCAGAGGTTCACTGTTTGGGCAGAAGTTCAATATTTCAGTCAGTTCTTGACCTAGTCTTTTGTTGCGTCCTTCTAAGCATTCATTTCACACATATGCATCTATGCATGCCACAATATATCAAGATTTTATGCCGTTCATAATGTTTTAGCATTCTTCAGCTACTGATTTCTTTTTTTTTTTTTTCTTTTTTTCCTTTTCTTTTCTTTCATTCTGCTGAACGATGTCATGTTTTCCTTAAGGACTTGTTTGAAGGCTCTCCTTGGCAAGCCCAAACACCATCAGTCCTGCCCTTGTTCTCCACCGAGGTCACCAAATGATGTCCAGTAAGCACCGCATTTCATCCTTGATCTTCCTGTACTGGCCTGTATGATACAGCCTAGACAGTCCAACCATGGCAGTCTACACTCTGAAAGGGTGAAACCTATTTTTTTTTTGAGACAGTGTCTCACTGTTGCTCTGGCTGTCCTGGACCTCACTCTGTAGACCAGGCTGCCCTCGAACTCACAGAGCTCCATGTGCCTCTGCCTCCAAGTGAGGGATTAAAGGCGTGCGGCCACCACGCCGGCCTTATTTATTCCGTTATGTGTATCCGTGTACTGTCTGCATGCAAAGTTGTGCACCCGTTTTTGTGAATGCCGTGGAGGTCAGGAAGGAGGGTGTCGGATTCCCCTGCGAACTTTTGGAGTTCTCCCAGAATTGGGAGTTTCAGACGGCTCTCGGCCGCATGTGTGGTTCTCGCTGGGGGGAATCGAACCCAGGTCCTCTGTAAGAGCGGCGGTGCTCTTAACCCCTCGGCCATCTCTCCAGCCCCCGAAAAACCCTTATTCTTATTCTTATAGCAGTGGATGTTTGCATTATACAATACTCACTGTAAGAAGAAGCTCCTCTGATCAAGTGTAGGACTGGCACAAATCCATGCATATAAACATCAATATCCATGATGATCGTTTGAACAAAATAACCTTCGGCAAGGCTATTAAAACATTGGATCTCCTCTCCAGCTGTGCCTTTCCCTAGCTAGGTTTTGGCCTATGTCTCTAATACCAGATCCATTCCTTCCTGTGGAGTAGATAGCAAATCTAATCAAGAGTGCTGCTGGTTACTCCCATAAAAAAATCTCACCACTATTGTACCAGTAGGGCTATCTTTCCTGGCAGATTGGTGTTGTAGTATGCAAGACCCTGCTGTAGATAAGACCATTGATTTTTTCCCCTTTCCTTCAAAAGCTTACATAGTATGCTCCAACTATAAGAGAGGTGGTTTTCCAGTCAGTTCAGGTTTGATATTCCTGTGTCCTTTAATCAAAGTATGTTGTGGGTTTAAGAATAGGTTTTTAGCCATGGGTTATTTTCCAAGGGGAGAGCCAATAGCCAATTAGATTTGGGATTATACAGGCACATGGATGCCTCTGCTGCACAGTATTAAGACTTAATTGGCTCTCCGGGAGACATTAACCCATGGCTGATGCCAACAGCTTACATCCTCTACAGGTTAGATTGTTTATAAGCCACAGTAAGACCCGTCATATTTAACAGGGGGGAAAATTGTTATTCATGGATTCACATTATCCAAACATGTGTCTATGCTAAAGGTAACCCCTACCATAAACTATTAGATGCTGGCTAAATACCTATATCTCTAAATGCTTGTGCTTCTTAGTAGGATGGAAAGGTTCTTCCTGGACAAACTGTCAGCCCATTAAAGGAGAAACAGCCAGAAATTGACCAGAGTCCAAGTCAAACCGCTCCAGAGAGAGTGGACTGTTTTTACCTCTCATCCACCTGTGCCCCTTTCTAAGACTAGGGAACACCGCGGAAGAGGAGGCGTGGTGAATGTAAGGGCTCGATTACGGCGAATTTTTGGGGGTGATGAATGGTGATGAAACTACAGAAATATAGTGTGGACACTCATTGATCAACTTGAATTGAACAAACAACCTGTCACCCCACTGGATGGTGGGGCTGTAGTGTTTGGGCACCACCAACGCTGCAGATAGGTTTTGCTGAAGGATGTTTGTACTCATAATTTATCACTTATGCTAAAAATGAAAAAAAACAAATGAGAGAAAGATGCAGGACAGTTTATTATGGCAGAATGATTGATCTGGGATGGGTGGGGGGTGGGGGGGAGGGAAAAGGGAAAATAAGCCTGAACTGATGAAAAAATGTATGAAATGCACAAAGCATCAATAAAAAAATTAATTAAAAAAAATAAAATAAAAAATAAAAACAAACCAAAAAAACAAGAATAGGTTTTTACCATTTATAGTGGGCAATGAAAAGAAATGCAATAACCCATATTGCTTTGAGTGCCTCTGAAGCCTCTCTGACCAATAACTCATAGAGAGATAACCTATACTCAAATTGAGATTTGCATTTAATACCCCATGTGTCCTGGGATCAGTATTGCTCATTAATGTGGCCTATCTCTGTTCACACTCTTTTTTCAAGAAATTACCCTTTAATTAACTTGCACACTACTGAAGTGGTATAAAGCTTCTTCATGTAATCCGTTAGTTTAAGCCTTCCTTACCTCTGTGTTCCTCCAGGCCCCTCTCTTCATCTCCACATAAGATTTTTCACCCAGTATTACCCCTGTAAATTTATATTACGTATATTCTACTCTACGCTCTTATTATTTGTTTTAACTTGGATTGCAGGATCATAGTTCACAAGTAACTTCTTCACGTACACTTTTAAGCCTTCCTCTGGCCCTTATATACCCATCTTCATCACTCTAGTTCCTGCCTGGCCCCCTCTGGACTCATTATCCCCATTTGTCTCTTAATTTCTTGGACTGAATAATGCGTGCCTTACTTAAACCGGAATAACCACAATTGAAAATTAATAACCTGAAAATTGACGTAACAAACATTTTCCGTCGGAGGCAGGATAGGAATAAAACTTACATCAATATTAAAAAAAAAAAAATATAGAAATTTCTAAATTTGACTAATCAGGAGATATGCATATAAATTAGGTGCATGGAGGTACATACACAAAATAAAAAAGCTAAATGAATTCGATATCTCTTTTTTTTAAATGGAAAGAGGAAAAACACTTATGTAAGTTAAAAGGCAAAGAAGGAAAACCTCAGAATTCGTGGTTTTATTTTAAAACATTTAATTTACAAATATTTACACCAATATGTGCTTTCAATTTAAAAATATTTTACAACTATGTTACTAAACATTAAGAGCAAATTTACTAAAGCCTAAGAGAAATTTTCAGTTTACGCATGGCGTGATTGGTACCATATATAATATATTATATATATTAATATATATATATTATTATATATTCACCTTGAATTCTGTGAGTGGGTAAAATTTTTTATCACCTAGTGGTTAGGAAGAAAGAAGAAAGAAGGGCAGGAAGTGATTTAATCTGACTTGAGAGATAATTTCCTTTTGCAGAACTTCCTGAATACTGAGCAACTCTCTCATCTTTGGTTAATTGTTTATCTTTTCTCTACCCACTCCTAGGTAAACAGGCCTACATAGATACCATGCTCAGCATTGATCTCTAGACTAATGTGGTAAGAAAAACAAGCCCTAGAAATGTTACAGAAAAATGAAAACAAAGCCAAAGTCACTTGAAGAGATTAATTCTTTGCTAATAGGATTGACACACAAATCCTCCTCCTCCTCCTCCTCCCCTCCTCCTCCTCCTTCCGTCTTCTCTCCTTCTTCTTCTTCTTCTTCTTCTTTCTTCTTCTTCTTTTTCTTTTTTTTTTTTTCATTTTTGAGGACAGGTTCTCCCCTGTAGCTCTGGCTGCCCTGGAACTACTCTGTAGAGCAGGCTGGCCTTGATACACAGAGTTCCACTGCCTCTGCCTCCCAAGCTACCCAAGTGCTAGGATTAAAAGTTGTGCACCCCATTCCAGGCCAGGGAGTCCTTCTACACGAGCTAGCCCCATGATTCAATTTCTTTGGACTTTTACAGCCATGTTGATGTGACAAATGCAAAGAGCAAATAACACATACGTGGTAAGTGGTTCATTGGTAACATATGGTCATAGACGTTACAGGAATATGACATCCTAGGGAAACAAAGGCTTCTCTCCTGGGTAAAAGTTACAGGACTGTGGCAGCTTTAGGAGACAAAGACTTCTATCCTGATGGTTTTGATTAGTGTACTATGATAATTATCTAAGCATGAAAGAAGCCAGAGTGACTGGTACCCAAATTCACTATTGACAATTATGGTTACCTTTTCAGAGGGAAGTGTAATAAAAATAGGATGTAAAATTTAACTAGACAGTTTAGTATCAAGACCCCCCCAAATACTAGTTTATCTTTCAGCTGAGAGCAAGAAATTTCTCTAGATCTACTAATAAATTTATCCATGTCAGAGAATGGAGATTACAGATCTCTCACAAAGGGAGAGTTTCTGTGATACTGATATGCAAATCAATTAAGTACAGTTAGAGAAAATTCAAAGCAAGTATAAATCCTACATAGTAAAATGCAAGGCAAATAGCAGAGAGAATAAAGGCCTGGAAAAATAAACAAAAGAGTCTTTTTAAAGAGTATCTGGATTATGGCGTGGTGACGCATGCCTTTAATCCTTGTACTTGGGAGGCAGAGGCAGGTGGATCTCCGTGAGTTCAAGGCCCGCCTGTCTACGAAGTGAGCTCCAGGCCCGCTGGGGACTAAAGGAGACCCTGTCTACAAAAAAAAAAAAAAAAAAAAAAAAAAAAAGAGTGTCGGATTAAAACCTCTTAATCTATCATCGTCTCCAATAAGACGGTAGGATCAAGAAACAAGAAACAAATGATACCAGGCTGGAGAGGTTTGTGGAAAGAGGAACACTTCACCACTGACTGGTGGAATGTAAACTTAACAACACTATGGAAAGCAGTATAGAGACCCTCGGACTTGGAATGAACTTGCCACCTGCAAGCCATACCACTCCTGGGCATGTAACCCACAAGATCATCTACCTCAGAGATACATGCACAGCCATGTTTATGCAGCTCTCTTCACAAATAGCAAGGACCGGACAACCAAATGCCCTCAACTGAGAGTGGATAGAAAAAATGTTGTACATTTACACAATGGAGTTCTATGCAGCATAAACAAAGATGATATCATGAATTTTGCACGGTAAATGGCTGAAGCATAGAAGATATCATGCTGAGGAAAGTAACACAGTCCCAGAAAACAAACGATGAATTTATTCTTCATTTGTGGATACTAGCACCATATCTCTAAGTGTACGCAAACTGAGCAAGCAATGTCAATGTAATCTGAAAAACAACTGTGTCTTTTATTGTGAATCCCTTAAAAAAAATAAATAAAAAGAGGGCTGGAGAGATGGTCCTATTGGTTAGGATGCGCTGACTGCTTTGCAGAGGAGCCGGGTTTTGATCCCCGCCACCCAATGGCAGGCCGAAGGCCATCTTGACTCCAGTTCCAGAAGNAAAAAAAAAAAAAATTCAATCTCTTCCCTCCAATGAAACAGGCTAAATGCTTTTGGTTTTGTCAGTTCTTTAATTATTGTATTGTAACTTCAGTTATGGCAAGATATATAATTCTGTTTTCTATCATTTGTTAAAATGTTTCAATAAGCTCATAGTTTTAAAACCAAAGGCGCAAGCCCTCAATGACCGCATGATAAGGAAACTGTATTAGCCATCTCAGCCCTGGCAGTGCAATTAATTAGGGCTGCATGCTTTATATAATGCTTCTAAAGGTGTTTTTTCCAATGTATGTGACTATTCAGTGCAAACACTGGGATAAAAATCTCTGGTATGAATGTGTGGATAAATGTGTGTATGTATGTATATGATATTGTTAACAACTCTGTAATATAGTTACAGCATATTAAGATCTGTCTGTGTATGATAACAATGTATGTGCCTCTGCTCAGTACAACTTTACAAACTGCCATGGCCAAATTAAATTATTAGAACATTATTTATGAGTATATCTATGAAGTATTGTTCACTTTTTTTTTTTTTTGAGACAGTTTCTCCCTATAGCCCCCGCTGGCCTTCAACTCACTCTATAGACCAGACTGTCCTTGAACTCACAGAGATCCACCTGCCTCTGCCTCCCGAGTGCTGGGATTAAAGATGTACGCCACCATGCCCAGCTTAAAGACAGTTCTTAGCTACCATGTGGGTGCTGGGAATCAAACCCTGGTCCTCTCCAAGAGCAGTCGGAGCTCTTAACCACTGAGCCATCTCTCCAGCTCCAGTATTGTTCACTTTTAAGCATTCTATAATGTAGTTATAGAATATATAAGAAATTATGTTCCTCAGCTGGAGAATCTCAGTACTATGCAACCTGTGGACAGGTGTCTACACACCATGTTACAGCCTCAGGTGAAACAGTCGTATATAAATATTGAGTTACCCATACATACTAAAAATGTTTTATATATCTGTTATACTTCGCACATGTTACTTTTAATATCTTTAAGAAAAATTAAGTTTTATTTCTGGGGACCACATGGGATAGTAGGAATGAAGCCAATTTGGGTGAGCTTAAGTATTCTCTCTTTGCTATAAGTATGTGATAGTGTCCCCTCCCCTTTTCCTTCTCAAAGTTATAATTCAAAATCTGGGGACAAGTGACACAGCCTTCATTTGGGATAGTCCTAGAAGGTATTGATTTTAGCCTTTTTATTATCTTGGGTTTGTTTCATGGGCTATGGTAGAAATGTTTTTGCCTTTCATGGTTTAAATCCATTCTACTTTGAGTACCTAAGTGACCTTGATAGACCTTAAAGAAAACTTGTAGGCTTTACTGGATAGGTTTAAAGTTAACTTGATATACCTGGATTAAGAAACCTCAATGATTGCCTTAATTGTACTGGCCTGTGTCCATTGTGGGCAATGCCATCCTTGGCCAGACATTTCTATATTGTATACAATAGGCTGAACATGATCCAGCAACACAAGCCACTAGACAACATCCTTTCCTAGCCTGTGCTGCAGTTACTAGCCCCTGGTTCCTGGCATGAGCTTTTTAAATTTTTTTTATTGTTATTAAACATTTTCCCATTCGAATTTACAGTCACTTCACTTTCCATGCCCCCCACCCCACCTGAGTCCCTGCACTCTGCCATATATGTCTTGCATCTTTTTCTGAGTCTTTCCAGAGTTTTATTTTTCCCAGTTCCTTTGTTGTTGTTGTTCTCTCTAACTTGTACTGCTTCAGTATATATGCCGTGAGCTTTTACTATTAGTCAGAGTGTTGGCCACAGCAATTAAGAATTCATTGAGTGCTTAAGTTGAAGCTTTAATTTGGTGTTATATATTAATTAAAATACCAAATTCATTCAACTGATCCTCTTGGAGGTTTAACAACCATCTTTGAGACTCCAATCTGATTTGGCAAGGGGGATTTGAAGGGACAACCTTTTGGCACTTACCCTTTAAGGTCGACTTAAGTCCTAGGGTCCTGCTTGGGCACCTTTGTACATGTCCTACAGCAGTGAGTCACAGTCATCCCGGGCCAGGAAGGTCTTGAAAATTCACTTAAAAAGACTTCATCTGGCCAGTGTCCAGTCGAGGGAGTTACCTTATGAATACTCAGATACAGACAGCTGAGAAAATGATACTGGAGGTAAGAAAACTTACTGCATAAGCATGTGAACATCATTAGATTCTAACGGTGAAACCCCTGATAAAAGACAGACAGACAGACACACACACACACAAACACACACACACACACACACACACACACACAAAAGACAGGCACACAAGGTTTAGTCACTCCAGGAACATTTACTTCAGGAATTGCCAGGGCTCACTAACTGTTGGCACATGGTGGGGAAGCATGTTTCTCCATATAGAGGAGAAACTCCTCATGCTTCAAAGGGAAGCTCTCGTCAAGCAAGATCTGACTTTGTCCTCACATAGATGAAGCTGGTAAAAAGAGCCAGGCACAAAGCATGAGTGACCCTAAAGGACCAGAAACTCAACTAACATTAACACCAAAACTAACTAATTTAATTTATCTGAGCTAACTGTATGATTTTAAATACCCCAAAACAAAACTATAATCAATAAAAGAGAAAATGAAATAACTTATACCTTATTACTGGAAAGATAGGTGAGAGACCTGTTGTGCCAAGTTAGAAACCTACCATGCCATGTTAGAAAATATCTCAGAGATAGGTGATAGATTTGCTGTGCCATGCTAGAAAACCTTTTATATTTTCATGGTTATGCTGACTCTCATTATGGAGCCCTGTGTACTAAATCTGGCCCTCATTGTGTAGCTCTATGTACTAAAACATTTTCCACTCCCTCAGAAATAGAGCACAGGTCCTCTCTCCCTCTAGACACCCTAGACAGGAACCCTCCAATTGCTAATGCACCCAGTAGGCTTCCTGTTGATAGTGTGAAATCCCTGCAGTGGTATATTTATACAATACTCAGTCAGCTTGTCTTTTCAGTTGCAGAAAAACTATCCACTATCTACTGGCCTCTGTGGATCTGGACCCAAAACACCAAGCACCCAGAGCAGGCAAAATGGGAGCCCAGATTCTAACCATCCTGCCTGACACCCATTCCCCCTGAGACTTCATCCCCCCTCAGCTCTGAAGTAGATACAGAAGAGAGAACAGTGTCCCATTCCCTTATGTTAATCAAAAGGCTGGAATTTTATATCTGGGCTTCCTGGAATTCCAAGGAACACAGATGTCCACTTCCTCCAGAGGCTGTCAATCTGATGACCTTTCCCCTGTACCTAAAGTCCTGTCCAGTGGCTATAGCTATAAAGAGGTGTGCCTGGTTCCTATCCTGCTGCTTCTCCACCATGTGCCAACAGGTAGTCCGCCCTGGCAATTCCTGAAGTAAATGTTCTTGAAGTGACTAAGCTTCATGTGTCTGTCTTTTGTGTGTCTGTGTGTGTGTGTGTGTGTGTGTGTGTGTGTGTGTGTGTGTCTGTCTGTCTGTCTTTTATCAGGGGTTTTCACTGTTAGAATCTAACAATGTCCACATGCTTATGCAGAAAGTTTTCTAACCTCCAGTATCATTTCCTTAGCTGGCCGTATCTGAGTATTCATAAGGTAATATGTAACCATCCAAATGGTGGTGATATATCCTACACTTAACCTTCTGATAAAAGATAGCTCAGCCAATGTTTGTCTTTCATGATCACTTACTTTGCAGTGTGAGTTCATTCTGTATAAACTATCCCCTTTTTTCTTATCTGGATTTGAATAAAACAAGTCAAACAAGAGAAGTAAGAAGGAACGGTGAACTTGGAGCTGAAGTGTTTGTGTCTATGAGATAGTAAGCCTGTGCTCTTTTTTAGGATATTCTATGGCCTGCAGAATAAATGTCTTTTCCATGGATTAAATGAAAGAAAAACCCAAAGTGATAACACTCAGGGAGCGTCTTCATTATTTGGAATCTTAAGTCTCTCTCTCTCTCTCTCTCTCTCTCTCTCTCTCTCTCTCACACACACACACACACACACACAGAGAAATGTGCACATTTTTGTCTATCATTGCATTTTGAAGCTTTCAATGTCTCAGTGCTAATATTTGACCTTGTCTGGTCCTTTCTACACATTTCTCTGGTGTACAAACATTAGCTCATTGGACTAGAATTCACTGATGCCACCAGGATATTCCTAATGCAAATATGTCATTCTGGCTTTTAGCTTAAAAAAGATTGTTGTCTAAGAACATTGCTTTTTATTTCTGTAACTCCAGTAAAGTAATAGAGTGTAATTTCTTATATCTATTTAATATTTTAAAGGTTCTCTGCTGAAGTTTTTTGGGGGAATCTGGTTGAAAAATGACCTAAAGCTCTTCTTCTTTTATTTAAAGACTAGGGGTTCAATTCCCAGCACACACATAGTAGCTAACAATTGTCCATAACTCCAGTTCCAAAGAATCTGAGATCCTCTTCTGAACTCTTTGAGAATTGCACTGCATGGGTGCACTTACATACATCCAGGCAATACACTCATAAATATAAAATAAAAGTAATATGTAATGATATTTTAAAAAGTTAAAAATACATATTGGATATTTCTCCAATCACACAATACTTCTTAAGCCAATTATAATTCTCACAAACAATTATGTTAACAGCTTATTCACTTGCTTTATAATTGGGTTTTTCTTGTATTTGAACATAGAGGACTGATAGCTTAGCATTGTTGGAATTCAAACAAGGTTCAGAGACAAAGGGTCATTCAAGTTCTAATTGTTGAACAAATGCAATAATGTTATTTTGACTTATTAATATATGTTTATCTTAAAGAATAATAGTCTTAATATAAGAACCAATAATTTCAATTACTCCATTCTTAATGGGTCAGCATCATAGAACAGTATCATTCAATTTAGAGCAAGGCAAATTTAATTTTATTCAATGTAGTTGAAAAGAGAAATTTAGAGAGGAAATTGAAGTAATTTGAACACTGCAACATTTAGGGAAAGAGAAAAATCAGAAAGCCATCTCTGACAACCTCCTGCACAGGACTTACATGCATGGAATCAGCTTTGCCCTTTTGAGAATTTCTAGCTGACCTTTAGAGAAAGCTGAGATTCTTGTGCTCAATGGTAATAAAGGAAAATATCTCTAATAGTGCTACCAATTATGAACAAAAGAAAACTCATCTAACACTTAAAATATATGTCTTTGGCTGCTTAACAATGATTAATTTTAAGCTCATGAATAGGAATCTGATTTTTAAAACTGATTATTCAGATGAATGTGTGTATTCATTTTTGGATGTATCAATCTGCCAGTTAGTAGTTATAGTTCGATCAATACCCCATTATTTTTCTCATCTAAACTGACCATAGTCTTACTGAACCACATCTCACAGAATCGCTGCCAGGATGGAACACTGAATGAAATATAGAAGTTAACCAGCACACACCCTGCCAGATGGTGCAGCCTGAAGGGAAGACACCCACTTGATAACTAGGGCAAGCAGTTTTGCTTGCTGCTGACACCCTTTATATGTGTCCTCCCTTTTGCAAATAGGAGGTATGGACTCAATGCTTTTGGAAGTCTTTTCTTTTGTTCAGGCTCATGAGATTCTCAGCTACAGAGCAGCATGGTTTATGCCCCTCTGAACTCTCACAGTGGTGCGACTTGCCTTGAAACTTCATTACAACTTTTCATAGCACATTTCTTTTCCATGTCATGCACAATTTTCATGAACTAACAAAAAATCCATTTCTCTCAAAGCAGCAGATTTACTGACAACACATAAGACAGCAATAGAATTTCTAGTAAGGAAATCGACAATGAAAATGAAGGTGGAGAATATGGCAGGTGAATCTTCAGGTTAGGAGAGATAACTGTGAAGGTAAGAGCAGGGAATTGAAGGAGATCTTCAGTGCAAAAGAATCATTAATAACATGTCTGACTTTTTAAATTGAGCATGAATAATATTAGGAAGTATTTTTAAAGAGTTCTTATGTATCAGCTCATTTTCTATTGCTGTAACAGAATATCTGTGAGTAGTTAATGATAAAGAAACACTTACATTGTCATATACTCCTACAGGCTTGGAAGGCCAGGGATTTTCTTGAGGTCTTCTGTTTCAATTCAAGATAGCAGTAGGGTGAGCAGTCATGTGAGAAGAAAGAATGTAAGCAACAGACTTGCTTTATTGCAGCCTGTTCTTAAGGCCTAGAAAGAAGCAAAACTCATTCACATTATAAAGACATTGATCCATTCATGAGTGTTCTGTGCCCATGATTCCTATATCTCCAATGACATTTCACTTAACAATACTATCTCATTGGGTATTATGCCATATTGCAGTGTTGGCATAATTTTCAAAAAACACCTTTGAAAATGTAAAAATTCAGTTTTCAAGAATATTGAGAAAATGAACATAAAAAATTGTATATGTTTATATTAGTCAACATTATGTGACTATAATAAAATAGCTGACAGATTCAAATTAAATTTACTTTGACTCTCACTTTCAGGATTCCAGTGCACATGTGGTTGGATTTACTGCATTGGGCATCTGTGGAGAAAGTATATCATGGCAACTTTATGGCTGAGAAGCAAAAGACAGCCATGAGAACAATAGGGCTCTACAGTGCCTTTCAAGGATACGCTTCCAATATCCTAAACACTTCTCACCAGGCCCCTCCTCTTAAAGATTACGCCACTTCCCCATAGTGTTCTAGAAGAGGAAGCTTCAACACTTTGGCCTCTGGGAGACATTTGAGAACCATACTGCAGAAAAGTAAAAATAAATGCTAATCATCATCAAACATTATTAATTTTTCATTGTCACTCTCTTTTTTTTTTTTTTTAAGCTTGAAGACAGATTCATTGGTGTTTGAGAGGAAAACAAGATAGGCAAGCTGGAAATCTCAGCATCTGCTGAGAGGAGGGAAATGGAGAGGAGGTTGAGAAAAAGTTTACGTGGGCAGGAAGGGCTTCAGTCGATGAGTAAGGAGCCCGAGGGTCTACAAAAATGTGCTGTGGCTTTAGCTAGTATACAAGAGAAAAAAGGAAGAAGTAACAAAATTTAGAAAGAAGGAGGAACATGCTTTTTCTAACTTATAACTCAGGAAAGCAGACAGGCCCCACAGTGTTTCTTCGTGGAAGCTCTGCAAGCAAGGCCCCAAGGGTGGGCTTCAGGGAAGGATAAACACATTGCCCCAAGGAGGGGATGCTAATCCTTCTTACTGCTTTTGTATTTCTTCAAGTGGGGAGAGGGGAAGTCCCCTGGCCTCTTAAAAGAAAGAAACAATGGGAAAAATTAGCAGGAAATGTATCAACATAGTAGATCTTTACCCATCACTAGAGTTAGAATTTTTATTCTATTCACTTTAAAATATTATTGGGCCTGACATGGTGGCTCACACCTTTAATCTCAACACTGAGGAGGCAGAGGTAGGTGGATTTCTGTGAGTTCACTTCCTCTATAGGGAGACTGTCTCAAAAAGACCAAAAAATATTATGGTTTTATTCTTTGAAACACACACACACACACACACACACACACACACACACACACACACA